>CM034148.1:729458602-729781102 GCA_019776745.2 Taxus chinensis
GAGGAGGGAGAGAACATCCCTATCAAATTGAGCCCTTAGGTAGAGAAGGGCCAAGGTATCACTATGGCTTATAGATCTTGTACAGGAATGTGTATCTCATGTAAGAATTATTTACATTTCTGACACCTGCAAACATATTCTACAACGTCATGCTCTAAAGTGGGCCATAAATAGCCCATGTGGTGAATTTTGCGAGCTGTCGCATGCTCCCTGAAGTGACCAGCAAAAAATCCATTGTGGGATTCGAAGAGGATTTTCTCCGACTCTTCTTCGTCAACACATCTCAACAACATACCATCTAAGGCTCTACAATAGAGCACTTCTTCAACAATCATGTACTTGGCAACTATGACCCGTAGCCATCATCTTTGCTGTGAGGTGTGTTGAAGAAGCCATTAATAGGTGTAATTGTAAAGTTTCTCCCATAGTCTTGGTGAAAGGCAAGTGAAGTCAATAACACTTGAAGTACCTCATGGGTGAGATTGTAACAATTTCATGTTAATATTATAATTTAATTTGATATTTCAGATTTGTCATCATTCTGTCTTATCATAGTCGATGGTATTCTTGTGTTATGTTGTTGTTTTGTTTCCAGATTACATCCACCAAAGTAAAGGTTGTGCATTAGTAAATAATCATAGCACGAGGAGTTCCCGGTGAAGAATTATCATAGTGCAGGATTGGTGATGACAGATCCTTATCTGGTTGTAACGTGAAAATCCATCCATGAGAGACAACAAATTATAACTAGTTGTTACTTCAACAATAACATCAATTGAAGGAAAGGGAAAATAATCTTTGGAAAAGCCTTGTTAATGTCCCTGAAATCGATACAAATATGTATCTTCCTATTTTTTCCAGAACTGGGAAAATGTTTGACACCCACATGGAATAATCCACTAGTTTGATAAATCCCACTTGAAGGAGTTTCACGACCTCCTCTTTAATCATTAAAGCCACCTTGGGCTTTATGGGTCTTGATTTCTACTTCACGGGCTTGACATCAGACTTGGTGATGAGGTTGTGAACCACCCCTTTAGGAGCGATTCCCATCATTTACTTATAACTAAAGGCAAAGGATTTTGAGTTATCTTTAAGCACTTTCATATGTTCTTCTATCTCATCTGGAGTCAAGAAAGAACTGAGCTTCAAGATCTTGGGATCCTCCTTCGTCCCTATATTGATATCTATGGCTCCTTCTGTAGACACCAAATTCGTGTCTCACGACCCCTTGTGACCCGCATCCCATTTCGCAACCTAACCTCATTACCTAAACTTTACACAATCATTTATTAATTACCTTGTAATTGATAAATCCACATCACCTTACCCGCCACCTCACCTTGCCACCTCATCATGACCTAGCCCTAACCCTAAACTAAGTTAATTAAGACCCATGAATTGGTCTAGACTCACATCCATAACTAATGCCTCCTTACTCGCACTAAAAGCCGACCTTCTAGCCACTTGACCAAGCCCGCAACTGATCTCTCGGGAGAAAAGCAGGGAAGGTGGGCTATTTTAGTAAAAATAGCCTACTTTTTCCTTACCGATGCCGGTTCCTACTCGACCGCCATCGGTTACGCAACCGCCATCGGTTCCCTGTAAATGGGCTCCCCAAACCAAAACAACGGATCGGAATTTCATTTTGGGAGATCAGTCAAAGGATTTCTGGATCAAGCGAGGGCATTGCGAACGAGGAAGAGAGTCCAGATCTTCACTTGACCAAGAAGAGACGAGTGAAAATATTAGACGTGTTTACAGCAAAGGAGATCAACTTGCACCTTCAACAAAACCAGTAAGTTACATCTTGCATGTCCTCCATTATAACATTTCTTATGCTTTTGGAATTACAGTCCTCCCAAACCCGTTTCTGAATCCATTATCCAACGCACCATTGCCTCTAGCTGTCATTCTTTTGTTTCTAACCATCCCATTTCCTAAAAACTATCCAAAAACCTGCCATTACAAACTCCACAACCAGCCCAGAAGATCCTAGAACCCACCGGTATCGGTTATCAGTAACCGGTATCGGTTATAGGTAACCGGCATCGGTTCCTTTGATCAAAAACCAGGAAAAACAAGCCTTTCCCCTACCCAGTTCAGCCAAGCAATTTAATTGATATTTTACAGTCTTTTGTGTTAATTCACGTTAGCAGGGAAACTGACCACCTTCGAAAGGAAGTTTTACATTTCCTGGGCCCAAGGCAGTTTCCTCATTTATTATTTAATCAAATCTTGTGGTCTTGTGTTCTTATTTACAGGTAGTCCTTCCCAGACAAAAGGAGTTCTCCGCAGTCAACCTGATCTTTCTCTACGGTACGCGCACATCATCTCGACATCCTACAGGTATTCCTCCTAACCCTAACCTTATATGTTTCTATAAGGAACGAAGCATTTTCCGAGTGAAACATTTGGCACGCCCGGTGGGACCCATTTTGGGTTTCTTTCTCTTGCCTTTCTTCATTTTAGGAAGCATATTTGCTGTGGCTGTTTTTTGTTATATATTTAGTAAGAATTTGTCTTGTTTTTCCTGGTTTCGCATTAGTGATGAAGTCATCTCTCTTGGCATTCGAATATAATTTTCGATTTGGATATAAACCACGAACATTGCATTTCCTTGCTTCTTGTTCTCCAATTCTACTGTCCGCACTCATAACCCACACTTTCCTTCTTCGCCTACACACAGTGACGAATCTACTTACACTGTCCTTACGCTCCCACACGGCTGGGTCGGTTAATACCACGCGTATTTTGAAGTGTATACATCTCTACTGATCCGATACCTACTCGCACAACCTCTTCCTCCACTTTTGCATTTTTTTTTTTCTGAACACACACATTGATTTTCCGAATTCAATCGTGTCAGCAATGTAACACATATCTCAGCCAGTGTCAACACGTTTCTTTCCATCCCTATTATTTTTAACACGTAGCGGTTTCCTCGCCCGATTGAGGTAACCTTATAAGCCAACAAACTGACATTTCCCCTAGGGCTTGTTGTTTAGGATTCTGGACATCATTCTACGTCTAAAGGCATTTAATTGCCACCTGTCGCTACATTTGACAAATTAACCCGCAAGTTAGTCTCTGATTTGCGTGTGCCTCTTGCGTGTTTTTCAATCATGTTTTCTATTCATACTTTGCTTCTGTGATCAATAAAGTTCTAAACATAACTCAATGTTGCAAAATCAAATCAGGCAGCCTTTTAATCTTCTTATCCTAGACTTTTGACCACCGCCATCTCGGTTTACGGGACGAAGTCGTTGAGCTGTGACCGACACCGGTTACTTAACGATATCGGTTATGTTTCATCTGCCCCGACAAACCAAGCAGCATAGCATGTTCAAATTCACCATAAAGAGGTAATTTTGTTTTGATAGGATTGAAAAACTCTCCTAGAGTGTTCTAGTACTATGGTTGTACTCACTCGGAAGCAGCCGCGCCAATGTGCAAATGAATGCTAACCTCATTACCATAAACTTTACACAAATCATTTTATTAATTACCCTTTTGTAATTGATAAAATCCACATCCACTACCCGCACTCTCACCATTGCCACCATCATCATGACCTAGCCCTAACCTAAACTAAAGTTAATTAAGACCCATTGAATTGGTCTAGACTCACATCCAATAACTAAATTGCCTCCTTACTCGCACTAAAAGCCGACCTTTCTAACGCCAACTTTGACCAAGCCCCAACTGATCTCGTCGGGAGAAAAGCAGGGGAAAGGGTGGGCTATTTAAGTAAAAATAGCCTACTTTTTCCTTACGATGCGGTTCCTACTCGACCGCCATCGGTTACATGCAACCGCCATCGGTTCCCTGTAAATGGGCTCCCCAAACCAAAACAACGGATCGGAAATTTCATTTTGTGGAGATCAGTCAAAGGAATTTCTGGATTCAAGCGAGGCATTGCGTTTAACGAGGAAGAGAGTCCAGATCTTTCCACTTGACCAAGAAAGAGACGAGTGAAATATTTAGACGTGGTTTACAGCAAAGGAGATTCAACTTGACCCTTCAACAAAAACCAGTAAGTTCATCTTGCATTCCTCCATTATATACATTCCTTATGCTTTTGGAATACAGTCCTCCAAACTGCCGTTTCTGAATCCATTATCCAACGCCCATTGCCTTAGCTGTCATCTTTTTGTTTCTCTAACCATCCCATTTTTCTAAAAACTATCCCAAAAACTGCCAATTAACATAAACTCCACAACAGCCCAGAAGATCCTAGAACCCACCGGATCGGTTATCAGTAACCGGTATCTGGGTTTGAATAGTTTTAAAAAAACCGGCCACAATATCGGGTTTATCCTTTGATCAAAAACCAGGAAAAACAGCCTTTCCCCTACCCAAGTTAGCCAAGCAATTTAATTGATATTTTACAGTCTTTTGTGTTAATTCACGTTAGCAGGGAAAACTGACCACCTCGAAAGGAAGTTTTACATTTCCTGGCCCAAGCAGTTTTCCCTCATTTATTTATTTAAATCAAATCTTGTGGTCTTGTGTTCTTATTTACAAGGTAGTCCTTCCCAGACAAAAAGGAGTTCTCCGAGTCAATCCTGATCTTTCTCTACGTAACGCGCACCAATCAGTCTCGACATCCCTATCAGGTATTCCTCCTAACGCCTAACTATATGTTTCTATTTAAGGAAAACGAAGCATTTTCCGAGTGAAACATTTTTGCGACGCGGTGGGACACCATTTTGGGTTTTTTCTCTTGCTTTCTTCATTTTAAGGAACAAATATTTGCTGTTTGGCTGTTTTTTTGTTATATATTAGTAAAAATTTGTTCTTGTTTTCCTGGTTTCTGCATTGTGAAAGTCCATCTCTCTTGCTTCAATCGAAATAAATTTTCGATTTGGATATACTAAACAATCGTACATTGCATTCCTGCTTCTTGTTCTCCAATTCTAGTTGAAACATAGATTTAAGTAACAGGTGTACACCCGTGGGGTGATATCCAACGTAATTTAGACAGGAAAATTAACCTTACAGTTTCACTTGCCACCAACACATACGAAATCACTCACAACTTAACACATACAGCTCAAAACATCCCCCTTTTTCGGCGGTATTTCCTCCGCGCGCGCATTCGAGGTAACCTTATAAAGCCAAAAAAAACTTGACATTGTCCCCTAGGTCTTGATTGTTTAGAAGATTGCTGACATCATTCTACAGTCTAAAGGCATTAAGCCCATGAAATAACTAAAATTACCCTATAGGTTAGTCCCTAGATTTGCGTGTGGCCTCTTGCTTGGTTTTTCAAATCCTGTTTTTCTCTGTCATATTTGTTTCCTGTGATCAATAAGTTGCTAAACATAACTCAAATGTTGCTCAAATCAAATCAAGCAGCCTTTTATATCTTCTTATCCTAGACTTTTGACATATCCGTAGCCATTCGGTTAAGGACCCAGACCGTCGTTTTGAGCTGTGACCGACACCGTTACTAAACCGATATCGGTTACTGTCTCATCAGCCCCTGACAAACCAGCAGCATTCGCTCAAATCACCCATTCAGAGGTATTTTTTGTTCTTGATAATTGAAAACTCTCCTGTGTGTTCTAGTCTATGGTTGTCAATCACTCGAAGCACCGCCGCCATGGAGTTTCACATGCCTGCTCTTGTGTCTTGTGGCCTGAATCACCCCGTTCACATTCTATAGGAACCACGGAACCAGTGAGCATCCCCAAATTCTGTAGGAGACAGGACTTTTGGCAAAATTTTTTGATGCCTAATCCCAGCGCTGTACAATACTATTGTCTCATACCCCTCGACCGTGTTGACGCCTGGATGGTTCAAGCTTCCTTATGGGCATGCTATTACGTAATACGCTGCTCATTTAGCTCCCACTCCTCCTGATAGACAATACCTTACTTCCTAAACATCACTAGCCCCGTCTCCCAACGAAGCTTCAGAGGTTCATACGACCCCGATTAAGCTTTCTTACTTTGGTTAACCTGCGACCCCATGTATCGCTACCAACAACGCCCTTTCATCTCTTTTCAGACCCTTCCATTAGACTTACTCTCTGCACCTATTCAAACGAGCTTTCTTTCTCAAGCTCCGCTACATTTGCATTCTACACGTACCAGTAGTAACCGCAACACCTTATATGGACATCCCATTCTGTGGCACCCATCATCTACCAACCAAAATTTCATCAGCAAAGATGAAAAATTGTGCAGAACTGGAGGGCTTCCGTGAGGAAGTGTTAGATAGCGCCCTGGACATACAAAGAAGTTGTCGGGAGCCCTTTCAACTTCGGTCCCCTCTTCAATACTCCTCAATGGGAGTTGCCAAAGTTCGCTGTGTTGTCATTCACCTGTAGTATTAGTGGATCCTCTTTCACCATTCACTCAATTGACCGACACTCTCTTTCTTCCCGAATCGTCGCTTTCTTCACACACCCCTTTTGGTCGCTTGTTATCATCTGCCGTCTTTGAGCAACTCATTCGTATACTCTTCCCCTTTTTTGAGCCCTTCCCCAACCCGCTATTCGCCCATTCTATCACGAGTTTCCCAGTATGGCCCGTGTGCTCCCACTACAAATCCTCGCACACACCTTGTTCAGTCCCACCACTCATAACTGACCCCCAATTTCCCTGGATGTCCTATAAGGGCCTGCCTTGGAGTGGTACAGTGCTTTAACCCAGCACTCAAATCTTCCTCTTTTAACAAAATAGCCCATCTTTCTTGGATCATTTCTCCATTAACATCGGCCACGAAAAAGATCATCAACCGACCTCTATTGCCATCCGACAATTCGAAGATGAAGGTCTATCGCAGATTTCGATTGACGATGCGGGCGCCTTATCAACCAACTTACATATGCCTTGCCTCAAACCGAACTTATCGAACTGTTTACGTTGGGCCTGCGCTAAAGGAACATCTCCCCTACCTCAAAATTCCAATACTTTCCTGTTACCATTTCGACGAGGGCCTTTAACATGGCTCGACAAATTAGAAATTCGAGCCGCTTAGAGGAAGAGAATTGGCGGTGCGCAACAAGAATCCCACTTCCGAACTCCCTGTTCTACCAATAAAACCAAAATACCACCACTCTCACCGCGTCACCCTCGTCTAAATCAAAAGGACTGTCCCACGCGGTGATGGTCGAAATCCCAGACCACCGTCCAATACTCCACCAAAAAACCACCCTATAAATACCAAAAGCCGAACCCAATCAGCTACACTCCTCTGGGAGAAACCCTATGGTGTGATATTGGAGAAATTGCTCAAATAGCCTAGGGCTACACCTTGCCCCCCTTGTTAAACCTCACTGCTGGGTTTGACTCCACCCGCGCAATACCTTTCCTGGTACAAAGAAGAATTGACTTTGTAATTCAACCGCGTAAAAAAGGAACATAGTCAATGAAAACTGCAAGATGTTGAAAACATAGTGCAAGGAAATGGTTGACGCAGGGGATATAACATCTCGATAATCCTAACGCCCCTGCTAACCGAAACTGAAAATTTTCAACTAAGCCATTCCCGAATCATCGTCCCAGCAGCAATCGTGAACCCAAGATATTTAGCGTGAGGAGAAGTGTTCATGAGATCCATGCCAGTCTTCGATTCTCAAGCAAAAGCCTCTATCGAGAAAATTTTGAATCAGACCTCTTCACTAAACCAAGGAGCCCTAACCCTTTATCCCATCCAGTCCAAGCCGAAAATCGTTCCTTTACAACATAGAGAGTAACTGCCCAGGCTTCCCTTCCCATCATGAGTCCTTCTTACAGCCCGCATCCTACACAGAAACCTGTGAGCGGTGCTATCTAATTATCTATTTCCCAAACATCCCCTTCTACATTCTTGCTACACAGAGAGGAAGGCTACACCACTTCCTTTGACAATCCTTAGACGAAAAATCTCTTAACACTATACATCACCACATTCTTTTAACATGACAGATCTCCTCGAAACACGCTCCTCCTACTATTAGTCCCTCATCGCCTAAATCTTTTTTTCAACGACCGTTGAATCCTCCTAACATCTTATTGATACAGGTGCCTCATCTGCTCCTTGGTCACCCACAATGACCTGGATTACAACTCACCACTTTTCTTCCATAATCCAAAATTACATAACACAGACATGGAGACTGTCATTCCACAGAAGATATGATCATGGACAACCTATGGGAACATTTGAGTACCCCTTTAATTTTTCTACTCAAAATCAAAATGAACTTAATAGAAAAAGTGCGTGATCTGTGTCTCCACCATCTCCCGAGTGTTACAGTAAGCTTATATTATTATGTCTCTTTGTTTCTTCGCCTTCACCCCCCTACTCTACCAAATGCTCTACTCCACTTCTATCAACTTAACCAGTATCTTTCCCCCTACGCTTGGGACCTCACTCAAATGCCCAATCTGACACACCCGCCTAAGCGAGTCGATCTATCCAAAAATAAATCCGTTCCGCCACCTAGAAGAAAAACTCAAATTCCGTTCCCCTATCACGATCAAAAACATCATCGGCAAACCTACCTTTTCCATTTGGGACCCCATCCCCTCTACCTTACACAAAAATAATCATACCTCCTTTGTTTTCTGCAAACGAACCTATCCTTCTTACATCCTATACAAAGACTCAAAAGGTATCGACAACATTCGGTTACCCCCCGCGTATTGACCTGGTCCCCTAATCAACCCTTAAACCAATCCCATCATCAAAGATTTATTTTCTGTCCACTTCCCCTTTCTCCAATGGTTGTTTTTATCCCACTACCAGAGCCATCTGAAGCCTCATCAATCCTAACCAGCTGAAATGTAAACTCCTAATGTCCAAGAAAACCACGTTTAGTTGAAAACATGTGTCAGCACCCTCGCTAAACCATCACCCATTCGAACTAAACACGTCCCAAACATTACCAAAACCCCATCAATCAATACCTCCATCCTGCTTCGATTTTTGACCCACTCAAAGGATCTTACGCCAAAATCGCTTGCTATGTTGGTGGAGGAATGCGAACCATTTCCCTATCCTCCACTTAGACCTTAATGACCCGTCCAAAACTCGACCGTATGGGTTACGATGAGTCTAAAAATATGCGCTTATCAACCGCAACACCAGGACATGATGTGGAGGGATGCAAAACTCTAAAAACCCTCCTTCGTCAGTCACCTCTCCCGAATAGACAGATTTAAGAAAGACAACTTACGAAGGGAGAGACCTATAGCGTCGATTCCCTCTACTATCTCATCTATCCCCGCCTCACCAAGATCTATCATTATTACAACCCCACCTCTTGAAGACCATGAATTATCCCAACCATCTTCCTCATCTCAGATCTACGAGATTAATATGATTAGTGTCGCTACTCGAGGACAGAAAAACAATGGAGGAAGCGAAAGAAAACACACCTGCGGCCATCTCTTTATCCTTCAACCATCCCCAATTACACCACCACCTAAAGTGGTTATTCGCGGACCCGCCTATCCCGTCTCTAACGGAGTTGCCCACCGAACCATGATCTAAACAGCTTCATCAATCGCCGTAAAAATGACACAATGATCTCATTCAGACTTCTGAATCTCATCGACAAGCTCTCGTTGAGATCCTTCAAGGGATAGAGGTTTTACCCAATGAAACCCTGCCCGTTGCCTCCCATTCTAACACCCAATCACGTTGCCTCTCTCACCAAACAATCCATCTCCCCCACCACTCTGTCTCAAAACAACAAGCCGCTGCGGTTAGTTTCTCGGAAGATGCAATTACATCGACTTTGGTGCAGAAGACCCCTGACCCCTGCCCTCTTTCATTGTTCCGCTTACGTCCGAGACATTCAAGTACGTCGGGTTTATGATGATGGGGGCGCTAGCCCCTAAACATCATTCTTCAAAACCCTTCCAACAAATGAACATCCCTTCTAGTTGCATGTGTGCAACCCCAATCATGTTGCGATCATTCAATGACGCTATTACTTCTACCTTAGGCACTCGTGATCTCTCACATTCGCTGTCGGCCACGTACTTTGCCCGAACTCTTCTATGTCCTTAAGGAGAGTTCCAATATAATTATTGCGGGTCGTCCTTGGATTCGAGCCATCGGGAATGCTTCCCGTCAACATTACATCGATGCAATAAAATTAGTGAGTACGAGGGGAAGTCCTACACTGTAAAAGCTGATCTCTCCCCCTCAAAACTTGAAATATGTTATAACGCCCAATAACGATGTTGCTTATACCAAATTAATGACACCCATACATTCAACCCAACCATGCCTCTTCAAATGTACCTCAACCACCACCTCAACGCACCTGACGCCTTCACTGATGGAAACACCATGCGCACAAACCACTTCTCTTTCCCGCAGCTAACATCTACCAACCTCTGACCCCTAGTAAGATGTTTTTCCATCGCCTTCAGACAACGCTGGGAAGTACCCGGCCTATATAACGTTAGTTCTTTCCCTACCTCGCAGGAAGTCGGAACAATTAACATGCGCATCCACCTATGACCGTCGCGTGGGGGAGTGTAATCCTCTTACGGACCACCCATTGCCACACTAACCTAACATATGGGGGTGTTGGCCACAGTCTCCATTACCCCTGAACCTCCTCCTTGGTGTGGTCCCTTCCAATCCGATTTTTCAATACTTGACAAATCGTCGTTTCGCCCTCAACCTTCTATAACTCGCTGTGCGTGGAAAGGCTTTTGGTTTTGGCCTTTAATGAACAAGGCCGACATACACTCATTCCCGTGACCACAGCGCAAACATAATGATCGCAAGTGGTCTCAGTTTTCCGAAACACCTACACAAGAGACACCTTCACTGTCAGCTGTATCCTGGAAGAGGACAGACGTTGTCACCTACCGAACCATCATCAACCTACTTTGCCATCATCACCCTACAGAATGATGGAGCCCTGAAATCTATCCCTTCCCTGACTTTTTTTTTTTCATAAATGCTATGTTCATAGGTCCTCTCACTTATTTACAAAAACAAACGCAATAATGAGGACCATCTTCTCTTCCCCTTCTGTATCCAGATATGATCGAGAGATTCGCCCCAACTTTGATGCTAGGGACACTGTTGAAGGCAGTGGAGACGACTCCATAATCATTACTGGGCGACAGATGATTCTTATATTCAACGCCGCCTACCATCTGAAACCCAAAATATTTTGATGAACGAAAAAATCTAATATAGAAATCAACATACACACGGAAAGAAGATCCTCACATAGGGAAGATTGGGAAATCCCCTTGAACACATCAGAACAAGCTGCCTTTACTACCTTCTCTGTGTCCAACCAAGCGGTTCGCATGGTCTTACGCTGACATGCCAGGTAATTGTCCTACAATTGACGTCCATAACCATACACCCTAAACCCGAGCCAAAACCAAGTCAAATGAAATTGAGGAAAAGCATCCACGCATTGCTATCTTGGTCAAAAAGAACTCCAATGACTCTTTATGTTTCCGTCTTCTGCCTATGACTACTCCTCAATGGAGGGAGAAAAGAGGATTTTTTTTCTCTACCTCTTCGGATACCCCTCCTCCTATCTCCCGGATCGATCGCGATGAGGGTTCTGAGGTGTCTTCTCCGATCCCCCCCACCTGTCTGAAAGCGAGGGCGGGACTTGGATATGCACGGATTTCTGGGATCTTAACCTCGGCTTGCACTAAGGATGACTTCCCCCTCCCAAGTATTGCTCAACTTGTGATCTCAATGCCGGGTCCTGAAATGCTTTCTCTCATGGAGGCGTTTCAGGATTACAACCAAATGTTGGTTTTGCCCTGCCGATTCAACACAGACTGCCTTCATAACTCCTTGGGGAACTTTCTGTTATCATGTCATGCCATTTGGCCTTAAAATGCTGGTGTCCACGTACATATCAGCGGGCTATGACCTACATTTTTCATGACATGATGCAACTATCCTTGAAGACTATGTCACGATCTTCTCGGCAAGGGATTGTTAATACTAGCGAGGGCTGTAGTGAACATCTCGATGTTTTAACATTATTTTTGATCGTTGCAGATCGTGTTGTGGTGTCTACACGAACTATTCTCTGTCCGCCTTCAACCGAAGGAAGAAATGTGTCTTTGGTGTTCTTTCGGGCCAAACTTCCTGGGGTGCGTGTTAAGTCGACGTGTTTCCTCGCCCAGGAGCTTCTTCGGCGTGGCATGAGGTCGTAGCTGGCAGCCGCGGCGTGAATCGGAAAGTAAAAGCTTTTCCTAGAAATGCCCCCCCACCCAAAAAAATCAGGTTACGGTCAGAATGAATGCGTATTTACGGGTGGGTAGCGCTCAAATCTATCGACCAGTTTAATCTCCAAACTCTCGGATCGGTGTCAACCTTCCATAACCTCATTTAAAAAAAGGATATTGCATCAAATGGAGCGAAGATGTCACCAAGACTTTCGAAGCTCT
The DNA here is from genome assembly GCA_019776745.2 of Taxus chinensis. NCBI lineage: Eukaryota > Viridiplantae > Streptophyta > Pinopsida > Cupressales > Taxaceae > Taxus > Taxus chinensis. The sequence continues at coordinate 729,470,992 of CM034148.1, forward strand.
CAAATCCTATCTCTTGCAGGCAACCGTGATTATCCCACCCCAAACGACCGCCCTTTCTCTGCATTCCTCAGAGAATGCTCTCGCCGTGAGATCACTATTAAGGACTATCAAGATGCGAGGCGGGTTCGACTTTCCGCCAGACACGCTTTGAGGAGCCATGCTTGCACATAGTGACTCTGAGAATCACGAACACAGCCGGTTATTATAAAGTCATACTTTGGTGGACTATTATGAGACGAGGTACACGAATGTAGAAAAATTGTGCCTTTGCCATCATCGTGGCCCACAAATCCGACAATTACCTTCTAAATCACAAAGACTTTCGTCTCACAATACAGATCCCATCCATTACATGTTACGCCAAACCTCATCTGAACCAACGCATTGGAGATGGCTCAGATTCTCGCCCCGACCTGACCTTGAGTTTATCCACCAGAAATTTAAATCAAAGGACAAACATCCATCGCAGCCAAGTGCACTGCCGACGGCTCTTACGGGGGAACAATTCCCAATTTCACAGTTCCCGAGAAACTCCTCGCTACTCTTTCCATCACGGAGGTTGTGGGGGGCTTAGCCACGGGGCGGGGGGGGGCCGGGGGGGGGGGGTGGGGGGTAGCGGGGGGGGGTGGGGGGGGGACCTTACGGGGTGGTGGGCGGGCCGGTTGGCTTTCGACCACGGACGGCCCCTGGGGCCCGGGCGGGGGACTCTCAACTATCAGGGCCCCCTTCCGACTAGATGGTGGGTTCACCCAGACCCACAGAGACTGGGGGGGGGTGGGGGGGGGACGGCCGGGGGGTGGGCTGGGGGGGGGGGGGGGGGGGGGCGGCTCGTGGGGGGGGGTGGTGTCTGGGGGGGGGGGGGGGGGTCGTTGGTGGGGGGGACAAAAAAAAAAAAAAAAACCGAAAAAAAAAAAAAAAAAAAAAGTCGTACCAATGACCTCTTCTTCGATGGATCTAAATGACAGCGCGCGGACGGTGCCAGGAACAACGCTCACGGCAACTTACCCGACTCAATGTCCTCTGCCACAACGTGAACCAGGCCTCTTTCATTTCGACTTGATTCCCTTGCAACTAATAATACAGCGGAAGACGAGGCCCTTGTTTGGGTCTCCACGTTGCATTACCACTTAGGTATCAAATCAGGAACGACCCCCATCAACATCTTTTGGCGACTCTCAATTGGTAGTCAATCAAGTTATGGGGTCTCTACCAATAGGTTTTAAAAAAATGAGGGCGAACTTCAAAACTGGCAGGACACAACAACACTACGTGGATTCATTTAGCTTTATTCACCCACACACATTCTATTCCAAAACCATTTGCCCCGCTCCAACTAACAAATTTGCGGTACTATGGCTTGCTTAGCGCCAACAACCCTCGCAACATCAGACACCGCCCCAGCCAACACGGCAAATACTTGAATGATTCGTCGTGGTCCAACAACTTTTTTGCCACATATTCAACCCGAAAAAGCCACAAGTGCAAGTCCCACCTCGTACATAAGCATAAATCATGAGTCTACTAATTCCCCCACAGGAAACCCTGTACCACCAATTTCACGGCCTACCCCAAACCAAACCACACCCCTTAAAATCTGTCCTCCCACCAGACCTCTGTAAACGGAAACACACGTGCTTTTCTTAAAAGTGTTTCGCGTATGTTTGTCATGGGGGGACCTCTCTATAAACGTGGCTTTGATGGGTGATCCCCTTCGCTTCTAACGGGCATGGAGGCACTCATACCACCAACAGGTCCATGACGGTTATTGTGGTGGACATTTTTAGCGGCCTTGCCATGGACAAACGATCTTCGCCGTGGTTATTATTGGCTACTCTCAATAACGACTGCTACGAATATGTAAAGGTTGCGTTACTTGTGTCAGCAAACCATGGGGGCCAACCTGCAACATACTCCTAGCCACCCCACCTCCGATCGCTCGAGACTTTGGCCTTTCTCACAATGGGGTTTAGACCTTATTGGGTGAGGGCATCACCCAACCTCTTCACAAGTCACGTTGGATACTCACAGCGACCTGAATATTACACAAAATGGGTGGAGGCGATTCCACTCATTTAATCAAAAGAAGAAAAAAACACTACACCTTTCACGACGGTACGAAAGATAAAACCACACCACATTATGCGTCGTTTTGTTGTTCCTCACCGCCTGATAACAGATAATGGAAACTTTCACAAACAAGTTGTTGCGAGACCTTTTGCAACTTTGGTATCAAAACTTAGTTTCTATCACTTACTATCCACAAGCCAATGGGCAAGCGAAGTCTTCTAATAAAACACTAACAAAAATCCTCATGAAGGTGTCAATGAATCTGGAAAAATTGGCCAACAAAACCCAAAGATCACCTTCCCTTTGCCCTTTGGGCTTATCGTATAGCATTCGTTACTTCTACTAATGCCACCACCTTTTTCTTGGTATACGCACCGAGGTGTTTTGCCTCTTGTGAAATACAAATACATCCCTTAGAATATCTCTTAGGAGATATTCTCAACAAACGATGATTTCCGCCAAAGAGCGGTTGTAGCCCATTGGAGCTTCTTAACGAACGCCGTATTACAGCTCGATCACCTTCAATCTATTCAAAAACGCATTAAAGTGTCTTATATAAGCGATCTTCATTGAGCGTACCTTAAGGTGGTGATCTTGTTCTCAAAGAGAATTAACATGTAACCAAACTGAAAGAGAAAACGTGGAAAATGTGCTCCCCAATTGGATTGGGCCTTAATAACTCCCTCATACCTATGTATCGGGACTTATCGTTAGCTGAGCACCCCTCAATGGTAAAACCTGACCTGAACTCCACTTAATGCATGCACATCCCGCCCTAACACAAACCAACCGCCAAAACACAAAACCAGCCCCCATTTTACTGTGAAATTAGATTTATATCACTTCTTATATTACCTGTCGCCTCCCTTGACTCACTACCAACTACCTACACCCTGTTTCCTACACTTCATAATACAAATAAGGCTCACATAGTTGATCCTTCACCTCCCCTTGATGATGTTTCCCTTTTTAGTCTAGTCCATGACTTCAAGTATTAAAATAAGCCGTATTCTCTGGGATTTTCTTGAGTAAAACTTCCCTACTAACTAGATGATTCACGCCAAATGAACACTCGTCATTTTTAAATTAATATAGACGCTCCCTCGAAGGACAGCTGATAGCCGAATTATTGCCGCTATTATATATAGCTGCTCCCCCCGACGACAGGCTATGCATTACAATTATATCTGGCTACTATAAATAGACTGCTCCCTCGAAGGACAGCTATAACACGTCAGCCTTATCAGCAGCTTCTGCATTGATAGCTACGTGAAGACTCAAGAATAAAACAATCAATATCCCTGGTGGCCACGCCAACCTTCCCGCAGCCAAATCGATCAGTCTATATTCAATTTAAAAAAAAAAAAATAAAAGCTCATTCAAAAATAACTTTGAGTCATGGAATTGTCTATTTAGGGTAGGTCTTTCATCAGAATAATTCACCTTTGTAACAATCTCGCAGCACCCCGGCCTATATAACCACCTCACCGCACCATTGTCAAGCAACAAACCTCAAGGGAGTGACGTAATATCCGAGTATGTTGTGATTATTACACTCTTTTCACCTATCGGACTCTGCCTATGCAACGCGACAACCAAGAAAAGTAGAGAAACCCAACAACACACCGAAATCCAAACCGCACCACCCCCACATAGAGGTACCTAGGGATTCAGCAGCAGGGAACAGATCACACTCTTGTTAATATGTGTTGGTCTAGCTCTGCTCAACTCGGGGACACACAAAGAATCTTTCTCTTGCCTCGCATCTAGGATTGTGATGTTGATCTAATCAGGACATGGTTCCCTTTTTGGGGTAAGCTAACTTTGCTTTACCTTCTACCACATTGACATCGCCCATACCTTACCAACACCCACAACATATACCCTATAACATCAAAATTTATCAAACCAACAAATGCCTAACCATACCCAAATTGCATGAATTCACCTATCCTGGTCCTAAGGGAGAACGACACGGTCTGAGCCCTCTGCTTTGTGCAATGGGCATGTAGCAGCACTGCGGAGACATGGGGTCTTACCAAGGTTAGCTCGATCATCCCTACCATAACCTCCTGTGTGGTGAATATAATTATTTTTTGTATTTTTATTTTAATACATTTCTCTTTATCCTTTTAGAAACAACGAAACACGAAACACCGACAATCTATTATTATCATACTCAAATCAACATACATATCAGTTTATTTAGAAAGGTAAACAAATAACCTTCTTCTCTATCATCGACACGCAGGTCGGCATCCTTATTTATCTTATTACCCGCTAACAATGTACTCAGACCATCAAAAGAACACAGGATGTCCGCCTTGCGCCCCTCGTTCCCCGAACTACCTGGTGCCCATCGCAGCTCTGATCGTGATGTCCGACCCCTCTCGCCGGGCCTCTCTGTCCTCCAAGTTCCCGCGGGCTATGGTACCCGCCACCTGCATTTGCCCACAAGAAAACTTCCTGAAAACAAAGAAAGAGCGCTCCATGCAAAACAAAGTCCCCCAAGGGTAAAGTAACAGGCCTGGCGGTCTCTCGCCTCTAGTCCCTCCGCTCGTTCAGCAGCATGACACCCAAAACAACACAGACACCGCAATTATCCTACCTTTGCGGACACCCCACTCTGCGCCTAAACACATGTTGGCCCGCCCAGGCGCACCCATCACTAACAGAAGCGCCCACAACCCAGCGCACCCACCCAGCTCTCCGACCGCTCAACACACACCAACCAAACAAACACCAAACCCAACACACACACTAAACCTATATTTGGCCCGACGGAAAGGCCCCACCCACCCATTTGGCCGGACCCACAAATCCCCACGCCGTGATTACAACACGAAATCACAAACGTTTCACTACCCTACCGGCAACCCGAGCACCTCCCACAAACACGACCAACCCAACCCCCAAGCCGCCCCGCAAACAACCTATTGGCCGAACCCAGGCCTCATCCCACCATTTGGCCGACCAAGGCCTCACACCACCCATGTGGCCCGACCCACGGCCTCTACCCCAACCATTGGCCCCCCCCCAACCTAGGCCGCAAACCAACAATTCGGCCCGACATTAAGGCCTCACCTACCAATTGGCCCGACCCAAGGCTCGTCAACCTACCTATTGCCCCCACCAGAGCCACCCCCAGAGAGGCCTCAACTACCATTGACCCGACCCACTAATACGCTCCCATACGGGCCGAGATCCTCAACCCCCGTACCACCAGTTAGGCCACACAGCACCCCCACCTGATTCAAAGACGGCAATCAACCTACCTAATTTGGCACCGGAACCCCAAGGGCAACTAACCTACATTCGGCCCGACCCAAACAGGCCTCATACCTACATTCGGCCCGCACCTAAGGCTCAACCTACCTATTTTGGGGCCCGACACAAGGCCTCAAACCTACCATTTCGGCACGACCTAGGCCTATCAACCTCCAATTGGCCCGACCCCAGGCCTCAACATACTATTTGGCCCGACCAAAGGATCAACCTACCATTCGACCAGACCAAGGCCTCAAAACCTACCATCGGCCCGAACATAAAGGCCTCAACCTACCTATTTGGCCGACCCAAGGCCTCAACTACCATTCGGCCCGACCCAAGGCCGCCTCAACGCTACCATTCGGCCCGGGAACTAAGCCTTAACCTACCATTTGGCCCGGGAACACAAGGCCAATAACCCTACCATTCGGCCGACCACATCAGGCCTCAACCTACCAATTGGTCCGACCCAGGGCTCAACTACCATTTGGCCAGACCCCAAGGCCTCAACCTACCATTCGGCCCGACTAAGGCCTCAAACCCCTCACCAATTGGACCCGACCCAAGGCCTCCCATACCTATAGACCGACAGGGCACCGCCTCTGACCCAGGACGTATCACTTCCATACCATACCCCACAAATCAACGTTTTATTTTATACAACATCATGTTTACCTGTATTCAAATCGAGCTCACCTGTTTCGGGTTTTCGCATGATTAGGGTCCTTGACTTTGATCTGTCAACCAGCTTTGCCCAGAACATAGACCGGGACCTTATTCTCAACAACAACTTTGGTACTGCGAACAGCCTAAACGTTCCGGTACCTTACCTGTATTTACCCTGGAACACAGTACTTCCTATGCCTGAGGATACCAGGATTATATCACCCTTGTTTGGATAAAAACTATCGACCTTTGCATACATTGCTGGTTGATAGTCAAATAAGTACCCTGTCGTTACTATGCATTTCAACATGCGTCGGCTTCCTTGGGACCTACCCCACCACCTTACATCTCTCTACCACATATTACCCTTATCAACCCTAGCCCTGATTTCCCGTTTCACTAACTGGATAGATTTGAGGGGATACCATATCTTTAACATGGAACCACTTCAATATATTGTCGCGCAGCTTTACAGAACGAAGCTACACGACAATAGGGGCTAATGTAGACACCAAAGTGTCTCACGACCCCCTGTTGTGACCGCATCCCATCTTCGCACCTACCCTCATTACTTACAGTTTTACACACTCATTTATTAATTACCTTGTTTGTATTGATAACTCACATCCCCTTACCCGCCAACCTCACCTTGCACCTCATCCTGACCTTCCCTAACCCCCCAGAAACACACCTACGTTAAATTAAGCACGACAGCCGCAGACAGCAAAAACATGACGGTCTAGACTCACATCCATAAATAATGCTCTTACTCGCACCAGAAAAGCCGGACCTTCTAGCAACACTTGACCACGCCCGCAATTGACTAGCTTGGGAGAAAAGAAAAGCAGGGAAGGTGGGCTATTTTAGTTAAAAATACCTACTTTTTCCGTAACGATGCCGGTGTCCTACTCGACCGCCGTATGGTTACGCAACCGCAATCGGTCCCTATAAATGGGCTCACCAAACCAAAACAACGAGATCGGAATTTCATTTGGGAGATCAGTTCAAAGGTTTCTAGATCAAGCGAGGGCATTGCGAACGAGGGAAGGAGTCAGATCTTCACTTGACCAAGAAGAGACGAGTGAAAAAATATTAAGACGTGTTTACAACAAAAGGAGTCAACTTGCACCTTCATCAAAAACCAGTAGTAAGTTTACATTTGCATTTGTCTCCATTATAACATTTCTCTAGGCTTTTGGAATACCGTCCTCCCCAAACCCGTTTCTGATTTCTGACTCCATTACCAATGCACCATTGCCTCTAGCTGTCATTCTTTTTTTCTAAACATCCCATTTCCTAAAAACTATCCAAAAAACCTGCCATTACAAAATCCTCCACAACCAGCAAAAGAAGATCCTTTAGCCACCACCGGTATCGGTTATCAGTAACGGCAGGGTTATAGTGAACCGGCCATCGTCCTTTGATCAAAAAACCAGGAAAACAGCCTTTCCCCTACACAGTTAGCAAGCAAATTGGATTTCTAGTGCCATTGAAACATGAAAATGAAGGCATGATAAAATCCTTAGGAAAAGATGAATTGCGAATTTTCTTTGGAATGAGATTTCCATGAAGAAAGTTATTGTCAATGGAAGCATGGTAGGCTTTGCTTTTGAGAGTAAAAGATTGAACTTGAGATTGCAAATGGACAACATGCATGAGTGATAAAATATCACGTGAAGAAATTGTAGAAGAAGTGAGAGGCACATGAAGAGATTGAGGTTTTCCATTATCAGTAATCATGGGAATGTGAGAAGAAGAAGCGGAAGATGAAGGCTCTATGGAAATTCTAGATGTAGATGCAGAAGAAATAAGCGGAGGTGTACTAGTAGGTATGTGATAATCAACATGAATAACATCTAGAGAAGAAGAAGAAAGAGGTGGGAGAGGAGAGGAAGATGGGATATTGACATAATGCTAGGAGTAGATTCAGAGGAAATGATAAGAGGTGAATTAATAGGAGTGATAGAATCATCATGAATGTTATTGGAAACTGTAGACATCTAAAATGTCAACATGATTAATTACAATTACTTTGTCCTGCAAACATCCCAACATTATCCATATAATAATTAATCGCAAGATTAATTATTATTATTTAATCCATTTTATCATTTTTCCCCTTTATCATTTTATTATCCTTTATCATTTATCTAATATCCCATCATTCCATTATTAATCCTTTTAATCCATCATCATATCCCATTTTATCATTAATCACTTATTATATCCTATTATCCAATTTTAATCCTTCATTAAATTTTTCTAGGAATTTAATATTCCTACTTCTACCTACCCACCTACCCTACACATCTCTACACCTATCATGTCTATGTAACCTCACTCCTAAACATCATTTATTAACCTAATCTAATTATAATCCTAATCACGTCCCCACCTCTAAATCTAGAGGCTTCTATTTCTAGAAGCCTCTCTAAATTTCCCTGTTTCATATTTAAAAATTCAAATTTATCTCCCTCTCTCCATTGAATTCAATGGAGATTTCTCTCAAATTCTAGAAATCTCCATTCTATAATTCTACATTCTTCTCATGCACTCTCTACCCTTGATCAAAATCCAACATGGCCTCATCCTAGCCATTGAATCCTCCACCCCTCAACTATAAATTGAACTCTCATCCTCCATGAGAGCTAATTAAATACATAAGATATTAAGAATCCATAACCAAAATTTTCTATTTTTATTATCCAATCAATCCATCTTCAATCCACTCCAATCAATTCACCCTTCATCAAACATCTAGCAATTCAAGGCAATCAAGGGGAGGTGATGCCTAAGCTTGTCCACACAAATCTGAAGTAATCCAAGAGCAATCAACAATCAATTGAGAGAAAATACAACACGTCAAAGGAGAAGTTTTGCATCTTGTAGGTAAATACAAGTATAATTTCTCTCCTCTTTTCAATCCATTGCTCTATCTAAGGTATTTGTTGAGAAGATTAGAGTAGGAAGACAAATTTGTTTGTTTTCTTGCATTTTCATTCCAATATTTTTAACATATACATTTTAGCACCCACCAAGGGGATTAACCCAATTTTTCATCGTTTATAATCTTGTTTGATCCCCTGTACAAGTTGCCAAAGATTCAAGATCTTTCCTCATCATTTACCCCTTCAAATGTGTAATTTTTGGGCTCAAAAAATGTTTCGAGTGTGAAACAATGCCTATGCTCTGTGTATTGGTGCCTTGGCTAGATTTTCTGCATAGCTGAAAACCTAGGTAGTCATGAGATAAATCTCCCTCATTTACTGGTGAGGCTCCCATGTAGGATTTGTCAATTAAATATGCTAGTATTTATTTGTGGGTATTACTTTAACCATGCAGCTCATGAACCATAGCTGTATAGTTTTGCAGCAAGTAAGCAGCTGTTAAAGAAAGGAAATATCCGACGAAGAGGAAAATAATAGAAAATAGGAAAGAAAGGGGGAAGACATGCAACTCAATCAATAGATTACAGAGTTGATTGCATGCACATAGACAAAACTAATAGATATTAACACACAAAATTATAAGCAAAGGCAGCTTTCAGATCTAGATCTAGAATAACACAATTTATAAGTAGATCTGAGACAAAATGCATCGTCGACACAAAGTTCTCTGGAAATCTGCTCCTTTCTATTCCTTTGCTTCAAATAGCTATCAGGGGTTTTAGCACAAAGTCTGGAACACAAGAATGCTACTTACAAATTTTGATATCTAACCCGTAGGTTCTTCTTCTACTTATAGAATGTAGAGGAAGAAATTACAAATAGGAAGCCTTTAATGAACTGGCACATGTGGAAGTCGAAATGGTAACAACTGGCAATCTCCCTCCTCAAATTCCCCTTTGCATGACATGCATGATTTGTAACTAAAGATAGAACCTTCTATTTTGCATGTCTACCACATGTTTCCAAGTAATTGACTTCTTCAAGTAACGGCTTTTAAACCGATCACTTAAGTTTTATAATTTAATTGATCACTCAATTACTTTGTCGAAGAAAAGAAGAAGAAAGAGGAAAATGAATTAGAAGAAAGCTGCAACACTTTCGTTCTTTTTCCATATTCTACATGTAGTTAATTCTTTTGCCCTTGATTCTCACCAAACTGGATCTGAAAGCAGCTGGATCTGGAAGCGGATGGATCTAAAAGCAAGTGAATGTGATTTGCTTGCGAGTATTGCCTTTGACTTGTCTTCCTTCTCATCCTTGAAGCTTTTGTAGTTCTTCTCTAGTACATGCATAAGTGCAATGTTTGCCATAAATAACTCATCATTATTATTTTTAATTGCATATGAGCAATTAAAAATTCTAGAAAGCACTCCGGGTGAACATAAATTCAATGAAGTCTTCAACTGGAAGATTGGGAGCACTTGCACAAGATCCTGGAAGGAATTCTCCATGCACCAACTTCTACACGAGTTGCGTCAGAAACAAGAGGATGAATTTTTACCGGAAGCCTTTGCAGTTATGAGATCTGGATCTGGATCTGAGCCTAGATCTGGGCCTATTGACTTCATAAAATTTGGAAGCTATGCATGATTCTAAATTTGGATCTTTTCTTTCACCATGCTTTGCCATGGCTAGAGAAATCTTTGTCTAAACAACTCTTTTTCTTTTTATTCAGTCGAAATTCTTTACAATTGGTGCAAATCTGGGAATTTCTTCAAATTCGGAAGATATATTCAATGTATTGGACATTGATTTAAGCTCCCTTTTGATTATATCAACACTTGTAATGAATACCTGCAATTAATTCAAACAAAGAGGACAATCGAAACATGAACACTTGATTTTTACCATAAAAATCTACATATATAAAGCCTACTACCCCAAAAATTGAGGTTTTGTTTGCATGCAAAGCAAGCATGAATTTTGTCAACTTCACCTGTACACCTGTAACACTATGCAGACAATTAATTAGACTTAATTCAAGCTCCTTCAAACCTAGGCGCCAAACTTTGAAGCTTTCCGGTAGTGAAAACACCTTCTTTTGAGCAAAATTCTTCCTTCTTTGGGCGCCAAAATTGCCTGGGCTACACTTCCTTGCTAAAGAATTAATTACTTCATTAATATGGCAGCCCATGCTTATATAACCTTCATCATTCTATAATTAATTATTGCCCCTCCTATTCGTGGCAATTAATTAATTAATATACATGCTTTTCTCTTCAATTTGGGCGCCTATTTTGTGCATGCTCATGGCTGCCATTAGATAAATTAAATTTATTTAATTTTAGATTTCTACTTCCAGTCCACTTTGACTTCACAGTGTGCTTTGACCTTATGCACCAAAATAGGAATTAATTCCATCAACAAATACTTTAAAAAGTATTAATTCTCCTCTAGATGGGTCGCACTTTTTGACATGGGTGAATTCTAAATTTAAGAAGTCAACTTCTGATGGAAATTTTCACCCTGCACCGTAGCTCTAAAAATCCCATCTTCCACTTAAGTGATTTGACTTTCATCATGAGAATTTTTACCCTGCAAGGTAGGTAATAAATTCCCACCTGTCTGCTGCTTCTAATTTTCCCATCATAACTTAAGTGACTTTGCCTTCATGGGAAAAAGTACCTTGCAAGGCAGGTACAAAAATCCCACCTGCCTGCTACGACCAAAAATCCCACTGCAGCTTAAATGACTTTCCAAAAAAATGTGACTTGCATTAAAATTAGCCCCCTTTGAAAAAGTGCGACTTGTTTGGGTGAATAAAACCTTATGATGAGAAAAGTTAGCCTGTTAGGCAAGCAAAAAATTCCCATTGGTGCTTTAAGTGATTTTTCTTTATTTTATAATGGAATTTTTCACCTTGCAAGGCAGGTAAGAAATTCCCCCCTACCTGCCGCCTCTAATTTTCCCATTATGACTTAAGTGGCTTCGCTTCCATGGGAAAAAGTACCCTGCCAAGCAGGGACAAAATTCCCACCTGCCTGCTGCTACCAAAAATCCCATTGTAGCTTAAAACCTTCCTTTCCCAAAAATGTGGCATGCTTAGAAGAGGCCTTTTCTGTGCATGACTTCATCTTTCTAGAGAGAACCAGACCTCCTGTGACAAATTCCTTCTGGCATAACATCCATAGATGATCTCCAAATACTCCAGGCAAGAAAACAAACTAAACCGGCAAAGGCATTGACCTAGAGAAATTTCATAGAAAACAAAATGGGAAAACACCAAAAACACAAAATGTTGCTAGAAGTCACAGATAAAGCCCATGATTCATTCCTGGTGGAAAACCCTACAGGTATATGGGAATATTGACATCTAAGACCTCAACAGGGTTAAACCGGAGCACAATTTACCTCAAATGGGGCTTAAAATAATTAAATAAAAATTTCCCGCAAGTAAACCTTAGCGACAGGATACAACGAGTTTGGGCATTTGGATATTTGTCGAAATTGGCTTATATGACTCTTTGGGAATATCTTGACACAATACAAACATTTTCTGGCAATAAAAACACAAAACGACCCATTATTTTAAAAGTACTGAATTTTTTACATGGGGTAGTCTCAGATTTCAAGGTGAAATTTGGGGACACCGTGCCTATGCATGTAAAATGGCACCTATTACCTGAATCAATGCCTATGTTATACTTTGGCGCCTTTTCAGATGCTTAAACGCCTTTGTTTTGGCCTTAAGAACCTCGAAATTGTAATTCTTTTTGCCTATTTTTGACCCTATTTCTGTATTTTTGCACAAAATGACACATATGTTCATAAATTTGTGCCTATATTCATAAATTGGTACCTATGTTCACGAAGCAATGCCTATTTTATACTTTGGCGCCTTTGCATATACTTCAACACCTTTGTTTTGGCCTTTGAAACCACAAAATTACAATTTTTTGTCTATTTTTGACCGTATTTCCATATTTTGTCACAAAATGGTGCCTTTGTTCATAATGTGGCACCTATGACTTATATTTATGCCTTTACAGATATTTCAACGCCTTTGTTGTAGCTTTAAAACCTTGTTTTTGCCAGTTTTTGACCTGTTTTAGGGTTTTTCTCATACATTGGCATTTTTGCACACAAAATGACGCCTATGTCCTAACGTGACACCTTTGCTATACTTTGGATCCTTTGTAATAATTTGGCACCTATGCCCTATGAATCAACACCTTTATAGAATCATAGTTTTCACTTATGACTAACTGTCTGATCTTGTTTTCAAGTGTTTTGTTGACTTTTGGCAGTATAACATTATGTTCTTATAGGTTTATTGCAACAATAAGGGGATATTCCATCCATTTTTATATTTATCTAACCTCTTTTGTGATTGTGGGATTGAAAACTGCTAATAATTTTGTTTTCCAACTCGTTTTGTCCAAGACATTCGGGGTTATCATCAAACTACTAACCCTTGTTTTGTAGGGCCTCCTCTTAAAGACCCAACCACCAAACTACTAATATTTATCATTTCATTTCATCATCTTTTATCTTACATTTATCATCATCCTTGTGTTTTTTGCGTTGTTGCTTGTTCATCTCGAAGGCAAAACCGTGTATGCTCTCCTCTCATGTCTTAGGATGATCTTGAGGATCAAAAGTGGCTAGCCTTCCCAATTTTCTTTTATAGGGAAAATGTGATGCAAAAGTGATATCCAAGCACTTGTCATAGTCCTCCTAGGGGTCTCATGATCATTGGCTTCATCTCCACACATGTAGACACACCCTGTGTTCCAACAGTGTATATAAATTCTTGGACAACTATCGTTATTGGCTAAACACTTGCTTGTTTTAAGAGCGGCATGAAGTGAGGGGCTTCCACGTCCCAATACCTAGGCCTTAGACAACACCCTTGCAACATATACTTAGGCCACATCTACCAAAAGGTATATTAGGGATGCCTCTAATGAGCTTGTGCATCCTAGATTAGGCAACCATTTGACCGCATATCAAGCTATAGTATAAGGAGGTTGTACTCCCCAAGATCACTTGCTAGCCGGCCCTACATTGACACATAAGTGGAGAGACAATTGTGGCACCATTGTTGGTGCATGGTATTGAAAGAAAGCTATATCTTGATTGCAATCCCACCTAGCTAGCTAGAGTGTGTGTTTCATTTTTTGTTTGCTTATGAACACCCTTAACCATCCCATTAATTTAACATTTTAATCAATCAAATATTGTCATAATTAATCACACAATCCATATCCTAATCCCATCACCATCCTTAATCCACAATCATAATCCAAATCTAATCCCCCACACATCTTATCTAACCATGACATTTGATCCTCAATCCCCATCCTTTCTAAACCAACATCCAAACCCCTATCTCTTTTCTAAATCCATCAAACAAGTTATCTCATCACTCCCCACCCATCAAAGTCAACCATCTCACTTTTACCATGAAGTTCCACACACCATTCAACACATTAATAAACAAATCTCAAACTTAACATCCTACCTCAACCAATCCCATCCTCGTCATCCAAATCAACCGTCCCACCTTGATCCTAATATCCTATAAATCATCCAACATTTCAATCAACAAATTTTCCATTCTTAAATCTTCAATCAACCAATCACCTCCTAAACCATCACCTCCTAACCAAACCCATCCGTAATTTCCTCTTCCTAATATTCATACTCCTTAACCCATTGAATTCCTCTTTGAAGAAACAAAATCATCCCAATCCACACCATGACCTAATCAACATAAACCATTATCCCCATGAGCCAATTTCATTGACTTTGACCACCTCACTAACGTTGACCTAGACCAAGAGGACCTTCTTTTTGTCCTTACTAATCTAGCCATCCATTCCAAACCTACACAACCATCCAAAACCCCAACCTCCAAATCCCCTATCAACCATCATGACCCACATCTTCCTACCATCAAAACTCATACAAATAATCCACCATCATCCAAAACCACAATTGCTAAATCCAATCATCATAAAACTTATCATCAAGTACCATTCACATATCCACAACAATCCCAACAATTTCATCCAAGATCATCACCCCCCACATCTCATATTAGTCTTCCATCCTCATTCTCTTCATCATCCCAATCCAATCCTAACGAATTTCTCC
This sequence comes from Taxus chinensis, assembly GCA_019776745.2. Lineage (NCBI taxonomy): Eukaryota > Viridiplantae > Streptophyta > Pinopsida > Cupressales > Taxaceae > Taxus > Taxus chinensis. Next base: position 729,486,039 of record CM034148.1, read on the forward strand.
TGGATAGTCCCACATCCCCTAATCCATCATCAAATTCAACATCTGAGCCTATTTCATCCCTTCCATCACCTAAGCCCAATACTATCTCATCCACAGTGACTTCTAAGTCACCCTCCTCCTCTTCTACCCCCAATCCTAAACCATCCAATGTGGCTTCTACATTACCCTCATCATCTTCATCCATGTTTAATCCTATCTTACCCCCTTTATCACCTAAACCTAACACTATCATATCATCTAATACTATTTTAAATCCACCATCCCACAATATTAAAAAATCTAATGTGACTCCTAAGTCACCAACTCCTAAATCTAACAAATCCAATACCAATCCTCTCCCCACCCCATCTTCTACCCAATCCAATACAACTCCTATGCCACATTCATCTACTTCATCCCCTAAATCTACCAAATCGAATGTGGTTCCTACACCACACCCATCTCCCAAACCTTCTTCATCCCCAACATCACCTAAATCTAATGTGACCCCCATATCACACCTATCCCCTTCATATAAACCTACCCCATCTTCTTCATCCACATCTACTAATCTCAAACAATCTAATTCTAAGCCAAAACCATTTACCTCAAAACTACATACTCAAAAAAATCTGAAATCAACTAAATCTACTTCAACCTACAAGCCCAAAACATCCACTTCGACCCCCAGGCCTAATCGATCCCCTTCGTCCTCTAATCCACAACATTCTAATCCAACTCATAAATCCAAATTAACCAACACATCTCATTATCCACCCACTCTAGCACCTTTACTTCCTACTCCTCCAAAACCATTTACACTAAACCACATCACTCCTTTAGGAGAATTCTTGACCACTATCTTCCATTGTCTAAAAACCTTCAACATGATCATCCATCCCCCAATAAAATCATGCAATAAAAACCTTAGCAAACCATCTTGGTATCGAGAACACTATTATTGTGACTTCCACCGCACCCATGGGCATTCGACCAATTGTTGCATGTAATTTAGGTCTTATGTCCAAAACCTCATTAACCAAGGAACTCTTATCCTTGTACCTCTTTATTCACCACCTTTCAATCCCAATCCTCTCCCTAACCATCGTTCACCATCCAAATCCCACTTGACATCCAAACATTGTCAGCCATAAAAATCCCACCATACATCCAAACATCCATCACCAACCAAAAATCAAAACAAATCTCACCTCCCATCCTTTATTAAATCCGGCCTCTTAGCAAATGAAAAATTTACAATCCCCTAGTCTCATGATGACCACATGGTATCATCTTCCCCATCCACTTCATATCCTATAGCAAAAAATATGTTTGTTAATATGAAACATCGAGGCAAAGGCTTAGGAATCCATGAACAAGGCATTTGTGAACCCATCTCCCTTTATTAAAATCCGGGTTGTTTAGGCTTAGGGTATAAACATAAAACTAACAATGTCCCTCCCAATACTCCATCACAACCCATTTTTACCACTCCTCTTGTTGATCCTACCATCCCAACCACTCAACCCAATCACAAATCATTTAATCCCCCCACAAATAACAAACACCTAAAAATGGATTGAGCACATAATTCGTCACCTGCGTACGGATGTTCCTTCCTTACCACCCATCCTCCTTCCATCCAATATCCAAATATTTTTGCATCTAATCCATTCTTATCATCACATCCATTAATATCCTCTTCCAATCCATTCTTTTGAACTCTTGATCAACTTAATCACACATTTTGTAAAACAATAGTACCTACTACAATCATGTGACCTTAGTCTATCATTACCTCTAAAATTTAAGCACAATTGTCCTCCCAAAGATCCACACACTTTAACACACTTAATAAACTTGTGGTGAAGACCCTTGGGCATGTCTTTTGACACTCTAGCTAATGTCATCTCCACACTCATTTCCATAACCCTATCAAGCCACTAGTGATTCTTAACCCCTTTAGAGTTATCAAGAGAGTGGAACCTCTTTATGCAATGTTGTCATGAAAATGTGCAACAGGGAAATTGACGATTTCCAAGCATGACAACTATACCCCTATGTCAAAAATTTCAAGTTTTACCCTTCCAAGACACCTCGGGTCTACCTAGTTAGTCTAGTGACCTCCAAATTTATGTTAAATCATCCCCCTAGGTGATTTAGGAAAGTAAATTCAAAACCCCTAGGTGATTTTAGGAGTTCATTGAAAGACACAAACTTCAAGCAGCTGTGGGAAGGGCTATCACTAGCCTTCTTAGGACTGGAGAAACCCCATGGAGCAGAAAAAAGACACCAAACTAGACATGGAGGTGAATAAAAGGATTAGGAACATCATGGAAGTGATTTAGGATGGTTCATAAAGGATTCAAAGAAGTTGGGGCAATTTCACCAAAATTAGGGTTCACAGGCCTAGGAAGTGCACAAGCCAAAATAGTTGCTAAGCTTCGAAAGGTGATTTTGGGATCTCTGGATGGAGTTAGGAGAAAAACAAGGAATATTTGGAAAGGAAATTCTAAGCCCTACAAGATGGTGAAATTTTAATTTTCACAACACTTTGGCGCAATGGTTATGCAAGTAGTTTTTCTCCTGCACATGTAGAGTACCAGATCAAAAATCTACTTTTTTAGGGATCAATTGGATGATTCAAGACATAATATCCCCATCATTGGATTCATAAGGAAATTTTAAGTCAATATAATAAAAAATTTCATGAAAAAATTCCATCAGGAGCTCGAGATATTGTCATTTTAAGTTTCCCTCTAGGAGTGAGTTCGAGAGTTAGTTAATTTTTAAGCAGGACACGTGTTAGCACAGGAGCCTGTCGTAATTTCATGTCCCTTACGTCCCTCAATAAAAGGGACATCAAGGTAAAAAAAATTAACCCATCCACTATAAGCCCTCTAGATCCTCATATGACCTCTTGGACTGCTAGTTCAACTCTTGGGAGCAAGTGGAACCTTCATCCCCTACCGTCGGATCAAGCGCCACATGTCATCTTCTGACGTGCTATGTAATTTGATGTCCCTCATGTTCCTTTGTGTTGGGGGACATTAGGATCAAGAAAATTCACCTAGCCCATCTAAGAAGCCTTATAGTTCCTCATGTGACTAGCTTCCAGTCCCTTAGTGCTTTAAAGTTGTTTTTTGCTTAAATCCCCTGCCGTCAGATCTTCGCCATGTGTCACAACCAGGCACCTGGTGTAAATTTATGTCCCTCTCATCTCTTAATGCTTAAGAGACATCAAGGACATGAAAATTTTCCTCACTCCCTGCTTGGAAAATTTTCAAATTTTTAAAACCCCTCCGGCTTCCTGCTTCTAACTTCTAACTTCTTCGTGCACAACCTACTCGGAAATTCCTCTGTAACTTCTTGCCGTCACCCCACCATTGATGAAACCCAAACCAGATTTGCTATAATAATGAATCCTCTACCCCATGGTAATACGTAGGTCTCATAATGAAGGATGGAGAATGAAGAATGAAGAACGAAGAGAGAAGAGCAAAGAACGAAGAACGAAGAACGAAGAACAAAGAATGAAAAAGAAGAAACATAGAAATCCTCCATGGCCATAAAATAGAAATTTGGAGAGATCTTGCAAATCACTACATGAAATAATGAACCATCTATTGCCTAGTTTCTCTCTCTCAAAAACCATAAAAACCACACCTTCAAATTCTCCTTCCACGACACAGAATGTTCACAATGAAGAAATTTGCTTCTTTGCACAATGGAGGAAAAAGTTTAGTTTCTCGTCAAACCGACAACCAGATCGAAGAGAAATTTCACTAGTGAGATAAGAAGAGAAAACCCATATCAAAAATTTAATTTTCATTGTGAACAAAGGAGAAAACCAGACTTGCAATTTTTGACGTCCATCAATGGCTGCTATGTTCAGAAGCATCGTTAGGTCAAAAATTTGAAAGTTTAAAATCTCCTAAACTATTGATCGGGTAAACACAAAATTTCAAAGATTAGATATTGGGAAAAAACCCATATTGGAGAACTTCGTTCCATGAAATTCCAATCACCAGAATCCCACTTTCTAAAAATAGTAGGTCTTCTGCATAGAGGATTACTATTTTTGGAAAGTCATCAACAAAAGAACCTACGAAGGAGACGTTGAACACAGAGGCTGTACTGCAGTTGAAAATTCATCAAAATGGGCATCTTGGTCCAAATTTGACACTCACTAAAAATAGTAAGTGGTCCTAGGAGAACCTACTAAAAATAGAAAGTTGATCCAGAAGGTGAGAGAAACACAGGGAGGAAGGGAAATCCAAGTTGTAACATCCAATTGAGGTTCGAGGCAACTGCTTTTTCATACTTACTAAAATAGTAAGTTGTTTTTTTAAGGAACCATGAAGTATAAGTGGACATGACAACCTTTTCCTCTGAATATGAGATAGAAAATAGTGATGTCTCATGTATGGATCTAAATGACCTGAAAGCCCGCATGACTTCTAAGGAAAGGGGGATCAATGAGGTCTCTATCTTCATGGATCTCAAAAGTGTCTTTCGACACCCAGTTTGTATGAGGGAATCAAGACATAGTTGGTTCCAAAGCTTCAATTTTTCTAAAGTGATCTCCATGAGTGATGCTCACAATCACTAATGGAATCATTCGAAAATGTTTTTAAACACTTAGCTCATGGTGTTCGTACATTGTCCAAAGGAAGCCTCTCATGATATAAGACATTCGAGGATCCAAGTTTCACTACATTGGAGCATCGCATAGTTCAAGTCACAGGTATGTCATACGAAGGGTGAAAGTTTTGGTCATCGGAAAAACAAGTCCATTCAACCTGACATGATCAGTTCCTATCTCTTTAGAGTCAGTGTTCATGGTCATCAGTCAATTCATTTGATAATTTTTTTTAAACACTCATTGCAAAACATCCACAAGTCAATTTGAAGGAGTTTCGCAGGAGGCAGTAGATTCAAATATTCAAAGTCTCAATGCACTCGAGTTTTCCATCAACAAGGATCATCAGAGTTCATCTAGAGCACCATCTCTTCTTCTCTCTCTCCTCTTCCTTCTCCCCAAATTTCTCTCTCTTCAAATGTTCTAATTCTTCATTGGGGTTTGCAGTTTTTGATACGCCTTTAAGTCATCTAAAAGTGACTTTAGAAACATTATGTAAATTAAGTCACCTTGATTTTATAAAAGGTACTTAATATTTAGAAGGAACATGGATAGTCTAAAGTCATAAATAAGGCATATGGAGGGTCACCGAGAAGATGACTAGTTTCTCCTCTTCTATAAATTGTAATGATATCCTTGTTCCAAGGGGCTCTAATTATGAAATTCTTCTAGCTGGTTGTATTCTTGTAAGTTCATGAGAGATATTTTGCTCACTTGTGAGTGAAAAGAGTTATCCACTTTTCCCCTATTCTTAATGTCTTCCATTCTCATGATGTGAAATTGATAGCTTATCTAATATAAATAAACAACAATTACATTATATAATAGTACAAATCAATAAGAGACAATGTTGTAGAATGAAGCTAATAACATAAACACAAAATTAGAGCAAAAATATATAATAAACAACACACTATATTATTTATTGAATAATTTTGAAACAAATTACGCGGAGTGAAAGTTTAGAATATATAGGAGAATGAACTCGTTAAAAAGGATTCAAATCCAATCTTCAATCCCATAAATCTCTCTTATCTCTCCTAAAATCACTCCCACTATTCTCTCACATATCCCACCAATATCTCACTTAACAAACCCCTATTCTATAGTGAGATAAACTCACATACACACACATATAATTCTAACCTATATTATTATCAATGAGTTGTATTATCATGCAACTCTATTAATAATAATATTACAAATATATATGAGTTATAAATACAACTCTTCATTCACACAAATTCTAATATCCCTCAAACTTACTAATGTAATATAATAATATTACATTTAACTATTACAAACAATAACGTGAGCACTAATCTAAGGAATATTCCTAGCATTCCCACCCTTAGTGCGAACATGGGTGAGTTTTGTCTAGTACCTACTCATGTTCTACAATATGATGGTTTTCAAAGAGTACCATCAACTCCAACATGTTTTCTAGTGGAACCATTAACCACTATGTATGTGATTTTATAAGAGATTCACAAACTCTCAAATTGGTTTTCTAGTGGACCACTAACCACTCCATAGCAACGTACATGTTTCCCCACCCCCATCCTTACATTCAAGGGAAAATACAAGAAATATCGCTCACGTAAGAGCTCACTTATTACAAGATTGAATCGGAATAAATCATCTATTCTTATTACAACACACAATGAAAATTAAACACAACAAAAAAAAATGCCACGATTTCATTGTGTGGCCCCTTCGCTTGCAGCTGGCTAGAGGTCACTAATTAACCTCCTTCCTCTGTTTCCTCCTTCCTCCATAGTGATGTTGTTAACTTAGCCAAATTTTTCTTTGAGACTCATTTTACAATTCTATTGGGTGTTAGTTTCAACTAATAATGCACCCTTACAATAACAATCAACTTTATATTTAACCAAAATAACAAAGCATATTAGATTTTTATTGCTGGAAATCAGTCACTATTTTTTTACATAATAATTAGAATGTCAAAATTATTTCCATAATTTATCTTAAAATACGAAATGGGTTTCTGTAAATTTTTGACAAAAGTTTCCCAAAATACAAATAAACATACCCAAGTTTTTTTAGAAAATTCTAAATTTGGGTTTTTGAGAAAAATACAAATTACCAGTCGTTTTGTTTTAAGATTAGAATCTAGAAAATGGTGACGGAAGCTTCAAAACTCTCAAATTTGCATTCAAGAGGCTGTGGTTTTTTCCTGCAATGACTCTCATAACTCATCTTATCCTGATTTGATACCAGATGATGTGAAATTGATAGCTTATCTAATATAAATAAACAATAATTACATTATATAATTATACAAATCAATAAGAGATAATGTTGCAAAATAAAGCTAATAACATAAACACAAAATTAGAGCACAAATATATAATAGACAACACACTATATTATTGATTGAATAATTTTGAAGCAAATTATATGGAGTGAGAGTTTAGAATATATAGGAGAATGAACTCCTTAAAACAAGGATTCAAATCCAATCTTCAATCCCATAAATCTCGCTTATCTCTCCTAGAATCACTCCCACTATTCTCTCACATATCCCACCAATATCTCACTTAACAAACCCCTATTCTATGGTGAGATAAACTCACGTACAAACATATATAATTCTAATCTATATTATTATCAATGAGTTGTATTATCATGACAACTCTATTAATAATAATATTACAAATATATGTGAGTTGCAAATACAACTCATCATTCACACAAATTCTAATATCCCTCAAAATTACTAATGTAATATAATGACATTACATTTAATTATTACAAACAATAATGTGAGCACTAATCCAAGGAATATTCGTAACATCTCATACTATGTACAATTTCTGCTTGAGCATCAATACAAGAAGAAGGAGTTTGGAGCCTTTTTTGACTAAGGGGTTTACTGATACTTTGTGTTCATTTAATTCTAATTGGTATTGTTTCTGTTTGCAGTATTGATTCTTCCTAATTTTAGTGCATGTGATGAAGTATCTAACTAGTTTGTGCAGGAATCTAATTTTCTACTTGCAACATTAGTTCCCCTACCTCATATTCTCACTCCCTTTACCCCTCTCCTAACAAATTCTTCCCTTACAGATAGCTATAAGATTTTTCCGTAGGGTTAGTGGAGTGCCCCTGTTGGATCCCTGGCTGAAAAGACACTAGGATAAAACTCACTTTTTACTCACGCATGAATATACAATAGCTGCACTGGTTAAGTAGAGGGACTCGACTCCCAAAGCGTTGGTAATAAACCCATCGATTTGTTCCCTAAATTTTTTCTCGCCAATAGTTTTTGACACCCACCGTGGGGTAGAATTGGCAGCATTTGCACCCAAAATACGACCACAAGGTCTAAAAATACAAAAAATCAAATATTAAAAAAGAAAAAAAAGAGTTCATGAAAATCCATTGTTGAAAGATACACTGTCAATCCCTGCACGTGACTCTTCATATTCCACAGTGTCCTTTCGTATTCCCATTGTAAGAGTTTCTAAAAGCTGGCTACAAGGAGATACATGAGGTTGGATAGATCGAGAGGATTTATCAGTTCTACTTTTGAGGCTTTGCAAAACCAACAAAAAAGAATAAGAGACAACCTTTTTTCTTATCTCATGCCTCATCCCCATCCGGGTCTTCAATCAGTTCACCTGGAAATCCTATCCAAACTCCTATTGATAACCCCCCTTCAAATTATCCCATTTTCCAACCTCCATTGAACATTGAATTCCCAAGTGAAGGAGAATAAGAAACTGAAGAAGAATTTAAAGAAGCAAAAGTAAAAATGACAATGGAAGATGAAACAAAAATACCTCAACCCATTGTTCCACGGGGAATAAATACATGAATGCTTGCTCTTGAACCCCCTCTTCATGATCTACCAACGGGTTCCCATAATAACTTTCTAAAGTTTAAAGGCGATAACACACAACATCCTGAAGAACACATTGCTACTTTCACGACGTCATGTGGAATTCTTGGTGTCCAACATGAAGATGTTGTTGTAAGAGTGTTCGTGGAGTCCCTCCAAGAACAATTAGTGGAATGGTTCTACCTTCTGCCTACCTGATCCATCACTTGTTGGAACGACATCAAAAGGAAGTTTGAGTAAAGATTCAGATTCACTGAGGAATGTCAAGACCTCCTTGTTCAATTAGCACAAATGAAGAAAGGAGAAAATGAAACTATGAGAGACTTCATGGCTCGTTTCGACTGGTTGCTCCATAGAATACCGGAAGAGGATTCACCATCTGAAAATAATATTATGAGATTCATTAATGCTCAATCACTGAAGGTAGGATTTTTCCTACTAAGAGTTCAACTGAGGGATATTACAGAATCACAAATACCAGTGATTGAACTTGATGACGATCTCATCCTATCGGGAAAGATCAAGAATCCCTCAAAGGGTAAAGCTCAATTTCCTGGAGATGAAAGAACCGATATTTTCTTGCAAAAAATGGAAAACGAGATGTCCTCACTAAAGAGGAATTTTTTTGAATGAGTGTCTCCTCAGAGGAATACTATAAATCAGATTGCAAGAACACCCCAAAGGCTTGCCTTGGAGGCCCCACATGTCAACGCAAGTTACAAGATTCAAGAAAATGAAGCAAAGATTAAATAAGAAAGTGAAGGTGATGAGTTCCTAGAAGTTAATGAACTCAAGAATGATATAGAAGTCATATTCTCTGAGTATTCTAGAGGTGATGAAGATGACAAAGATGATGCACCTAGTTTCTCATGTGCAGAATTCACACATTCTCAGTCTAAGAAAGGATCGTCTTCCTCCACTATTGCAAAGAAAAATAAGACTGAAGATCCTCCTGTGGTGACTCCACAAAATAAAATAATCAGTTGAGGATTTCCTCTCCCACCCTCCATGGAGTCTACATTGTTGAAGCCTGATCTTGTAGCAAGTAAGAAGGCTCTTGTAATTCGTCATCACCAATCCAGCACTATGATAATTCTCCACCAAGAACTCCTCATGCTATGATTATTTACTAATGCACAACTTTTAGTTTGGTGGATGTAATCTGGAAACACAACAACAAACATAACACAAGAATACCATAGACTATGATACGAAGGAATGATGACAAATCTGAAATATAAGTGTAAATTATAATATCAACATGAAATTGTTACAATCTCACCCATGAGGTACTTCAAGTGTTACTAACTTCACTTGCCTTCCAACAATAACTATGGGAGAAACTTCACAATTACACCTCTTAATGGCTTCTTTAACACACCTTCAAAATGATGGCTTCCTTTACACACTTACTCATACAATATTTCTCACTACTTCCTTCTATGCTAAATGAGGGGGGTGGCCTCTCTATTTATAGAACTTTCAGGCTTATCCACCTTATCTCTAAGATAGGATAAGAAATCTACTCTGACGAATCATATTCCATACCTTAACTCTTATCTTTACATGTAAGCTTATCTTTTAAGATAAGATAAACCTTATCATTTCACATGGGTTCCACATTTTTAGACTTTTTACAAATAAAATACACAAAATATTTATGACCTCACTCCTTGTCCTTATTACTAATATAATATTTCTAATTCCTAATCATGTAGACCCTACTTCTCTACTTACCCTAACTTTGACATTTTAACATTACCGAACCACTTACGACAAATATTTACTTTTTACCACAACATTCCTATTGTACTTTGACTATTACCGTACTATACATTATTGGCGGTGTCGTACCGGCAGTGCCGTTATCTTCTATCGGACGCTACTACTAATTATACTTAACAACATCCTATTCCTAATACATACATTAATGAAATAGAAATTACGGAGGAAAATTTTAGTGTCGACATCTTCCCCCTTCCTAGCTTCTACTCTGTCCTCGGAGTAGACTATTATGGTGCTTGGAAAATCTTTAACTTGTCGTGGTTGACCCATTTCATAATGGGAGTGCCATCCAATTCCTCCAGTCGATATGTACCATTTTCATGCACAACTGCTATTTTGTAGGGCCCCATCCATTTGGGAAGAAATTTTCTCTGCCTTCTTTTTTTGTATCTAGAATCATATACTAGAACCAAGTCATTCACATGAAATGGAGACCAATGGATCTTTTGATCAAAGTATTCCTTCTGCTTCATTTTCTTCTTATAGCTTGTATCCTTTGCTATTTCCCTCATTTCCTCTAGCAAATGAAGATGTACCAACCTTTCTTTTACTGAATCACTTTCATCCATCCTTTCATTTTTCATAACTCTCACAGTGGGAATATCAAACTCAATAGGAAGAACTGGATCAATGCCATAAGCCAACTGAAATGGGGAGTATCCTGTTGTTGACTTTGATGTTTCCCTATATGCCCACAATGCTGCATGAATCCTTTTATCCCACTTATGTACCTGCAAGGCTGCATCTTTTGCTAGAATTTGACACAACACAAAATTTGTTCGTTCCACCTGTCCATTTGTGCTTGGCTTGTATGTTGTTGCCTTCCTGTGCTTAATAGAAAACTTGTTGACTAGGGCTTCTACCACCTCATTAATGAAGTGGCTTCCTTGATCTGTTACAATTTCTAATGGACAACCAAATCTGGTGACAATGCGTTCATATATGAACCTTGCCACTTCATCCATGGAAGCTATTTTCAATGGCCTAGCTTCAACCCACTTGGTTAAATAATCTGTGGCAACTACAATATACTTATTTTGGCGTGGGGTAGTTGGAAGTGGACCTACAATATCTATTCCCCACTTTTCAAAGGGACCAAGTGGAAGAATAGGGCATAATGGAGCTGATGAAGTCTTACGGTTACCATGTGTTTGAAAAATATCACATGTCTTACAATAATTATAACAATCTCTAAAAAGAGTGGGCCAGTGATAACCTGCATCCAAGATCCTTCTTGCTGTAAGTTGTCCAGAGAAGTGTCCTCCACATGTACCATTGTGGAATTCTTCTATCAGCTCCTTCCCTTGATCACGTCCAACTGCCCTCTTGTACTGTCCATCAGGTCCTATTCGAAATAATACTCCATGCAGAATAGAATATGGACGACTGGCTTGAGTAATCTTCCTCTTAGTCTTTGCATTGGCACCATCAGGAAACTTGAATTCATTCAGATAATTCCAAATATCTATGTATTCACTAGGGATTGTGTCAAGGGATAACAATGCTGCATCTGGGAAATCATCATCATCACAAGATGAACCTAAACCATCATAGGCTCGAGAGAGTGCATCTGCATTGACATGCTTCTTTCCTGGCCTATCTATAATATCAAATTCAAATTCTTGTAGCAAAATTATCCATCTTGCTATCCTCCCTGATGGGTTAGGCTTATTTACAATATATTTTAGAGCTTGATGATCTGTTACAACTATAAATTTCTGCCCTAGCAAGTAATTTCTAAACTTCTTTACAACAAAAATGATAGCTAGAGCCTCTTTTTCAGTTACAGTATAATTTACCTCAGCACTGCTCATTTGTCTGCTCCCAAAGTAAACTAGATGATCATTCCCATTTTCATCCTTTTGGCTTAGAGTACTTCCTAGTGCTGCATCTGAGGCATCAGTATACACAATGAATGGCTTGCTCCAATCTGGATTCTTTAAAACAGGTGAAGACACCAGGGCTTCCTTCAGTTGTTCAAAAGCTTCATGTGCCTTATTTCCTGGTTCATAAGTAACATCCTTCTTCAAGAACTGGGTTAGTGGCTGTGTAATCTTTGAGAAATTCTTGATGAACCTTCTATAGTAACCCACATGGCCTAAAAATGATCTCAACTTACTTCTATTCATAGGAAATGGTAACTCTTTGATTTTTGAAACTTTATCAGGATCAGTACCAATACCATCTCTGGATACAACATGCCCTAACAAAACACCTTTAGAACATCCAAAGACACACTTTGTAGGGTTTAGTGAGGCTTGTGCTTCATCTAACCTTTGAAATGTTGTCTCCATCTGGTGCAGGTGGTCCATCTTGCTCCCATAGATGTAAAAATCATCCAGAAATACTCTGATGAAGTTTCCAATGTAGGGTTCAAACACCCTATTCATCAAATGCTGGAACATTGCCGGAGCATTACACAACCCAAAAGGCATAACTCTATAAGAAAACGTTCCCCAAGGAGTGGTGAACGTGGTCTTCAGCTGATCTTTCTCTGCTATACGAACTTGGTTGTATCCACTATATCCATCAGCAAAACTATAGCACTCTTGGCCAGCTACTTCGTCCAAGATCTGATCTGAGAATGGAAGAGGGTAATGATCCTTCTTTGTTGCCTTGTTGAGCTTCCTATAATCAACACAAATGCGTAGCTTCCCATTCTTTTTTATTGAGATCACAATGGGAGAAACCCATTCTGAATTCTCCACAGCAAATATGAATCTTGCATCAAGCAACTTATCTATTTCTTCTTTTACAGTCTTGGAAAAATTAGGATTCATTCTATATGACATTTACTTTATGGGCTTAGCACCATCTACCAGCTCAATAGAATGTTCTACCCAACTTACTTGACGGAGTTCCTTGTAATCAAAAGTGAATAGGTGTATGTACCTTCGAAAGAGCTGGAGGTAGGATTCCTTCTCACTCTCCATCACAGCATCACCAATCTTTATTTGTTGGAGACGATCATCAATTTCTTCTTCAGATAATTTTATGGGTTCATGAGTCGGTGTGACTGGAAGGATATCCATGACTGAAACATCAACCTCACTTTCTTCATCTTCTGTGTCCACTTCACTGGTACTAGAGTAATTAGAGGATGTCTAATCATCAGTTTCATCACTTGAATCCACAGGTTCTGCCTTATGATGCCGAGGGATCACGTTTATCTTCACCCTCTCTCTGCCACGTCCAAGTGTCATGAAGCCTTCATTCCAGTAGTTTCTTGCATGAACTCTCCTTAGCCATGGCCTTCCCAACAACATTGGGTACGCAACAGTACCATTTTTCATCACCTGAAAGTCTACCACACATACAACACCCATAACAGATATTGCCACATTTGAAACAACACCTTCTGGTTTAGTTTTTCCCTTATTTAATGACCTTAACATAAGTGTTGAGGGGTGATCAATTTTTAAACCCAACATATTCATTACAGACTCGGTCATTACATTAACTGCAACACCTCCATCAACTAAGACATCATGAATTGAAATACCATTACATAATACCTCAGCTTGTGGAGCATAGGGATCCGCCTCTGCCTCCAAAATAGGGACCTCAACCTCCTTCCTTCGTCGAGCATTGAGTCCACTTCACAGCTCCCGCCTCTTCTCAGAAGACATAGCCAGAAGTTGACCATATGTAATATTTGCAGGCCTTTTGGACAGATCTTCTAAGATGGAGTATGGTCCTTGTCCCTGTGAAATCAAAAAATCCTGCACACCCAACTTTCTTCTCCTATGTTTCTTACTAGTTTCTCCTTTCATCTTCTTAGGATCATTTCCATCTTGGTTATCTTTTTATTTCTTTCTTTTTGTTACAAACACATCTGCTTCATTATTTATGCTCCTATCTACTACATCAAAAGAATTCACAGGTGCTTTTCCTTTATCATTATCTCTTGTACCAGATGTAGAAGCTCTATCTGGACAATTATACTTATAATGACCCTTTTTATGACAACCATAACATACAACTTCAGAAATATTTCTTTTTGGACCTCTATCTCCTCCCTGAGAACTAAATTATTTTCCTTGAAGAAGATTAATAGTTAACTGGCCCATCTTCCTGAGCAGATCTTCATACTCAGTAGATGTACTAGGAAAAAGATTTGTGCTCACCGAGAGTGGTTGTGGATTTTGGACCAAAGGTGTTGGTGTAGGCTCTACCTTAGCAAAAATTTCTTTGGGCTCTCCTCTTCCATGCTTTCTTCTTACCTTCTTGCAATCTCCTTCTCTTGTTCGAGGGTCGCTGGGTGGTCATACTTCACTCGTTGTCTGATCTCTGGCTTCATCCCAAGAATGAAGTGCTTACAGAGGAGATTATCCATGCCATTCATCAACCCATCCACTAATCCTTCCTTCCAGATCTGGGCATCGAGCTTCCTCCTTAGCTCTAGAACACGAGCATGATAATCCCTTATCTTCTCCTTCTCTCCTTGGGATAGCTTTGTGATATCGATCATGAGATCTGCATATTTCTGTTGTTCACCAAATTCTTCAAGAAAACTTTCAGTTAATAAATCCCATGAGTTTTTCACATTATCACCTAGTGTTTCAAACCACCTAAGGGTTGAACCATCCAAAAAGGTAGGAAAAAATTCAGTCCATTGTTCCCTTCTTATAAGGCCATTACAAATACAAGATCGTTTAAACTCTTGAATGAAAGAGGAAGCATCTTCATTAGATTGGGCTGAAAAAACAGGAATCTTCCCCATTTTCAAAAGTAACCACAGTGAAATACCAACCCACAAGTACAATCAACAAGACTTATGTGCACAAATAATTGGAATCACTATAATAGAAAGTGACTTTACACCTTTCTACAGTAAAATAGGAATGACCACGGTAAACTATGGTAAAACTTGACTTACTGCGGTAAAAACTGTGGTAAACACTACTTTACTGTGGTAAATACTATTCACGGTAAAAAGTGAAGTTACTGTGGTAAATACTATTCACGGTAAAAAGTGACTTTACCATGGTAACTACTATGCACAGTAAAAACAAGGTTACCCTCCAAATGATTTCTGACTAAGTGGGAATATCTCTCCTAGAAAATCCACCAACGAGGAATGGTCCCGGCAACGGAACCAAAATGTCATCACCAATCTGGCACTATGATAATTCTCCACCGGGAACTCCTCGTGCTATGATTATTTACTAATGCACAACTTTTAGTTTGGTGGATGTAATCTGGAAACACAACAACAAACATAACACAAGAATACCATAGACTATGATATGAAGGAATGATGACAAATATGAAATATAAGTGTAAATTATAATATCAACATGAAATTGTTACAATCTCACCCATGAGGTACTTCAAGTGTTACTAACTTCACTTGCCTTCTAACAATAACTATGGGAGAAACTTCACAATTACACATGGTTTCTTTCTTAATGGCTTCCTTTACACTCTTACTCATACAATATTTCTCACTACTTCCTTCTATGCTAAATGAGGGGGGTGGCCTCTCTATTTATAGAACTTTCAGGCTTATCCACCTTATCTCTAAGATAGGATAAGAAATCTACTCTGACGAATCATATTCCATACCTTAACTCTTATCTTTACATGTAAGCTTATCTTTTAAGATAAGATAAACCTTATCATTTCACATGGGTTCCACATTTTTAGACTTTTTACAAATAAAATACACAAAATATTTATGACCTCACTCCTTGTCCTTATTACCAATATAATATTTCTAATTCCTAATCATGTAGACCCTACTTCTCTACTTACCCTAATTTTGACATTTTAACATTACCGAACCACTTACGACAAATATTTACTTTTTACCACAACATTCCTATTGTACTTTGACTGTTACCGTACTATACATTATTAGCGGTGTCGTATCGGCAATGCCGTTATCTTCTATCATATGCTACTACTAATTATACTTAACAACATCCTATTCCTAATACATACATTAATGAAATAGAAATTACAGAGGAAAATTTAGTGTCGACAGTACCTTTAAAAATTCCCTCTATTCCTCAAAAATCTACTCCTACTTCCAAACCTGTCCTAAATCCAAAAGCAGTCCCTTCATCACCCTCATCCGCATCAGATCCTTTTGACTTCATGGAAGTGAACAAAGCCAAAGTGCAGATTACTAAAACTGAATATTTGTGAACTCACCCTGAAAATTTTGAGAGGGTCTTCCAATATATCAGGAATGGAAGTTTTACACCAAATGTTGTAACACCCAATTATAAAAGGGTACAACCAAACCCACCTGTGCCTCCCTCACAGAACATGCTAGCCATGAGTGCATCAAAGATAGAAAAGGGCAATCCTTTTTATGTCTCTCTTCTAGTTGGGGAATATGTGTTGAAAAATTGCATAATAGATTCAGGTGCCTCAAATAATGTCATGCCCGTGAAGGTTGTCAAATCTCTTAAACTCCCCATGACTCCATCTAGTGGCTCTTGTTACTCCCTGGAGTAAAAAAGGTCCCACTTGTAGGGAAGGTAAAAGATGCACAGGTGGCTCTCACAAAAATTTCAGACAAGAAAGTTTTAATGATGATTGTGATAGTAGACATTCTGGATTCATTTGGAATGTTGCTAAGTAGGGGTTTTTGTCAGCTTTTGGGGGGTAAAATTCAAATGAATTGGTCTTCTACAACCATACCAATGAAGGGAGACATGGAGAAATTGCTTCCAGAAGAAGATGAGGTACGCAGTGCAAAAGTATGGAAGTCTAGGAACCAACATCTTGTATCAACATAACAGGTAGATGAATCACTTTATGAAAATGTTGAAAGGACAAAAATGGCCTAAATATTGGATGTGTGAATGTAGGATGCTAGAAGAGCATGCGACATTATGATAGGGTTGAAGCACCCAGGATCAGGACTTAGCCGTTTTGTGGATAAGGGCTATTTTTGGAGTTAGCACGTTGAGCACACAAAGGCATGAAGACTTGCGGTCCACACAATGGTATTTTGGGAATAAGCAACAATTGAGTGCCATGCATAGTTTAAGCTAACAATAGGATTTCTACTCAGAGTTAACTAGAGGAAGTCTATTGTTAGAGCACTTGCATGTTGTGTATCCTATTGTAAAGGTGCATGGCTATTATTAACATGTGACCTATTTTGAGAAGTGCATGGGAAGTGAAGGGAAAGTCCCCACCCCCATATATACGTATTGATTTGCATGGTTTTGGTGTGTGTGTATGTGTCAAATTGTAGAGTTATGCTATTGGTTTTGTTGCACGCATGACTCATGGAGATACTTATGTAATGTAATAAGCTTTTGTGTTTTATAATATTTAATACAATGGTTAATATTGGATGGATAATGGTGTTGAACATGAATGAATTTTGTTCTTGCATGGTAAATATTGTTATAGTCATTGTTTAGTTCATCTTATATAAATTCTAAGATCTAGATCTAGTTTATGCATTATGTGTTGTTTACTATTGGTAATGGATATGGATCCCTATATACACCATTATGCTAACATTTTATACAAGCAACTCTAAAGAGGGACCTGGTGCCTTTGTGCACTTCAGGTGAGTGCTCAGCTCAGGCCGAGTGATGTACCAGTGTGCCTGGGTTATTTATAGTAAATTCTAGGGTGAATCATTGGTTCCATTGCCGGGACCTCTTTTTTAGCTGTTTTCAGGATGTTGCGTAATGCAGACGTACTAGTTGACCTTGGCAAGTGTTGAGGAGTGGACGGTAGATCTAGAAGAAGAGTACGCTTGGAGATTCAACACTGGATCTGAGTTTGACACACGCATGTGGGTGGAGTAGAATATGTATGACAGCTTATATGAGAGATTATTTTTTACCTTCCTAATAGAGCTATATGAGTGGCTGGTTGCTTACACGTCTAAAAGGAATTGGAGGTTTCACACACTTTTTTGGACCCAAGAAGAATTTCAGGCCCTCTATGATGTTGATCTGATTTGGACGCGTGTTGTGGATACTTGGTTCCATGGTGTTCAAAATAGCTATCTTTTAGAGTACTCAATATCCACCTATTCTTACCCGAAGGTAGCCGAGTTTTAGTTTTTATGTTATCCCAGGGGAACATATCTGCAAGGAATTCCATTGGCGATCAAGATCTTGATGGTAACCTTGAATTTGGAAGAGAAGCTGATGGCTAGCTAAACCCCACCATGCATGGGGGTAGGAGCAGGTATGGTGAAGGATGGAGGACCTAGCGGCAGAGAGGCAAAGAGAAGAAAGGTGGCTTAAGTTCAATGAGGCGTACGAGAGTGATTTAGAGAAGCAATGCGAGATTACAGAATGGATGTCATTGAGGAGAGAGATGGATCGTGAAGGATTTGGAGGTGACGCAGAGGATGTGGAGCTAGAGCATCTGGAACTCCCCCATTTAGGAAAACATGACAGGGAACCCTCATCAGCCTCTTATGGGAGTGTGCCAACAGAGACAACTTGGGTCATGGGCATGCATTTGAATCTACCTGATAACCTAGCCCTTGCGCTTGGTTTTCTAGTTTCTAGTACAACCAGTGGTCAACAAGTTAGTTTGGGTAGTAGAGTAGTAAGAGGTAGAGTTGACTTATCAACAAGTTCATGAGTGAATCAAATAACAAGTACATTTATGGCCGAGTAGACATCTTCCATGTTATTTGGAGGACCGTTTGGAGGAACCTTTTTAGGTGCGTCACCGACATAGAACACAGGCGCATAAAACTTTGGACTCACGTCGGGGAGTAGCATAATTTTGCAGACTGTAGGAGTTCAGTTTAACACCACTATTGGGACACAGTGTAGTGCATCCTCTGGTTCAATTCCTATTATAGGTGGAGGATTAGGAGAAACAAGTTGCTCAGGATCTAGCGGATCTGGTAGATCTGGGGGCGGAGGTAACACAAAATGTTTTAGATATGGTGGGCATGGTCTTCACCAGCCCTAGAATATTTACATGGAGATGTCACTTCATCTCCCATAGTATAAGGGAATAGAAGATGCTTCTAAGCATGTGCATATGTGTGAGATATTGTGGTGTGCAAAAGGAATTACAACTTCTGAGCGTAAGGCAAGTTAGTTTGAAACTACATTACAGGGACGTGCAAAAAATTGGTACAAAAAGTTTGACCCTGATCAGACTTGTGTGGATTATACAATGTTATGGGATGCTTTCATTAAGGAATTTATATCCCTGAGCTCAAGTAGAAAAGTATACGCGGGCTCAAGGATATCAAGTAGGGCACTACTGAGAGTGTCCAAGAATATGATGCTCATTTCATAACACTCTTATCTAAACTATCATATGATATCCATGTAATTCAACATGCACAGTGGTTCTTCAGAGGCCTGATTACGCCTTTTAGAAGGGCACTCTCACATAAGATGAATATAGACCTATGCGAGGCACTTGAAGTAGTTTTGCGCGCAGAGGTAGTCAAGGGCATAGACACTGGAGTGAGCCCATTCTTGGAAGCTTATATTTCAGCAATGACAAAGAAGTTGGAGAAACTATCAGCTAATACAACACACAAGACACATAATGGAATTTGGTGCACAAATTGTGAAGTAGAGGGGCATACTAAGAATAGTTGTCCTCGCAGATCGATGCGCTCCTTATTACTGGAATGTGAGATATGTCATTTGGACAATGATGCAAACTACTATCCATTATTGCAACAAATGATAAGAAAGAATGTGTCATACTAATGTAAAATTTTTTGGTCCATGACTCACAATACTGAAGATTGCAGGTTGATTGATCAGATCCATTATGCCATTGATATTGGTATATGACAGATGGGAGTTTCAAATAACTCTAAGGATAAAGGTGAGCAACATGATCATGATCAAAATGAAGGGCACTTTGAGGGAGGTCATGGTACAAGTTGAGGATACCATGGTGGATTCAGAGGCCAAGGCCGCGGCGGTGGACGAAGTGAGTTCCCTCGTGGAACATGATATACGTGTGGATCCCCTGACCATTACATGTGTGAATGTGCTAAGAAAATTACTTGTTTCTTTTTTGTGGAAAGAATCATAACTATGAAGAGTACCATGACTTATATGAACATCTAAGCAAGAAACAAAAATAAGAGAACAAGGGCGCAGGGATGTTAAGAATACAACACACCGTATCTTGAAGTTAACACCAGATCCTGAGGTAGTACTTGTGAAGATTACTACATGCTCTGAGGCTACGTGCACCAGAGAAACATTGTAACATAATCTTACCATCACTAAGGAGGAGGTTATACATGTAAAATACCTAGACCCTACACATTAGAAGGAGGTTTATCAGGAAACCATGGAGGTACTCATAAATATGCAGGGTGAAATACAATGTTTAAAGGAACATTCACGAAAGTTGGAACATAAGAAGGAAACTGAGATTTTCTAGTCAGATGTTGATGATCTGAAGGAAGTATGTAAGATGCTGCATCAGGAGAATATTATTCCATTGCTAGGGAGTTGGTTGAAAGGAAACACTCCACGCTGGTATTGAGAATGGATGGAAGATTTTGCATGCTAATTTCCCTCCCCATAGCTTAGATTATGACAAGGAGATCACTCTGAATGTTGTTTTGGATGGATGGATTTTGAGCAATATTTTGATTGACACATGCGCATAAGTGAATTTTCTTACCTTAGATGCATGGGTTCAGATAGGTAGACCTCCATTGCAACCATCTTCCAATGTGTTGTATATGGCAAATTAGACTAAGGCCATGCCAATTGGAGTATTGAAGGATGCATCCATTACTATATAAGGGGCCAAGTTCATTGAGGACTTTGAGGTCTTAACACTTGTAGAAGTGGAAAACTTCCCAGCTCTACTTGGGTGCCCTTGATGCTATGCAAACAATGTTGATCTACGGTTCAATAAGGGATATATCAGTTTTGAGAACAAGGAAGAATGAGTTATTATCCCTTTTCCAGATAGGAAATCTACACCTTATATTGAGCTTGTGAATAAGACTTGAACAAAAACTATGTATGCACCATTCAAGATCCAGAAGTGCCTAAGCCATCTAAGGAAGGAATTCTCCAGTGGGAGGATGCATAGTCCATCAATGATACTAAAAGTATTTCCCATGACAATTGGGCACATGACACTTACGAGATGGTTGGATGCGAGGTAAGAAAGGCAAGAACACGGTACCCCGGTACACTAGTGAAGGAAACCCTGAGGTATTCTTGCGAGCCATGGAAGTACAATGGAAGGATTAGGTGGACATAACAAATATGTTAGTGTATACCCTGGGTGAGACAATAACACGTTGGTGGATGGTTCATAGGGATAATATCATAGAATGGAGAGAAGTGAGAATTACTCTATCAGCTCAGTTTCTCAGGAGTAATGCACCTACTTAAATCTATGAATATCATGGTAATACGCTTGTTCAACACGACGTTCAGCAGTGTGAGAGACTCTGGAAATAGGGTCAGGAAGCTTTACCACCTTCATTGTGGGTACACAAACTTTATTTCACCTTGTAAGGCTACGCGGATGCTTGGTATGTTTATGCGGATCTGCATAGAGAGATTGGAAATTGGAAAGACTTGACTGCAGGAATGATCCAAGCTTTTGACTACTTCTCCACTAAACCTCCAGTGAAAGAGGAATTACAGGTTATGAAGTGATTGACTATGGGAGATAGTGTAAAGGCTGAAGAACTCATTCAAGAGTTATTTGGTGAGTCAAACCTAGAAGTACGTTTTGATGAAGTAGATGAGACAAATCCAAAAATGCTTGAGCGTGCTTACCTGGAGAAGGAGAAAGGAAATATGGTCTATATAGTGGATGATGAAGAAGTGGAAAATTTGGACATAGATCATTCAAAGGGTACGAGCAAGGTCTTAGAAAGTGTGGATGAGAAGTTTCCTGCCTACCATGAACCTATGAACATGAGGAAAGTGAACATTAGCACAAATACTAAACCTAAGAAGGCTATAATTGGAGATTACTGGTTTGACTCTAAAGTGGCTAAGATAATTGAGTTGCTACGCAATTTCTTAGATTTCTTTCCTAGGGGCTACCATGAATTGAAAGGAGTGCATGAATATTTGGGTGAGATGAAAATTAATTTAAAAGAAGGTGCACACCTGGTTAGGAAGAGACCTTATAGAATGAACCCTAACCTGCACATAAAAGCTAAACAAGAAATTGACAAGATGTTGGAATCTGACATTATTGAGCCCATAGAGGAATTATAATTATAATTATCCCTATGGTAATCAATATAAAGAAAGATAGAAGAATTAGAATTCATGTGGACTACAGGGAGTTGAATGTGTTGGGATTAACACACCGATTGTACAGATAATATATCAGATCTAAACATACATTCAATAAAACTGGATATTCTACCAAAAGAAATATAAAAAATAAGAGATATAAATCAACACTAGATTTAACGTGGTTCACCCAATGTGGGCTACATCCACCAAGAAACATGCTAATCTATTATTTGAAGCTTTCAAAAGATATACAATGAAGATTTACAATCTTCCACACCTCTCACGATGTACAATACTTTCTTTCTCTCAAGCTTCTCCTTCTTCTCCAAGAATTTTCTCTCATGATTATTTTCACAATAATCATTAACTCTCTCTTCTAACCCTAGCTTTGTATCTTATAAATACCTTATACAAACTTAGGGCACTCAACCATGTAATTATAATCAATAGATCTAATTTAATACTAAAATTAGATCTGATTCCTGCGAGTTAAATAAAACACTTGCGCACAGGTAACCGATGCCGATTAGCCCTAACTGATGACAGTTCCTACATGCATGACTGATGCCAGTCATAGGTGATCGATGTTGGTCCCTTCATAACTGATGCTAGTTACTTTGTTTTCTAGCAAGTTGATATGACATGGTAAACTGAAGTAATTGAGCTCCAAATCTCAACAATCTCCCACTTGGAGATAAATTACTGTATTATACCTGTACATTGTCATCCTTGGATCCATTCCTTAGCTTTGTTTCTTCCTCTTCAAGTCTCAAACTCGAAGACCAACAAAAGTGGAGTGTAGCTCAAAATTCTCTTTTTCTAATGGCTTCATTAGCATATCCTCAGGGTTTTTAATCGTATGAATCTTCTCCAGTTTCAGCTACCCATCCTACAATACTTGTCGTATGAAGTGATATCTCAACTGAATGTGTTTCATTCTAGAATGAAACACTAAGATCTTTGCCAAATGAATTGCACTCTAACTGTCACTAAACAATTTGCAATCATCTTGCTCCATTCCCAACTCTGCCATGAACCTGCTCTTCCATATCATCTCTTTGCTAGCCTGTGTAGCTGCAACATACTCTACCTCTATAGTAGACAAAGCCACAACCTTCTGGCAATCTCAATATCCAACTAACTACCATCCCACCTACTGTGAAAATATATCTATTAGTGCTCCTTCTACCATCCAGATCTCCAACCATATCCGAATCAACATAGCCAGATAAAGAAATATCCAAACCTCCATAACATAATTACATGCTAGATGTCCCTCTTAAATACCTAAGTATCCATTGGATTGCTTTCCAATGCTCTTTATCTGGATTGACCATAAATCTACTCATAAATCCCACTTGATTTGCAATGTCTTATCTGGTACAAACAATAACATACATGAGACTCCGAATTGCTGAAGCATATAGTACTCGTGTCATGTATTTGACCTCCTCATGTGATGAAGGACACCGATCTTTACTCAATTTGAAGTGTCCTAACCATAGGTGCACTTACAGGTTTTAAATTCTACATTTTAAACCTTTTTAACACCTTGCAGATATAATCCTCCTGAGATAAATACAATTTCTTGTTCTTCCTGTCTTTGAGTATTTGCATGCCAAGTATTCTTTTTGTAGCTCCTAAATCCTTCATAGAAAATGTGTGAGCTAGCTTTCCCTTAAGCTCACCAATGTCCTACATACCAGATCTTGTAATAAGTATATCATCCATATATAATAACAAAATAACATAGCTCCCATTTTCAAGCTTCTTGAAATAAGCACAATGGTCAGATTCACATCTCAAGTAACAATGCTCATGCATGAAACTATCAAACCTCATGTACCATTTCCTTGGAGCTTACTTGATTCCATATAGGCTCTTTTTCAACTTGCAAACTAATTTCTCCTTACCCTAAACTTCATACCCAAGTGGCTACTGCATATGAATCCCTTCATCCAAATTACCATGAAGGAAAGTCATCTTCACATCTAGTTGCTCTAAATGCAAATCATCTATTGCAACTAAACTCAATAAAGTACGTATGAAAGTCATTTTAACAACATGATAAAATATTTCACCAAAGTCAATACCTACTTTCTGTACAAATCCTTTTACTACAAGCCTTGCCTTGTACCTTTTCTGTCCACACTCTTCTTCCTTGATCCTGTAAACCCACTTGTTTTGCAATGTCCTCTTACCTGCTGACAACTTAACCAAATCCCAAGTTTGGTTTTGTTCCAAGGAGTCCATCTCCTCATCCATGCCATGTTCCCACTGAACATGTGTCTCATCTTGCATTGCTTTTTCAAAACTTTCTGGTTCACCATTATCAGTCAATAATAAATAAGATAGAGAAGGTGTAAATATTTCTGAAGGTTTACTTACCCTTTGTGACCTTCTCATAGGAGTTTAGGGTACCAGAGGCTCATTCTGGACCTCTTGGACATTTTTTTTCCAATTTTGACAGTAACTAACACCAGTCACTGTCATCACCAATCCGACACTATGATAATTCTTCACCAGGAACTCCTCGTGCTATGATTATTTACTAATGCAACAACCTTTAGTTTGGTGGATGTAATCTGGAAACAAAACAACAAACATAGCACAAGAATACCATCGACTATGATAAGACGGAATGATCAAAAATCTGAAATATCAAAGTAAATTATAATATTAACATGAAATTGTTACAATCTCACCCATGAGGTACTTCAAGTGTTATTGACTTCACTTGCCTTTCACCAAGACTATGGGAGAAACTTTACAATTACACCTCTTAATGGCTTCTTTAACACACCTTTAAACTGATGGCTTCCTTTGCACACTTCCTACAATATTTCTCACTACTTCCTTCTATGCTAAATGAGGGGGGTGGCCTCTCTATTTATAGAACTTCCAGGCTTATCCATCTTATCTCTAAGATAGGATAAGAAATCCACTCTGACGAATCATATTCCATACCTTAACTCTTATCTGTACATGTAAGCTTATCTTTTAAGATAAGATAAACCTTATCATTTTACATGGGTTCCACATTTTTAGACTTTTTACAAATAAAATACACAAAATATTTATGACCTCACTCCTTGTCCTTATTACCAATATAATATTTCTAATTCCTAATCATGTAGACCCTACTTCTCTAATTACCCAAACTTTGACATTTTAACATTACCGGACCACTTACGACAAATATTTACTTTTTACAACATTCCTATTGTACTTTGACGGTTACTGTACTCCACATTATTGGTGGCACCGTACTGACGGTGCCGTTATCTTCTATCAGATGCTACTACTAATTATACTTAACAACATCCTATTCCTAATACATACATTAATGAAATAGAAATTATGGAGGAAAATTTTAGTGTCGACATCTTCCCCCTTCCTAGGCTTCTACTCCGTCCTCGGAGTAGACTATTCTGGTGCTTGGAAAATCTTCAACTTGTCGTGGTTCACCCATTTTGTAATGGGAGTGCCATCCAATTCCTCCAGTCGGTACGTACCATTTTCATGCACAGCTTGCTATTTTGTAGGGCCCCATCCATTTTGGAAAAAATTTTCTCTGTCGTCTTTTTTTTGTATCTGGAATCATATACTAGAACCAAGTCATTCACATGAAATGGAGACCACCGGATCTTTTGATCAAAGTATTCCTTCTGCTTCATTTTCTTCTTATAGCTTGTATCCTTAGCTATTTCCCTCATTTCCTCTAGCAAATGAAGATGTACCAACCTTTCTTTTACTGAATCACTTTCATCCATTCTTTCATTTTCCATTACTTTGACTGTGGGGAATATCAAACTCAATAGGAAGAACTGGATAATTGCCATAAGCCAACTGAAATGGGGAGTATCCTGTTGCTGACTTTGATGTTGCCCTATATGCCCACAATGCTGCATGAATCCTCTTATCCCATTTATGTACCTGCAAGGCTGCATCTTTTGCTAGAATTTGACACAACACAAAATTTGTTCGCTCCACCTGTCCATTTGTGCTTGGCTTGTATGTTGTTTCCTTCCTGTGCTTAATAGAAAACTTATTGACTAGGGCTTTTACCACCTCATTAATGAAGTGGCTTCCTTGATTTGTTACAATTTCTAATGGGCAACCAAATCTGGTGACAATGCGTTCATATATGAACCTTGCCACTTCATCCATGGAAGTTGTTTTCAATGGCCTAGCTTCAACCCACTTAGTTAAATAATCTATGGCAACTACAATATACTTATTTTGGCGTGATGTAGTTGGAAGTGGACCTAGAATGTCTATTCCCCACTTTTCAAAGGGACCAAGTGGAAGAATAGGACATAATGGAGCTGATGAAGTCTTACGGTTACCATGTTTTTGACGAATATCACATATCTTACAATAATTATAACAATCTTTAAAAAGAGTGGGCCAGTGATAACCTGCATCCAAGATCCTTCTTGGCTGTAAGTTGTCTAGAGAAGTGCCCTCCACATGTACCATTGTGGAATTCTTCTAGCAGTTCCTTCCCTTGATCACATCCAACTGCCCTCTTTTACTGTCCATCAGGTCCTATTCGAAATAATACTCCATGCAGAATATAATATAAACTACTGGCTTGAGTAATCTTTCTCTTAATTTTTTCATTGGCACCATCAGGAAACTTGAATTCATTCAGATAATTCCAAATATATATGTATTCACTAGGGATTGTGTCAAGGGATAAACAATGCTGCATCAGGGAAATCATCACCATCATAAGATGATCCTAAACCATCATAGGCTCGAGAGAGTGCATCTGCATTGACATGCTTCTTTCTTGGCCTATCTATAATATCAAATTCAAATTCTTGTAGCAAAATTATCCATCTTGCTATCCTCTCTGATGGGTTAGGCTTATTGACAATATATTTTAGAGCCTGATGATCTGTTATAACTAGAAATTTTTTCCCTAGCAAGTAATTTCTAAACTTCTTTACAGCAAAAATGATAGCTAGAGCCTCTTTTTCAGTTACAGTATAATTTACCTCAACACTTCTCATTTGTTTGCTCCCAAAGTAAACTAGATGATCATTCCCATTTTCTTTTTTTTGGCTCAGAGTACTTCCTAGTGCTGCATCTGAGGCATTAGTGTACACAATGAATGACTTGCTCCAATCTGGATTGTTTAAAACAAGTGAAGACACCAAATCTTCCTTCATTTGTTCAAAAGCTTCATGCACCTTATTTCTTGGCTCATAAGTAACATCCTTCTTCAAGAACTGGTTTAGTGGCTGTGCAATCTTTGAGAAATTCTTTATGAACCTTCTATAGTAACCCACATGGCCTAAAAATGATCTCAACTTACTTCTATTAATAGGAAATGGTAACTCTTTTATTTTTGAAACTTTATTAGGATCAGTACCAATACCATCTCTGGATACAACATGCCCTAACAAAACACATTTAGAAACATCTAAAGACACACTTTGTAGGGTTTAGTGAGGCTTTTGCTTCATCTAACCTTTGAAATGTTGTCTCCATATGATGCAAGTGGTCAATCTTGCTCCCATAGATGTAAAAATCATCTAGATACACTCTGATAAAGTTCCCAATGTAGGGTTCAAACACCCTATTCATCAAATGCGTTGGAACGTTGCCAGAGCATTACACAACCTAAAAGGCATAACTCTATAAGCAAACGTTCCCCAAGGAGTGGTGAACATGGTCTTCAGCTGATCTTTCTCCACTATACGGACTTGGTTGTATCTGCTATATCCATCAGCAAAACTATAACACTCCTGGCCAGCTACTTCGTCCAAGATCTGATCTGAGAATGGAAGAGGGTAATGATCCTTCTTTGTTGCCTTATTGAGCTTCCTATAATCAACACAAATGCATAGCTTCCCATTCTTTTTTATTGAGATCACAATGGGAGAAACCCATTCTGAAATCTCCACAGTAAATATGAATCCTGCATCAAGCAACTTATCTATTTCTTATTTTACAGTCTTGGAAAAATTAGGATTCATTCTATATGGCATTTGTTTTATGTGCTTAGCACCATCTACTAGCTCAATACAATATTCTACCCAACTTACTTGACGGAGTTCCTTGTAATCAAAAGTGAATAGGTGTATGTACCTTCGAAAGAGCTGGAGGTAGGATTCGTTCTCACTCTCCATCACATCATCACCAATCTTTATTTGTTGGAGATGATCATTAATTTATTCTTCAGATAATTTTATGGGTTCATGAGTCGGTGTGACTGGAAGGATATCCATGACTGAAACATCAACCTCACTTTCTTCATCTTCTGTGTCCGCTTCACTGGTATTAGAGTAATCAGAGGATGTCCAATTATCAGTTTCATCACTTGAATCCACATGTTCTATCTTATGATGCCGAGGGATCACGTTTATCTTCACCCTCTCTCTTACACATCCAAGTTTCATGAAGCCTTCATTCTAGTAGTTTCTTGCATGAACTCTCCTTAGCCATGGCCTTCCCAACAACATTGGGTATGCAACAATACCATTTTTCATCACCTGAAAGTCTATCACACATACAACACCCATAACAGATATTGCCACATTTGAAACAACACCTTCTGGTTTAGTTTTTCCCTTATTTAATGACCTTAACATAAGTGTTGAGGGGGTGATCAATTTTTAAACCCAACATATTCATTACAAACTTGGTCATTAAATTAACTACAACACCTCCATCAACTAAGACATTATGAATTGAAATACCATTACATAATACCTCAACTTGTGGAGCATAGGGATCCGCCTCTGCCTCCAAAATAGGGATCTCAACCTCCTTCTTTCGTCGAGCATTGAGTCCACTTCACAGCTCCTGCCTCTTCTCAGAAGACATAACCAGAAGTTGACCATATGTAATATTTGCAGGCCTTTTGGACAGATCTTCTAAGATGGAGTATGGTCCTTGTCTCTGTGAAATCAAAAAATCCTGCACACCCAACTTTCTTCTCCTATGTTTCTTACTAGTTTCTTCTTTCATCTTCTTAGGATCATTTCCATCTTGATTATCTTTTTCTTTCTTTCTTTTTGTTACAAACACATCTACTTCATTATTTCTGCTCTTATCTACTACATCAAAAGAATTCACAGGTGCTTTTCCTTTATCATTATCTCCTTTACCAGATGTAGAAGCTCTATCTGGACAATTATACTTATAATGACCCTTTTTATAACAACCATAACATACAACTTCAGAAATATTTCTTTTTAGACCTTTATCTCCTCCCTGAGAACTAAATTCCTTTCCTTGAAGAAGATTAATAGTTAACTGACCCATCTTTTTGAGCAAATCTTCATACTCAGTAGATGTACTAGGAGAAATATTTGTGCTCACCGGGAGTGGTTGTGGATTCTGGACCAAAGGTGCTAGTGTAGGCTCTACTTTAGCAACAATTTCTTTTGGGCTCCTCTTCCATGCTTTCTTCTTACCTTCTTGTAATCTCCTTTGCTTGTTCAATGGTAGTTGGGCGGTCATACTTCACTCGTTGTCTGATCTCTGGCTTCATCCCAAGAATGAAGTGCTTACAGAGGAGATTATCCATGCCATTCATCAACCCATCCGCTAATCCTTCCTTCCGGATCTGGGCATCGAGCTTCCTCCTTAGCTCTAGAACATGAGCATGATAGTCCCTTATCTTCTTCTTCTCTCCTTGGGATAGCTTTGTGATCTCGATCATGAGATCTGCATATTTCTGTTGTTCACCAAATTCTTCAAGAAAATTTTTAGTTAATAAATCCCATGAATTTTTCACATTATCACCCAGTGTTTCAAACCACCTAAGTGCTGAACGATCCAAAAAGGTAGGAAAATATTCAGTCCATTGTTCCCTTCTTATAAGGCCATTACAAATACAAGATCGCTTAAACTCTTGAATGAAAGAAGAAGCATCTTCATTAGATTGAGTTGAAAAAACAGGAATGTTTCCCATTTTCAAAAGTAACCACCGTGAAATACCAACCCACAAGTACAATCAACAAGACTTATGTGCAAAAATAATTGGAATCACTATACTAGAAAGTGACTTTACACCTTTCTATAGTAAAATAGAAATGACCATGGTAAACTATGGTAAAACTTGACTTACTGCGGTAAAAACTGACTTTACTGTGGTAAACACTATTTACAGTAGAAAGTGAAGTACTGCGGTAAATACTATTCACGGTAAAAAGTGACTTTACTGTGATAAATACTATTCATAGCAAAAATGACTTTATCATGGTAACTACTATTCACGGTAAAAATTGACTTTACCATGGTAACTACTATGCACAGTAAAAATAAGGAATTTTGTTCTTTTGTTGATATATAGGGCAAAAATAGGGGGTAGTTCAGGGACGGAATGATGACAAATATGAAATATCAAAGTAAATTATAATATTAACATGAAATTGTTACAATCTCACCCATGAGGTACTTCAAGTGTTATTGACTTCACTTGCCTTTCACCAAGACTATGGGAGAAACTTTACAATTACACCTCTTAATGGCTTCTTCAACACACCTTTAAACTGATGGCTTCCTTTGTACACTTCCTACAATATTTCTCACTACTTCCTTCTATGCTAAATGAGGGGGGTGGCCTCTCTATTTATAGAACTTCCAGGCTTATCCATCTTATCTCTAAGATAGGATAAGAAATCCACTCTGACGAATCATATTCCATACCTTAACTCTTATCTGTACATGTAAGCTTATCTTTTAAGATAAGATAAACCTTATCATTTTACATGGGTTCCACATTTTTAGACTTTTTACAAATAAAATACACAAAATATTTATGACCTCACTCCTTGTCCTTATTACCAATATAATATTTCTAATTTTTAATCATGTAGACCCTACTTCTCTAATTACCCAAACTTTGACATTTTAACATTACCGGACCACTTACAACAAATATTTACTTTTTACAACATTCCTATTGTACTTTGACTGTTACCGTACTCCACATTATTGGCGGCACTGTACTGACGGCGCCGTTATCTTCTATCAGACGCTACTACTAATTATACTTAACAACATCCTATTCCTGATACATACATTAATGAAATAGAAATTATGGAGGAAAATTTTAGTGTCGACATCACCTATAGTCAACGCTGATTCTACTAACCGATGCCAGTTTCGCTCTTCTATAACCGATACCGGTTTAGCTGACTGATGTCGGTCAAGGGTCAATCGACATTGGTTACTGTGTAACCCTGTAGGTATGAGTTTTAAACTAAGAGTTCATTTTCATTCACAAACTTCTCAACTGGTTCATCCTTGGGTACCAAAATTTGATCCTTGTACATTCTATTTTTATTCCATTCAAAGTCACAACTAATAATAATTTTAGAATTCTCTAAATCCCAAAAAAGAAATCAATCATGCCTAAGGTACACCCAAAGACTTACAAACAATATTTGTCATTAGATGAAGGTAAAGTGATTTTAAATTGATTATTTCATTTCCAGATGAAGGCTCTTCTAATAAATGAAATTATCATGGATTTGATAGGACACTCAAAAGAAGATAAATGATTATGTATGTCGTTTTGTAGCTGGGGAATCAATTTATCTAACTTTTTAGCACTCAGGCCTTGAAGAAGTGGGTAGCACCTTAAAAGGATTTGACCTTATCCTAACTATTTTAGGTTGTGCCTTTCAACCAAGGTAAGAGAACCTATTTTGTAACCTCTGTTATTGAAGGAGACGTACATACCTTTCTTTTGCACAAATTTTATAAAGAAAACCTTGGGAAAATATGATCAACACACCAAATCTGACTCTCACGAGTTGTCACTTCCAGAATATGGAGATATTTTCAACACAAGGCTAAGGTTACTAAAGACATTATGGAATCCTGATTGTTCTGCATATTTTAGTAAATAGATGTTGTTCCTTTGTTGATATACAGGGCAAACAGGGGTAGTTCAGGATGGATTCATGGTTTTTTGAATGATTTTGGTGGGAGATTGAGCAGGATAAAGTTGATTATACCAGACCTTTGAGAAAATTCACAACAATGGACAACTCAACAATAGAAAGCTTCAAAATAGTTAAGACGTTCCTTCAACCAGAAGGTGTGCTTCAATGGAGGCCCAAATCAACACGTTTTCACACAACCTTTGAGAATCTAACATGAAGGCTCGAGTTAAAAGACTCAATTAAACACCAAAATCTCTGATCAATCACACCTAAGGTACACCCAAAGACTTACAAACAATATTTATCAACAAATGACATTGTATATTGAATTTAAATTTGTTTATCTCATCACAGGATGAAGGAATCTTCTTGAAATGAAATTGCAAATGCCACTAAACTATCATAGAGGGATGAGATCTTGTGTGATTTCACAAATATTTCAATGTAAGATTGCAATAGGAATGAGTAAAACTACTTGCAGACATTCTGAAACAAAGTAGACACTAATTTCTCCAAGATGAACACAAATTGATTTCAAAATTGCTTAGATTCATCAGCAGGGAAAAGTTACACAGAACAGTCTTCAGAGCTTGTCAATGGTTGTACACTCGCAACCAACTTGACATGATGAAAATATAACATAGAAGAAATTAACAGGTTATCTTGGATTGGTCTCTTAGGAAGACGATTTTCTCAAATTTTCTCTCAAGAATTCAACCCCCGACCATTTGCAAGAGTATTCTCATTGCATTTATACATTTCATTCATCCCAAATTTTGTCCCCAAAAAGAAGAATATTCGAGGGACCTTTGCTTGCTACTAATTTGTTACAGAAAGTGATGTTTAACAAATTCACACCTGAATCTGCCAGGTGGAAAATTCATGAATTGATCACATTTCTCAGACCCTCGACTAATGACTAGGATGCCATGCCACAACCATTTTGACACTCCTTTTAATCATTTTGATTCTGTCATGCAAGAAATCCCCTTTTTAATCATTTTTTCAGAGGCTCTGCACAGCTGGATCTGATAGGTAATATTTTTCTCTCGAGGCAACACCTTTTTCACCTTTTGCACCTGTAACCTTCATCATTTATCCTTTTCCCACTCTTCCCTCTACAACTCTGTCCTGCATCCAGCTTCTCTAGTAATTCCCATTTTTGCAAGTGCCTGAGCAATTCCAACTTCAAAATATCAATCTTAACAATTCTTGGACTCACAAATTAAGTTCTGAATCCATTCAATGGCACTTTATAGATAGAGACGACAAGGAATTTCATCAAAAATGATGAAAAATAGTGTGTATTCACATCTCCAGGAGTCTTGGAGCAAAAATGGCAGAAAAAATAACGCAATACACAAGTAACTGTTGATTCTGCCCCTTTTCTACTTTATATCATAGTCATCCACGTGTTCCTTTGGCACAACAGCAAAGGTGAGGTACAGAGGCAGGTTTCCAAACAAGTGCAGGCCTTCCATGTGCGTTGGGCCCAAGAAAACAGCTTTTGGCCTTTGAAAAAGTCTCAGTAAAAAGGAGACAGCAGAAGCCTCCACGTGTCTTCAATGGTGCTCTTTTGACATGGTGCCCAAAAACAGAGACCCCAAACAAGTGTGGGCTCACCAGGTGTCTCAGTCAGGTAGAGTTGTTAAGAAAGTTGAAGGATCAGACGGAAGGTTCCATGTGTCTAGGGTCTGAAACATTTTTCCTTGGCCATTGAAAAGGTCCAAGTAAAGGGCAGAGTGAGCGGAAGCCTCCAAGTGTCCTCCTGGTGCTTCTTCAAAATAAAACTTAGGGGCTGGTCCCCAAATAGGGGCGGTCCCTCCATGTGTCCCAGGCCTTAGAAAGTCACTTTAAAAAGTTTTAAGTATGGACAGAGCCACAGAAACCTCCATGTGTCTCCCTGGCGCAACTTTGAGATGGCACCAAAAGTGGAGACCTTGAACAAGCTCCAAACTGCCACATGTCACCTAGGTGTGATTGCTAAGGTGGGACCCTGAGGCAAATCTCAAATGAGCGCCGAACCTCCACATGTCCATGGTCAGCCAAAACTGTACCGGCCACATGAAAAAATTTCTAAGTCTGGGCAAGGTAGCGGAAACCTCCACGTGTCTTAATGGTGCATTTTGAGATGGTCCCCAAAAGTCAGAGGCCCCAAACAAGTGTTGGCCTGCCACATTTCCATAGATGCTGAGATGTAATTTTGACGGGAAAAATCACACGTCAAACTGTAAAAAGTAGGAAAATCATCATTTGAGCCCAGAAATGAATCTTTCTTCAAGGACAGAGAATTTGGAAATGTTATAAGGCCCAAATACGATCCACCAAGCCACATCTAATCACGTTTTCACAAATATTTGGGACAAAAATGACAGGGACAACAAAATGTGACTGTGGAAAATGGAAGAAAAGGAAAAACCTGAGTTTTATGCCCAAGTTACAGACTCTTTCATATGGACAGAGGAACGAAAAAAAATTCTAGACTTTTAAGTGATCCTCGACCAAGGAAGGGACTGATCATGGCACCAAAATGGAGGACATAGTTTTCATGCATCAATACGAGGAGATAGAAAACACGATAGAGCCCGCAAACTGAAGAATTTCAATGAAAAATAGGGCGAGACTAATTTGAGCACCAACATCGGCTCTGACTCAGGGATGGGCACTCCCTGTGAGTGCCACAAGAACAAATAGCAGACCAAGTGCCAAAAACAGACCATTGGGCAACAGAGTCAAAGAATAAGCTTGCAGAGCAGAGAAACCATAACCATCCTCCAAAAAATGAACCGAGAAACCTAGCAAAACCAGGTCACCAAGGACTGGAGATGAACAAAAACACAAAAGCAAAACAAAAACAAATAACTATACACTATACAAATGGAGTATACCTTGATTCTGAGAAATCAATCAAGGAAATGTTTCAAATGCCTTCCATTAATAGGAAATTCAAGCAGTTCCCCATCTAAGTCTTTTAGGAAGAAGGTATTTTCACCAATTTGAATGTCAATTGAATAAGGGCCCATCCACAATGCATAAAATTTACCATGCTTTCCCTTATCTTCATGCCTGTTATCCCATAATAGCACAAGATCCCCAATGCTGAAAGCTCTTGGAGTCACCTTCTTGTCAAATAACTTCTTCAACTTTTCTTTGAACTTCACATGCCACTGATGGGATGCCCTTCTTTCTTCATCTAACTCGATAATCTGATTGATTCGAGCATCATATGGACTAACTTCCTGATCTTCAATTTGTTGAACAAACTGAAATGAAGACAATTGCAAATGAAGGGGCAGCAAAGCTTGAGTTCCATATACCAACTCAAATGGGCTCTTACCAGTAGCTCTTTTGATAGTGATTCTATCAGCCCAAATAAAAAACTTCAGTTGCTCACCCCACTTCTTTTTGTTCAGCTCCAAGGTTCTTCTAATGATCTTCAACAAGTTTTTATTGTTGGACTCAGCTTGTCCATTTCCTTAGGGGATTGTAGTTAGAAGCATATGTCAAATTGATTCCATATTCTTTGCACATTGCTACCAAAGGTTTGGCTCTGAAAATCATGGCATTATCAGCAACAACCTTAGCTAGCACTCCAAATCTGCAGATGATGTGATTCAGCATGAAGTCCATGACCACTTGGTGTGTTGCTTTCTTGGTGGGGATTGCTTCCACCCACTTAGTGAAGTAGTCAGTAGCTACAAGAATCCACTTATGACCAGCACTGGAAGGATCTGAAATTTCACCAATGAAGTCCATTCCCCATTGTTTGAAAGGAGCTTCAACTGACACAGGCTGCAAAGGAAGGGAGCCTGAAGCTTTCATTCTTCCAGAAAAATGTTGGCAGCTTTCACATTTTCTAACCAGCAGAGTTGTATCCTTGAAAAGGGTGGGCCACCAATAACCAACTCTCAAAATTTTATGAGTTGTGACCCTTCTAGAAAAATGTCCCCCACAAACTCCTCCATGGAGATCAGAAATGATTCTTGGGGCTTCATCTTCAGCAATACATCTTAAGAGCACTCCCTCTGGGTTCTTCCAAGCTAACCCAAAATCAGTAATGACATATTTTTGAGAGGCTAACTTAAGAGCTCTTTTCTGATTTTTACTCAAATGTTCAGGGCAGCATAGATGTCTGAGATAAAATATTATATCTTTGTACCATTCAGAGCTCATCAATTTTTGAAGGACATCAACCCTTTCTTCCTCTACTTCATTCACCTCAATGGTTTGCAAGTTGCTCTCATCCATAAGCTTAGCTAAGCCCAAACCTCTTACCAATTTTGTGGTTTGGATATCCATGTCATACTCCTGCAACTTGTTCACCCATCTACATATTTTTCTTGAGACCTCCATCTCTGATAAGATATCTTTCACCATGGTGTGGGAACATAAGAAACAACTTTGGAACTCAGAATATAAGGCCTGAAAATATTTGTTGCTTTCACCAAGGAAAATGCTTGCTTCTCCATGATGGTGTACTTCAACTCAGCTCCTTGCAATGCCTTGCTAAAAAAAGCAATTGGTCTCTCAGCCCCCTCATCATCCTTCTGCAATAAAACAGATGCAATGGTGTTTTCTGAAGCAAAAGAGAACATTTGAAAAGGCTTCTTATAATTTGGAGCTGCTAAAACAAGGGCATGTTTCAATGCTTCTTTGATCCCATCAAAATCCTGAATGGCAGCCTCTTCCCATTTGATAACTTGGTCCTTCTTTAGCATGCTTGTAATTGGGATAGTTATCTCAGCAAAGTTAGATATAAACCTTCTGATAAAATTGATTTTCCCAAAGAAGGATTGGATTCCCTTCTTAGTCCTTGGAATTGGAACCTTGTTGATGGCTTCTACCCTCTCGGGATCAATCATGACCCCTTCCTTTGACACAATGTGACCCAACAACTTTTCCTTTTGCACTCCAAAATGGCACTTCTTGGGATTAAGTGAAATACCAAATTCTCTGCACCTCATCAACATTTTTTCCAGGTGCTGCAAATGATCATTTCTTTTCCTAGAAAACATAGTCACATCATCTTGATAGACAACAATGAATTCATTAATATAACCAGCAAAAGCAACATCCATTGCTCTTTGGAAGGTAGCTCCAGCATTCATCAGACCGAAAGGCATTCTGACATAAACATACGTACCCCAAGGAGTGGTAAAGGTGGTCTTAAGTCATTATGATTCCTTCACAACTACCTGGTTGTATCCAGAGAAACCATCCAAGGTAGAAAGCAGCTTAGAACCAGTCACCAATTGCAGCATATTTTCCATGTTTGGGAGAGGATAATTATCCTTCATTGATGCTCTGTTCATATTTCTAAAATCCACACATAGCCTGATATCACCATTCTTTTTTCTAACTGGCACTAAGTTTGCAACCCAAGAAGAATACCTTGTTGGCTGAATGATCCCTCCATCCCTTAGCTTCTTCAATTCTTCTTGCATCTTCATGGAGAGGAGTGGATTAATCGGCCTCTACTTTTGTCTAAATGGCTTGGCATTTGTTTCAAGAGGAATTTCATGTTGGAACAAATCTTCTCTGTATGCTTTCAGTTCAGAATAAGACCAAGCTAGGCAGTCCTGATATTTCTTCAACAATTGGACATAGGACTATTTTTCCTCCTTGTTCAGATTGCTTCCCAACCAGATCTTCCTTGGTTTCTCCTTTTTGCCAAGGTCATGCTCCTCAACATCTCTTGAAATCGACATACTTCTGTTAATAATGCAATCAACATTATCAAAGTTTGATTCAAGAGCAACCAACCCTCTAGGAATGGTATTAGTTTTCAATTGAATGATATCTTTGCCAAACAAAGTTTCTTTCCCTCAGCTGAACACACCATTGGTTCCCAATCAATACTTTGGTTGGAAAACTCACCTTGGTTCTGCTAGAAACCATTTTATCTAGGCATCATCATCAAACACTTGCCAATTTTTAATGTTGTCAGGGACAGATGGCCTTGTTAGTACTTCAACATCATACTCATAAATGGGGACACTGAACAATTCCCAAATATGGATCCTAGCACTGCTAACTTGTCTGCAACAACATTAAACTTTCTATCATGGTGCACAATATTAAAAGAGTCAAACATTTCAATCAAATCCCAGACTACATGCTTGTATTGTTTCATTCTCTGATTTTTAGTAGCATACAATTTTCTAATTTGCTTGACAATCAGTTCTGAATCTCCCTTGACAATAATATCCTTAACAACATACTTCCAAGTGATTCTTAATCCTAAAAAAAATGCCTCATACTCTGCAATATTGTTAGTGCATTCAAAGTTAAGTTTGAAAGAAAAAACAAACTCTTCCATGCTTGGAGAAATCAGAACAATACCAACACCATTTCCAAATTTAGAGTAAGCTCCATCAAACAAAAAAGTCCAAGGAGAGCCTACTTGTTCAAGAAACTTGCATTGATCAATTTTGTGTTCTTTACCATCATCAAATCCAACAAAATTATCAACATCAACATCAATGTACAACACTTCATAAGAGGCATTGTTGGGATCTTCTATGAGATGCAACATCTTATTTTCTCCATACAATTTGACAAGGCTGCCCTCAATCGGGATGGTGGCATAAGACATATCCATTTGAACACTCCCACCAACACTTTCAGCCCATTTTCTAGACAACAACATACCCCATTTGGTAGGGAAATCCACAATAACAACATCAAGTTTCAAGTTCTTACCCGGATAAGCTGCAAGTTGTACCACCAATCCTTTAACACATCCAACAACTGGCACCTCTCTAGAGTCCATGGTAGTACATCTTCCATATGTTGTTGTCACTTTGATATCAAGTTCATTCATGACCTCAAGAGGCATGACATTGCATGATGCTCCCGAATCAAACATACAATTGTGCAGCAATCTATCCTTAATGATCAAAGTTGTAAAAAATGGATCAACATTCAATTGAGACTCAACCAAAGATGTTCCCAAATAAACCTTAGGTGCTTCCCCAAGATCTTCCAATGCTGGTGGTGTTTCTAGTTCTTCAATGATTGGAGGAGTCTCCACAATGTTTACATTTCTTCCTGGGGTACTTTTCTCTTCTTTCAATCCCAAATACTCAAATGCCCTCTTCTTGTGCTCAGGAATCCTAAGCAGCTCAACAATTGGAACACTAACTTTGATTTGACTCAAAACTTGGGCAATGTCATATGGAACATACTTGGGCAAGGCAGCATTGGGAGGGAGATTGACAAACTCATCAGATGGCATGGGATTTTTGACAGTTTGGGTATGAGGAGAAGTATGAATTTCATTTGGGACAGCAAGGCCTTTGGCAGATGCATCTTTCTTAGGAACTTATTTAGGAATACTAGTAAGCAATGGAGTTTTGGGTTTGGCCTGAGGGCCTGCCCCTTTGACAAATTTACTCCTAGTGTTATAATATTTCTCTTGGGAAACAACAACATTCATCAATAATTACCTATCCTCCTCAGATGGGATTCCTCCATCATACTTCTTTATCATTAAAACTCTTAAGTATTCAAAGTCATTATTAGGTATTTCAAAAGATTTTACTGTATCTATTTCAAAAGTATGAGAGGGAGGAAGAAATGGTACCCAGTGGATGCAATCCCAAAAACTTGCAGCAGTTCGAGAACTTATCACTTCAGTTGAAGTTGCTCCTTGTTGTGAGCTTGTGGAGCAACCCATCATGCAAACATCATCATCAGTATCATCACCATTATCAACTTCTTCAACTTGTTGATCTACTTCACATGGAGGATGGGGCAGAAAACATCTATCACACCAATCAATTTCATTGGCTTCATCAACAATAGCAACCTTGGCAGTCAGAGGGATCAGGCACCATTCTACTTTCACGTGCTTGGGGCTGTCTATTTCCCATGGGTCCTTTACCTCTGTCATCAGATCTCTGATCACCCCTAGGATGATTGCCAAATCTGTCATGATTTTGTGCCTTTTTCTGACCTTGTGAACTCTGCCCAATTCCTTTCTCTTCCTGGGCTAATTTGTATGAGATTTCTTTGACATCCCCTACCAAAGTCTTTACAACTTCCTCCAAGATCCACAGCCTTACTTGATTGAGGTTTCTCTGGGTTGATCAGTTTAACACCCTCCCTCTTAGGAGGTTTTCCAATTGCTTTAATGTTGTTCTCAATTTGCAGAGCCATGGTGAAGGCCTGCCTCAAAGTTCCAGGGTTCTTATCCCTCAAATAGTAAGCAGCTTTCTTATCAAATGCATCTGAATACTTTATCAAACATGATTGATCACATGGCCTCAAATTAACAGGCAGTCTTCTCAATGTTTTGTTAAAT
Organism: Taxus chinensis; assembly: GCA_019776745.2. Lineage (NCBI taxonomy): Eukaryota > Viridiplantae > Streptophyta > Pinopsida > Cupressales > Taxaceae > Taxus > Taxus chinensis. The sequence goes on from CM034148.1 coordinate 729,526,738, forward strand.
CTTGTATTGAAATCATGCACTAATTCATTAGGATTCTTCTTAATGTTTTCAAACTCTGATAAAAGAAACCTAGGGTCTATTTTATCACCATACTGTAGTCTAAATGCATTATTCATTTCTACCCAAGAATCAATGGAATTATCTGGCAAATATTTATACCAGTCCCTTGCATCTTCTTCTAGTGTATGGATAAACAATTTAATGTACACATCCTCAAATTCTATTTCAAAGTCCTCCATCATATTGACAAAGAGCTTCAAGTGCTGATCACCAGTGATTAACATTATTTCCTTGGAACTTTGGTAATCTACTTCTTACATCTTGGGGAACTGCATTTGGGTAACCAGCCATCCCTCTAAAATTGATAGGACCAAAGGTATTAACAAAAAATGGAGGTCTGGGTGGAGGCTAAGCCATGTTGTTTTGTGGAGGTGATCTTGGAGGAGTTGCAAGATGATGAGGACTGAGGGGTCTGTTAGGAATAGGAATGTGATTTTCAAAATGAATATCCCCTAATGGCTCTTTTTCACGGTAGACACTATCAGATTTGGAAAATACAAGGGTAGAATGAGATGCAATCTTTCAAATACAAAAAAAGGACCCTCTCTAGTTGGAGAATTCAGATTTACAAAGAAACTACCTGATTCAGAAACACTTGAGGAAGAACTACAAACTTCAATGACAGGCTGATCACTTTCAACAATGGAGATCCCTTTTCTTGAAGTCTAATCTCCAACCACTTTCCAAATTCCTCTTCCTTCAGAATTTGATTTTCCCAGCTCTGGAAACAACCTTCTAGCAGGGTCCTTAACAAAGAAAGATCTTCTTCCTTCCATCTTTGCAAATATTAGTAACAAATTCACATTGACAGAGGTCAAGACACTGGCATTTATCCAAAATAAATCAACATGGAGTCACCACTAAGGATTTTCACCCTAGTTGTGCAAATGCACTAAAATAATCTATGTCAAATGTCTGTCAGCACTAAAAATCATGCAAAGCCTTACAAATCAGACCTTCCTTCACCCAAATTTATCAATGGTGAGGCAAAACTTAGTACAATAACTGCTGGAAAATTGGAAATACTGCACACAGAACTTATAAATTTGTTCAATCTTTACAAATATCTGATCAGAGAATGATGTTTACAAAATGTATTTGCACACAGAACTGCAAGAAACATTACCAGGGTTTGGAAAACTTTAAATTCTTCAAAGAGTCCCGGCAATGGTGCCAGAAGTGTGTTGGTACCCAGATTTACTCTTCTTCACAAACTGAGCAGCATCATGGATTTGACAGGACACTCAAAAGTAGATAAATGATTATGTATGTCATTTTGTAGCCAGGGAAGCAATTTATCTGACTTTTTAGCACTCAGGCCTTGAAGAAGTGGGTAACACCTTAAAAGGATTTGATCTTATCCTAACTATTTTAAGGTTGTGCCTTTCAACCAAGGTAAGAGAACCTATTTTGTAACCTCTGTTATTGAAGGAGATGCAGATACCTTTCTTTTGCACAAATTTTATAAAGAAAACCTTGGGAAAATATGATCAACACACCAAATATGACTCTCACGAGTTGTCACTTCCAGAATATGGAGATATTTTCAACACAAGGCTAAGGTTACTAAAGACATTATGGAATCCTGATTGTTCTACATATTTTAGTAAATAGATTTTGTTCCTTTGTTGATATATAGGGAAAAAAGGGGTAGTTCAGGATGGATTCATGCTATTTTTGAATGATTTTGGTGGGAGATTGAGTAGGATAAAGTTGATTATACTAGACCTTTGAGAAAATTCACAAATAATGGACAACTCAACAACAAAATGCTTCAAAATAGTTAAGAACGTTCCTTCAACCAGAAGGTGTGCTTCAATGGAGGCCCAGATCAGCACGTTTTCACACAACCTTTGAGAATATAACATGAAGGCTCGAGTTAAAAGACTCAATTAAACATCAAAATCTCTTATCAATCACACCTAAGGTACACCCAAAGACTTACAAACAATATTTGTCAACAAATGAAGGTAGGTGAGTGAATTTAAATTTGTTTATCTCATTCCAGGATGAAGGCTCTTCTAATGAAATGAAATTGCAAATGCCACTAAACAATCACAAGGATGAGATCTGTGTGATTTCCTAAATATTTCAATGAAAGATTGCAATAAGAATGAGTAAAATCTACTTGCAGACATTCTGAGAAGTGATAACAGACACAATATTGCCCAAGATGAACACAAATTGATTTCAAAATTTGTTAGATTCATCAGTAGGGGAAAGTTACACAGAACAGTCTCAGAGCTTGTCAATGGCTATACACTTGTAACCAACTCAACATGAATAGAAAATATAACTTAGAAGAAATTAACCAGTTATCTTCAGATTGGTCTCTCAGGAAGACAACCTTTTCTCAATTTTTCTTAGGAAGAATTCAATCCCTGACCATTTGCAAGAGTATTCTCATTGCATTTATACATTTCATTCATCCCAAATTTTCCCCAAAAAGAAGAATATTCGAGGGACCTTTGCTTGCTACTAATTTGCCTTAGAAAGTGACATTTAACAAATTGACATCCCGCATCTGCCAGGTGGACAAATCATGAATTGATCACATTTCTTGGACCCTCGACTAATGACTAGGATGCCATGCCACAACCATTTTGACACTCCTTTTAATCATTCTGATTTTGTCATGTAAGAAATCCCCCTTTTTAATCATTTTTCAGAGGCTCTGCACAACTGGATCTGACAGGTAATATTTTTTGTTCTCGAGGCAACACCTTTTTCACCTTTTGCGCCTGCAACCTTCATCATTTTATCTTTTCCCACTCTTCCTCTGCAACTTTGTCCCACATCCAGCTTCTCTGGTAATTCCCATTTTTGCAAGTGCCCGAGCAATTCCAACTTCAAAATATCAATCTTAACAATTCTTGGACTCACAAATTAAGTTCTGAATCCATTCAATGGCACTTTACAAATAGAGACGACAAGGAATTTCATCAAAAATGATGAAAAATAGTGCGTATTTGCATCTCCAGGAGTCTTGGAGAAAAAATGGCAGAAAAACAGACACAGATACACAGCAACGTTGATTTTGCCCCTTTTCTACTTTATATCATAGCCATCCACGTGTTTTTTGGCGCAACAGCAAAGGAGAAGGTACAGAGGCAGGTTTCCAAACAAGCGCGGGCCTTCCACGTGCCTTGGGCCCAAGAAAAATGCCTTTTGGCCTTTGAAAAATTCTCAGCATAAAAAGGAGCCAGCATGGAAGCCTCCACGTGTCTCAATGGCGCACCTTTGAGTATGGTCCTCAAAAGTGGAGACCCCAAACTAGTGCATAAGGGTTCACACATGTCTCAGTTCCGTACAGAGTTGTTAAGAAATTTGAAGGATCAACAGAAGGTGCCATGTGTCTAGGGTCCGTGACAGTTTTCCTTGGCCGTTGAAAAGTCCAAGCAAAGGGCAGAGTGAGCGGAAGCCTCCAAGTGTCCTCCTGAGCGCTTCTTCAAAATAAAACTTGGGGGCTGTCCCCAAACAGGTGCGGTCCCTCCACGTGCCCCAGGCCTTTCAGAAAGTCACTTTAAAAATTTCAAGTATGGAGCAGAGCCACGGAAACCTCCACATGTCTCCCTGGCACAACTTTGACATGGCACGATGAAAGCCAAGACCTTGCCCAGGCTTGCCACCTGTGGATGACCTAAGGTGAGACCCTGAAGATCCTTAAATGAGCGCCGACCCTCCATGTGTCCATGGTCCTCCAAAACTGTACTGGTTGCATGAAAAAAAATCTAAGTATGGGCAAGGCAGTGGAAACCTCCACGTGTCTCTAATGGTGTGACTTTTGAGATGGGTCCCTAAAAAGGCAGATCCTCAAACAAGTGCTGGCCTGCCACGTTTCAACAGATGCTAAGATGCAAGTTTTGACGGGGAAAAACCACACCTGTCAAACCGTAAAAAGCAGGAGAATCACCATTTGAGCCCAGAAATGAATCTTTCTTCAAGGTTAGAGAGTTTGGAAATGTTATAAGGCCCAAATACAATCCATCGAGCCACATCTAATCATGTTTTCACAAATACTTTGGGAAAAAAAGGACAGGGACAACAAAACATGACTGTGTAAAACTGAAGGAAAGCAAAAACCTAAGTTTTACACCCAAGTTACATAATCTTTCGTATGGACAAAGGAATGAAAAACAAAGTTAGGACTTTAAAGTGATCCTCAACTAAGGAAGGGACTGATCATGGTAACCAAATGGAGGACATAGTTTTCATGCATCAACATGGGGAAATAGAAAACACGACAGAGCCCTCAAACTGAAGAGTTTCAATGACAAACAGGGTGAGACTAATTTGAGCACCAACACAATATTCACCACCATTGTCAGATCTAAGGCACTTTAGCTTTGAATTTGATTCATTCTCAACAAGATCTTTCCATCTTTCAAAAGTTTCAAAAACATCATATTTATGTTTAATACAATAAACCCATACCTTTCTTGTAGCATCATCAATGAAAGTAACATAATATTGGGATCCTCCAGGAGAAGCTACCTGAGCTGGTCCCCACACATCTGAGTGTACAAGCTCCAACAACTTCTCCTTATTAGTTTCCCCAAATTTGAGAAATCTCACTCTCTTTTTCTTTCCAAAACACAATGCTCACAAAAATCAAGATCTAAATCTTTCAAATCTGATAACTTACCCTTAGCCTTTAAGACACGCATTCCTTTTTGACTTATATGGCCCAACCAATTATGCCACATGCATGCATTTGAATCTGAAGTAGATAATGTAGAAAAGGAATCAGTAACACATGTAGATAAATATAATGTTCCTACCTTATTGCCTCTTTCCACAACAAAGGCACCCTTGGTGACTTTCCAAGAGTCTACTGTGAATATAACCATGCAACCAGCTTCACGTAGTTGCCTTGTAGAAATAAGATTCCTCCTAAGGCTTGGGACATGCCTCACATCTTTCAATACCCATGTATTTCCATTATGCAATTTTAGATGAACTTCCTCTTTACCAATAATATTGCAAGGTTCATCATCACCCAAATAAACATGCCCAAAATTCCCGTGGACATAATTTATGAAATAACCCTTATTAGGGGTTACATGGAAAGAAGCTCTTGAATCCAAAACCCAAGATTTTATTATACTATCTAAAGAAAGAATAAGAGCATCTTGCATTACCTCTACTCTAATATTTTCCTCTTTACTTTTGTCTGAGTGTTGATTCTCTTTATCCTTTGACCAACAATCTTTATTTACATGTCCTTTCTTTCCACAATTCCAACAAGTAATTCCATTACCTCTAGATTTAGATATGCCATTCTTTGACTTTGATTTCCCATTATTCTTACTCTTAGATCTCTCACTCTGCCTGCCTCTGCTTTCTACATTCAAAGCATTCCTAGATGATGATTCCTCTGTACTTTTTTTGTGAATTTGTTCATTTAAGATTATACTAACCACATCATCAAACTTCAAAATATTATTAGGAGATGTTGTATTACTAACCATTACCAAGTTATCCTAAATATCAGGCAAAGAACATAATAATAAGAGTGCTTTCACTTCATCATTAAACAAAATATCAACCAATTTTAACTGATTTACAATAGATCAAAAGTCATTCAAATGAATAGATGTAGATCGAAATTCATGCATCTTAGAACTAAATAGTTTCTTCATCAAATAAACTTTATTTGAAGCACTAGGTTTTTGAAAATAATTAGCAAGAGATTTCATTAACTCTATCGTAGATGTAACTTCTGTAATATTAGAAGCCACAGATGCTTCTAGGCTGAATCTTATAGATCCCAAAGCCTTTCTGTCGAGAATCTTTCATTTCTTCATCAGTCATCTTCATAGGTCTAGAATTTTCATCTAAAGGTAAGTACAAAATCTCTTTGATATAGATAATCCTCAATCTACATCTTCCATAATTAATCATTTCAATAATCAAACTTCTCTACCTTGTATTTTTTTCTTCTGTCATTGTTGTAGCTCCCACTCAATCAGAAAACCCTATGTGAGGAAATCTGTCAACACATAAAACCCTCAAACAAAGCTCTGATATCAGTTATTGGGATTAGCACACCGGTTGTATAGATAATATATCAGATCTAAGCATACATGCAATAAAAGTGGATATTCTACTAGAAGAAATATACAAAACAAGAGCTATAAATAAACACTAGATTTAACGTGGTTCACCCAGTGTGGGCTACATCCACCAAGAAACAAGCCAATCTATTATCCAAAGTTTTCAGAAGATATACAATGAATATTTACAATCTTTTACACCTCCTCACGATGTACAATACTTTCTTTCTCTCAAGCTTCTCCTTCTTCTCCAAGAATTCTCTCTCATAATTATTTTCACAATAATCATTAACTCTCTCTTCTAACCCTAGCTTTCTAGCTTATAAATACCTTATACAAACTTAGGGAACTTAACCATGTAATTACAATCAATAGATATACTTTGATACTAAAATTAGATCTAATTCCCATGAGTTAAACAAAACACTCACGCACAGGTAACCAATACCGGTTAGCCCTAACCGACGACAGTTCCTACTTGCCTGACCGATGCCAGTCATAGGTGACCGATGTCAACCCCTTTCATAACCGATGCCGATTATTGTGTTTTCCAGCAAGTTGATATAACATGCTAAATTGAAGTAAATGAGCTCCACATCTCAACAGAATGCTGCATGTGTGAGTGATCCTTTCCCTACACCTTTCACTGAGGAAATATTGGAAGGTGTTGCAGGGTGCAAAATTTACTCTTTTACAGATGGATTCTCTAGGTATCATCAAGTAAGAATTACTAAGGAGGATCAAGAGAAGATAACTTTCACCATTGAATGGGGAAGTTTTACATACATAGTGATGCCCTTTGGATTGAAGAATGCACCTGCAGTATTTTCACGGATTATGGTTCAAGCATTCCAGGATTTTATTCACAAATTCTTACAGGTTTAATTGGATGATTAGACTGTGTATGGGCTTATCAAGAATCATTGTGACAATTTGTGGTTAATGTTTGAGAGGTGCAGATAATTAAACATCTCTTTAAATATCAAGAAATGTATATTTTCTACACCTTTTAGAACTCTGTTAGGGCATATCATCTGCTAGAAGGGTTTGTGAGTAGATCCAACTAAGATTGCAGTCATTTTAGGCTTGGAGGAACCCACCAGTTAGAGTGATGTGCGTGAATTCTTGGGCCACACAGGGTATTACAAAATTTTTATCAAAGGACATGCTAAGATTGTTGTGCCCTTTGGAGGAGTTATAAAAAGGTAAAAGGAAGTTCTATTGGGGAGAACCGCAATAACACAAATTCAAAGCGCTGAAGGAAAGACTTACTATGGTGCTTATTTTACGTTTTCCTTCATGGAATCTACCCTGTCACGTACATGTGGACACCGCTGGCATGGCCATTGGCGCAGTTCTAGCTTAGCCTAGAGAAGGTATTATAGATCATCCTATCTGTTTTGTTAGTAGAACGTTAAATCCTGCAAAATAGAATTATATAATTACAGAGCGTGAAGATTTTTCAATGATCTACGTGCTGCATAAGTTTAGAAAACAATTGATAGCAACACCTTTTGTGTTCTACACAGATTAGATGACATTGAAATACTTGGTAAATAAGCCCGTTTTATGGGGGTGCATATGTCGATGGGTTATATTATTATAAGAGTTTGACTTTACAGTTGTGGTAAAGCCAGGTAAAAGCAATTATATCCCATACCACCTATTAAGGATTTAATCAGGAGAGGACGCACAAAGTATTTAAGATACAATGCCAGATACACAATTATAAAGGTTGAATTGTGTGCCCTCGGAGTTAGAGGATATTACTGTATTTTTACGCACAAGTATGACACCCAAAGGAATGAAAGCCTTGGAAAAGAAATAACTTGCAATTCACGCTACACCTTTCATGTTGATTAATGGTGACATATACAAACTAGGCCGAGATGAAGTATTGCATCGGTGTGTACTGGAGCATGAGAACATGAAAATCATGGAGGAGGCTCATGACGGTATTGCAGGTGGACACTATGTAGGTGACGCCACCATGCGCAAGATTCTACTAACTATTTTATGGTGAGAAACCTTGTACAAGGATCGAAAGGAGTATTGTAAGGCATGTGGTCACTATCAACGCCTTGGAAAACTTGGGTAGAGAGATGAAATGTCTTTGAGGCCTATTACTAGTATAGAGCCTTTTGAAAAATGGGCAATAAAATTTATGGGTCCTATTTCCCCAGCCGTGTGCCAAACTGGATCATGCTACACATCTCTTGTATAGATTATCTTACAAGGTGGGAAGAAGCGACACTTACGAAGGATTGTACAATGACTACAACAACAAGGTTCTTGTGGGAAAATATTCTTACCAGGTATGGATGTCCTTTGAGTTCGATAAGTGATAGGGGCACTCATTTCCTTAATTTGAAAATCAAGTTATTGTTGGATGAATTTATGGTTGCGCACCATAAGAAAACACCCTATCACCTGCAAGAAAATGGGACTGCTGAAGCCTTCAACAAGATATTAAGCCAGACCTTGACAAAAATTTGTGATGTTGGAAGGAAAGATTAGGATGATAAAGTTTCTGCTGTACTTTGGGCATATAGAACAACCTACAAAAGGTTTAATACGACCACACCATTTCAGTTGGTGTTTGGTGTAGAAGTAGTTCTTCCCATAGAATTCATGTTACCTTCTTTATATATTACACAAGCGGGAGGTCTAGCTGATGAACAAGCATTGGAAGAAATAATTGAAAAGTTGATACAGTTGGATGAGAGGTGTGCCATAACACGTTGGATTCAGAAGCAAGAAAAATCCAAGAAGAAGGCATGACATGATGGACACATCAAGGACAAGAAGCTTGAGGTTGGGTAGATGGTACTTCTTTATGATTCAAAGGTTATGCACCACCCAGGCAAGCTTAAGGTGCATTGGTTGGGACCATATGTTATCACTCACATACTTGAATCAAGAACTTGCTAGTTAGAGGTGCTTGATAGAACACAGTTACCTAGTTACTTCAACGGGAGTAGGATAAAGCCCTACTATAAATAAGCCTTCTTGGTGTTTGTAACAAGACATAATTTACATTTAGAATAGATTTCCCTTACTATATTTCCTTTAACGTGTTTCCTTCCTTGTCGATATGATTTGTCAATTTAGTTCAGTGTTATATGTAATAAGTGCGTTTACGTGCCAGAAGCTGATTACAATCTCAACTGTTTTTATGTGTAGAGGACTACACATACCCTTAATATGGGGTTGATTAAGAAGGTTAGTATGGTGCAGAAAATAAATAAACTCACAGGTGTCCATAAAGGGAACAGGTTTTGAAAAGTGATGAAAAATTCAAGAGGATTGCTTAAAGTTAAAGACCACGCGTAAGGCGGTGAGCACCCAGTATAACTCAAGGAGGTTGCAACATTTGAGACTACGTATGTTTGGGTCACATTGGATAAATAATTCAGCATAAGGAAGCGTGGGTAGAGGAGATATGTGACAGATAAGTAGTGACACGCCAGAAAGTTATGACTGAGGCACCAAAGTTTGAGGTGCGAGACAAAGAGGTACAAAACACGCTCAAAGGGAATTAATACCATGTATGGTGGTAGGTGGAGAAATTAATGAAGGTAATTTTTGAAACTTGGTTTAAAGTCGAAATTTTCAACGTCATTTGTTACCTTGCGAATTCAAAGAAAAATTGAGAAGTGTGAAGAAGAGATGAAGATGACGAGCACTCTGCAGAGTGAGTAAATCTGTCACATTATGAAGCACGACATCAAGCGTGAAGGCATGAAAGCGGGATTCAAGTAGTGGTGAATGTTCATGATGGGAGGGCGACTTTGGTTTCATTTACATGACAACTAGGGTTTTCATTTCACACTCACATAATCAAAAGGATAAATGGCATCACGGAGGGCTCCTGCAGTAGAGGAGGAGGTTGACGACCCAACAGAGCAGTGGTTGGTCGAGATGTTATATCCAGAAGAAGTTATTGAGGGGTGACCTTGGAAAACAAAGATTACATAGTGTAGGGTTTCAGAGATCAACCACACTGAGAAATGCCTGAAGGACGTTGCAAAAAGAGTTTATAGGAAGAAAAATTGGTGGTTGGCGGACGACACTAGGGTTTTGGACACCTTTGTGAAGAAATTACTCGAAAGCGAGGGGGTCATGCAAATTCTGTAGTTGCCCTATGTTGGGAAGCCTGAGCATTTCTATCAGTGGCTCATGTTGCACGTCCATGAAGACTTTTTCTACTTTGTGAGTAGGAGAATGAGGATCATCACCAAGTTGATTGGGAAGGTGATAGGGTTGCATGACTTGGGCTCAAAGATCACTTGAGATCTATCAAACGATGATGAAATTGATGCCACAACTGCCTTACGTCAGTATAATAAGGGGGTGAGCCTTCAAAGAAACCAACATTACAGACATGGACACCAGGGTTGCAGCATGCTTGACAAGAAGCAAGTTTGGTGCCACTGAACGATGGAATGAGGTGAATATGCACTAGTTACATATAGCACACAAAATGGTCAACAAGACATACTAAAAAATTACCGAGTACATCGCATAAAGCTTGGTGACTGAGGTGTGTGTCCAAGCAGATAAAGGTGAGAAGATTCCATGGGGAAAATTTATATTATTGATTGTATTTAGTGAAATTGGAGTACCCAACAGACCTAGGGAAAACATCTGGGAGTTTCCGTTGGCAAATAAATCCCCAGCAAAGAAATTTTCCAAAAACACTCTACATGGAACTATTTCTAATGCATATAAAGAGCACCTGGGAAGGTGGTTCAGGAGACTACGTAGGGAATTTGAAGGAGAATGGAGTATTCCATGCGAGCTTCCCAAAGTATTGAATGGAGAAGCCCAGTTTGCAGTCTACCAACACTTCAACTTGGGGCATTTCCATATGCAGTCAGGCGGTAAGAGCCCATGGTGTAAGTTTTCCTTTGATTTTACTACCAGATATTTCAAGGAGTCAGTGACACAACATGCGCATGATTCAGTTTGACACAGACAAAGTAGACACAAATATCCACATCCTGTGTAAGACTTATGTATGGCCAAGGAAAGAGACCTATGTGGAAACCATAGAATTGGGTAATGTGGAAATCATGCTGGAGAGTTTGGCCGTAGGGCATATTGAACCAACGTCTGTATATATATATATATATATATATATATATATATCTTAGGCCAAGGTTAAAGGATGGAAAAGTGGTGAAAGGTGCAGATATGACACTTCTAGGACCTCCAAAGATGGGGCAGATAGTAGGGAATTCAAGGCATGTTACATATGTGCCCCCTGCTCAAGGGATCCAGTGCCTATAGGACTAGAAAACATCCTAGAGCATGAAGAACCAGAAGAAAACATTGAAATTGTGTATACCAGGAGAGTTCTGTGGAGAAGGTGCACATCAAGAGACATTGGCACAAGGACTTCATAGCCAGTAAGGATATCACCATGCGTGACTCCTACGAAGGAAGAGGAGGAAGAAAGGAGAAAGTGTAGGAAATATGTTCCTATTAAAGATAGTGAGGAGGAGTCCCCACAGCCAAGCGTGTAGTAAGAGGGGGAAACTCCAAGTGTGGGTGGGCATAGAGTAGAGGTCATCCCCAGTGTGGAAATGTAGGAATATTAAGATATTGCTGAGAGCGTAGTCTATGAGACTATAAACCCAAGCGTAAGTATTCATGAATAACGCTTTGGTGAAGGAGAGAGCAGCATCGCTTGAGACACATAAGTCATTGTACGCCCCATGTACAAGGAAGGAGAGGATAAAAGAGAAGTTAATCAAGATATAAGAGGCAATGTACAACAGGATGCAGGCATGGCAATACAACAAGAAGAGGGTGTGTCTGCTCATGAGGATGTTGGTGAGCATGTAGGTGGGAATGATGAGGAAGAGGCAACAAGTACTCAAAACTTGGGTTATATGGATGACCCTTCAAAAATTATTCGCACCCGCTTCCAAAGTACTCAGCCCATGTTGGCTAGATTTTCTGCATAGCATCAAACCTAGGCAGTCATGAGATAAATCTCCCTCATTTAACCGGCAAGGCTCCCGTGTCAGATTTGTCAATTTAAAAATGTGTTACTATCTATTAGGGGTTTTACTTTAACCACTTAGTTCATGAACCATAACTAAGAAGTTCTGCAACAAGTAAGCAACTATTCAAGAAAGGAAGTATTTTATAGAAGAAGGAAGTAAAGGAAATACAGAGAAGAAATGGGGAAGATGTGCATCCCAATTAGTAGATAGCAGAGCTAATTGTATGCACATAAAAGAAAATTAATAGTTATGAACACATAGAATTATATAACAAAGGGAACTCTAGATCTAGATCTAAAATAACACAAAGTTTATTAAGAGATCTAAGATTAAAAGCAAGAAACACAGTACATTGTGACACAAAGTTCTCCAGAAACCTTCTCCTTTGTATTCCTTTGCTCCAAGTTGCTCTCAGGGGTTCAGCACAAAGTATAGAACACAAGATTGCTGCTTACAAATTTTGATGATCCTTAACCCGAAGGTTCTTCTCCTACTTATAGAATGTAGGAGGGAAAGACAAATGGAAAACTCAAACTAAACTGAAACATAAACAAGAAGTAAAGATGACATTTAGCAATCATCCTCAACTATCTTCTCCTTAAGTGACACATGTATCACTTAAACTAATAGAATGGTTCCACATGACTTTAAGTAATGGTTGCAAAACCAATAACTTAGAATTTTTACAATTTCATCTGGGAACATAGAAAATAGAAGAAGAAAGAATAGAAGAAGTCATGCTAGCTGTAATGTTTGTCTTTTTCTTGTTTTGATATCGGATATACTTGTCAAACATGTAATTCAACATCCTTCCATTTGTTTTAGCCATTGCTTCCTTCTCTGTCCTAAACTACAACAACCCTTCATTCAACACTTTGATGCACGTTTCCACATCTTCCAAGTTTGGCCCAAACCTTGCAATGTCTGTCTGCAATGCCACCAGTCTATTGATAGAATTCATCATGAAAGGCTTGGTAGCTTTATTAATTCTCTTTTGTACCATTAGAAGAGAACCTTCAAGGGAATTAGGCACCTTAGTTGAGACGATCCGCACGTATGAAGTAACATTCCCATCCACTCTCTCCTCAGTGAAAGAAATGATACTGTCTGGTAAGTTTGATATCCTACTCTCAAGTGCCTGCAACCTCTTCAGCCAAACTCTATAGATTTCCAAACGGAAAGATACTGCAAACTCTAGCTGCTTCCCCTTCTCAACTGATATGTCTGGTACAATCTGTTCCGTAATCAATACATCTCCTGACAGCCTGTTGATCTCGGCCAAAATACTCAGGTCACTCTCTGCAGCTGTATTCATGCCTTCTATGTTCACCATTAGTTGCTTCAGCTGATTTGCTGCATCATCCATAACCTTTAGGCGGGCTGACACTTCTCCAAGTTGTACAGAAGCTTGATGAATAATCAAATCCTTCCATTCGTCTATAGATTTTACTTGATTGCTTGCATCCTCCATTTCCTACATAAAATGATCACTCACCTGTTCTGAAATGGGTTGAATAGAAGGTTTAGCAACCTTGGCTATGATCTCACATAATTGAGATACCTGCTTTTGCAACTCTTCTTTCTCCACCTTTTCACTGTCAAGCCTAAGGAATAAAGCATCCATCAATGTCTACGTGTCCTGCTTCAATCCTTCAGTGGTGGCTTGACCGAGGGGTACTTTGGTTACTGTCACATCTTCTGCCGTGAGCTCCTCCTCTATCTTTCCTTCTGTCGGAATTGATATCTCAACAAACTTCTCTCCTGAATCTTTGATGATCAACCTAGAAGTTGCTTTGGAAACTTTAGGCCTTCTATCTCTTCCACCCAGATTTTGGAGTAGCTGTAAGTCGTGCTCCACTAAGTTCATCTCCATTCTCGCTTCTGGAACCAACTGCGAAGCCAACCATTCTGAGAAGTTACTTCTTGGAGAGTGAGAAATTGCTGAGTGCTCTACCATCTCCCACTTGGCATCCTCTCCATCAAAAAGTGCCACAGTGTTATGGCTGCCATCTTCTGAATCTTCCAAGGACAAAGCCCTTTCGAATTCTGCCATCTGCAACTTCAACGTATCCTCTGGAACAGGCGCTGAACGAAGTGGCTGAGGGGAGAAGATGAATGTCACTATATTTAGTAGAGGCATGGAAGTATCCCGCTGCAGTGCAATAGTTGGTGAAGTACTGGGTATTGGAGAAACTGGAGCTAAAGTCATGGTCGTAGAAGTGATCCTCTCCTTGGATTGAGATCTTTTATGCACTTTCAACTTCTCGGCTTTCCTACTGCTTTCTCCTCCGTGCTTCCGCTTGAGGGAATCTCCTACGCCAAAGTTACCCATGACTTGATTCATTAATGCTTCATCAAGGCAATAACCCTTCGTCAGTAACCAGTTTGAAGTATTCACCAACACAGCTCCCGACCTTTCTTCAATTGTGTTGCAGCCTCCTACGTTATCCTGCAGTATGACTTTATCTCCTCCCATTTGATGGTAAGTGTCAAGTACCACATTCCCATCATCTTTAAGATCCGCAGGTATCCGTGCTAGTCCAAAGTTGAGCACTTGCTTTGCTGATAGCTTGCTGAAATCTCTCTTTCTAACCTCGTACTCACTTTTGCACTTCATCCAGAAATCTTCTAATGAAGGCACATGTGTGTACTCCTGGGAGATCGTCTTCCTGGCTACTCCAAATGGATCGAAGTTCAAATGTGCAGGGAAGAATTCTTGCTCATACTCGGATAACATTTGCACCTCCATCCCCCGAGCTCTATGAATGCTAATGCAGTTGTAATATCCCACAGTGATTGGGAAGAAGCCCGTAAACTTGTGCCGCTTTGACTGAAGGTCGTGTAACTCCACAAATTGCCTCTTCAGCTCCATGGCGATCAATCTATCATTAGGATACCTGGGCATCTTTATTGGTTCTCCAGAAAATCCCGTAACCCTGATGTATGTGAAATCTGTAAATTGAATGAATAGACTGCCAATCTTGGACACAACTTCCCATGCTTCCTTGCTTACCCTGTTGGCCTTCAAGTCTTTATCTAGCTTGCAAATGAAATCATAGAAGAATTCATCGTTGACCACTTTGAAATCTTTCTCACACACAGGTACAGTAAGCTGCGGGTAGCACTCGAAAATGGGGTCCTTAGAAAGAACACCACATCTATCCAACTTGGAAAAGACGCATTGTGAAGCTGTGACATACACCAAGTAGGAAGTCATTTTGAAGCTGAAAGTTCTCTTCACATTCCGGAGTTGCTCACCAATATTGTTGCTAATAATTTCCGACCAATTGATTATGGAATCAACCTTTTTGACTTCAATGGTCCTGATGAAAGCATATATCCATGTACGAAAAGTGTAAGCATTTTCCTCACCATTCATCCTGCATAGCAATTTGACAACATCATCCACCTCCTGCACCAAATTGGACCGCATAAGAGTTCTTGGGAAATTTGAAGGAGTTCTAGGCTTCTTCATGTATCAGCTATTCATTATGCTCACGCAATCAGCTCTATGCTTCTCCCACCTGCTGCCGGCATCCGGAAGACTAATGGAAGTCACCACCTTTCACACTGGAATCTTTAAACAATAATTGATGAACTCCGCGTCCAAATGAATTATTGTCTTTCCTGTAGCATCACGCAGTGATCTGGATGAAGGATGGTAAGATCTAGTGCACTCCATCACAAACTCTGGCATCTGGGTTGTACATGGAAAAGCTACAACTTGGATAATTCCACTGCTTTTAACCGCACGCATGAGTGAAGTCTTTTCCGCTCTGGATCTATCAATCAAATCGAAAAGAGGTTCTAGGCCTAGATCTATGTCTCCTATGTCTGTAAGTTTGGAAGTGATGCATGACTCCATCGTGCTTTCTTTTTCATCTCTCTTCGCCATGGCTTTGTCTATCTTTGTCTGAATAATTCTTTTTCTTCTTACTTGGCCGGATTTCTTCAAAATTGGTGTAGATCTAGGAAATTCTTCAGATTCAGAGGATATATGCAATGTATTGGACATTGATTAAAGCACCTGTAATGAATTCCTATAATTTATTCAGACAAAAATGGCCTCCGGAGCATGAATAGTGAATTTTAATTGTAAAAATATGCACTTTTCAAGCCTGCTGCCCCAAAAATGGGTGTTTAATTTGCACATAAAGAGAGCATGAATCCTTTCAACAACACCTGAGCACCTGTAATAACTATGCAGACAAAGATCCACCTCCTTCAAAGCATGCGCCAAATCTGGAAGCTTTTAGCCTTGTTACCACCTTGCTTGAGCAAAATCCTTCTTCAAATGGGGGCGCACTTTTCCTCTTGGCTGCAATTCTTTACCTGTGAATTAAATAATTCACCCATATGGCTGCCCATGCTTATATAACCCTCACAATTATATAATTAATAATTGCCCTAACAATTACATGCAATTAATTAATTAAAAATCATGCTTTTCTCTTTAAAAATAGCATGTTTAAGGACAACCATTCAATAAATTAAATTAATCCAATTTAATCCTTTACACTTCACTTCACTTTAAGCTTCAGAGTGTGCCTTGACTATAACCACTGAAAATAGAAATTAATTTAATGATTTAATGCCTTAAAAATAATTAAATATATCCCAAATGGGGCACACTTTTTGAAGGAAAGGGGGCAACCATTAAATAAATTAAATTTAATGCTTTTAATCCATTTCTTTTATTCCCCTTTTGACCTGTTGACTTCTTCCAAGCTTGGGCACACTTTTTAGAAGAATAGATTAATTAAAATAATCACTTAAAGGCTACCATCATCTCACTAAAGGGGGCGCACTTTTTTGCACAATATAATTGTATTTTAAAGAATTTTTCACAATGGGATTTTTTACCTTGCAAGGGAAGCACTAAAATCCCGTGATCCACTTAAGTGATTTGACTTTGACAATGAGACTATTTACCCTGCAAGGCAGGCACTAAAATCCCATGATTTCACTTAAGTCACTTTCCTTTTATTTTATCATGGGAATTTTTACCCTGCAAGGCAGGTAATAAATTCCCGCCTGCCTGCGGCCTCTAACTTTCCCACTGTAGCTTAAGTGAATTTTATAACACGGGAAAAAGTACCTTGCTAGGCAGGTATAAAATTCCCACCTTCTCTGCTGCTTGTATTTTTCCCAATGCAGCTTAAATCCTTTGTTTTCCAAAAATGCGCCCAACCCCGCAGGGGCTTTTCTGTGCACGACTTCACTTTTTCCCAGTGATCTAGACCTCCGATGGTGACTTCCTCTAGGCATAACGTGTGTATATGTTCTCCATCTGCTCCAGGCCAAAAATTGGGCTTACCTAGCAAAGGAGTTGTTCTGGAGAAATTTCATAGAAAACGAAACGGGACAACACAAAAACACGAAAAATTGCCAAAAGTTACAAATAAAGCCCAAAACTTATTCCAAGTTAAAACCCTTCTAGTACATAAGAGTAATGACATATTCGATCATAAAAGAGTTAAAACGGAGTGCAAATAGCCTCATACGGGGCTCCAAATAATTAAATACAAGTTTCCCTCAGACAAATCCCGACGACAAAATATAACAATTTTGGGCATCTGGGTATTTTGCAAAAAAGGCTACTATTGCTCTTTGGGAATATATTGATGCAATACAAGAACTTTCCGGCAATAAAAACAAAAAACCACCCATTATTTTAAAAGTACGAAATTTTTTCGAATAGGGTAGTCGCAGATTTCAGGATGAAATCTGAGGTGACACCAGCCCAACAAGTAGTTATATGGCTAGGATTAGATGGACCCAAGAATGGCCAACATGCGCACTCACAAACAACTATCCTGGAGTATGTAGACTCACATGGATGAACCTGATTTTTATGTCAGTAAGGAAATGTGTAGTTTGAAGAAGATGAGGAAGGCGCCTTACACATGCAATGTGACTATCAAGCCAACACAATTTTTAGATGAATGGGTGGGTAACGCATTGGTCAAAGTGTCAATAGAAGTAGCGCGCCAAAATATTGATAAGGCAAAAAAAATACGGGCACGATTAGGTGATAAAAAGGACAAAGACACAAAGATCAAGCGCCTCACTCAGGAGCGAGATAATGCAGTAGCTGACACCCAAAATGTTAAAAAGATGGTGGAGAAGATCGTAGATGAGATTTTGTAGAAGAGGCTCGATTTTTAGGAGAAGGTGCTTTGGGATTTCAAGTTTGCATTACACTATAAGCACATGACAGTTTTCCTACTTATGGAGGAAGGACCAATGTGCCTCCCTAAGAAAAAATATGTTGTAGAAGAAGCATTAAGGCTCAAGGCTTCAATTGCAAGAAAGATAACCAACTACGAGGCAATTTTAAAATCCTTAAAAGATGAAATGAAGAAGGCAGATACAATATTGGCCATATGTACAATGCTTGATAATTTAATACATGCAAGAACAAAGGAAGAGGAGAATGAAGTTCTACAGGAAAGGAAGGATGAAACACTCGGGTGCGCAAAATGAGTTACCTTGGTAGAAAGAAAGAGTGATGCGCTAGATGTTGCGAAGAAATAACATATGGATCAGATCAAGGGCATCGGGAAGCTCATTGCCACGAAGGTGGATGTCATGGAAGGTATGGTCTCAGGTATGGCCAACATCATTAAAATTTTGAACAGTGAGGGCAGGAACATGACTATGGATGAGTTAGATGGCATCGTTGTGGACATCCCTGACAAGACCAATGCAACGCTTAAGGACTGGTATGCATTTGAGGGAGAAATATAAAGTGAATATCTAGAATTCATTATGCAGGAAGATGAAAAGGGTACATAATAAAATGACTCACCATATTCTTTATTCCTTATTCTTTCATTCATTTATCCTTTATTATTTTGGGCGATAAGGTGATTACCCATTGATGGGGTGGTAATGTACTCTAGTGTGGGGTAATGTTGAAAGGACAAAAATGGCCTAATTATATGGTGTGCGAATTTAGGGCATTGGAAGAGTGCACAATGTTGTGATAGGGTTGAAGCACCCAGGATCAGGACTTAGTTGTTTTGTGGATAAGGGTTATTTTTGGAGTTAGCGTGCTAAGCACATAGAGGCATGAAGACTTATGGTCCACACAATGGTATTTTGGGAACAAGAAACAACTGAACACCATGTATAGTGTAGGCTAATAATAGGATTTCTACTCAGGTTAACTATAGGAAGTCTATTGTTAGAGCACTTGTATGTTGAACATCCTTTTGTAAAGGTGCATGACTATTATTAGCATGTGACCTATTTTGAGAAGTGCATGGACGGTGAAGGGCAAGTCCCCACCCACATATATATGTATTGATTCACACGGTTTTGGTGTGTGTGTGTGTATGTGTCAAATTATAGAGTTATGCTGTTGGTTTTGTCATGCGCATGACTCATGGAGATACTTATGTAATGTAAGAAGATTTTGTGTTTTACAATATTTAATACAATGTTTCATATTGGATGGTTAATGGTGTTGAACATGTCTGAATCTGTTCTTGCATGGTAAATCTTGTTATAATAATTGTTTAGTTCATCTTATATAAATTCTAAGATCAAGATCTGGTTTATGCATTGTGTGTTGTTTACTATTGGTAATGAATCTGGATACCTATATACACTTATCATGTTAACATTATGTACAAGAAAATCTAAAGAGGGGACCTGGTGCATATTTGCGCGCTTTAGGTGAGCGCTCAGCTCAGGTTGAGTGATGTGCCAGTGTGCCTAGGTTATTCACAATAAATTCTAGGATGCATTAGACAACCAAGGAGGAAGATGATATTCCCATTTTGATAGGGTCAGACATTCCTGCCGAGAGAGGTATGGACCTTAAAGAAGTATTGAGGAGATTCAAATTACAAGAGGGCAGCCCTGAATTGCAAGACAATGCAAACCATGAGGAAGAGGAAATGGTTCTTGATGATTTTCAAGTAGAAAAATCAGCTTATGTACTTATCCATGATGAGGAAATATTCTCATTCCCATTCATGTTGGGGTTAGCACACCAGTTGTACATATAATATATCAGATCTAAGAATACATGCAAATAAAAACAAATATTCTACCAGAAGAAATATACAAAACAAGAGATATAAATACACACCAAATTTAACATGGTTCACCCAGTGTGGGCTACGTCCACCAAGAAACAAGCCAATCTATTATCCAAAGCTTTCACAAGATATATAATGAATATTTACAATCTTCCACACCTCTCAGATGTACAGTACTTTCTTTCACCCAAGCTTTTGCTTCTTCACCAAGAATTCTCTCTCTCACAATTATTCTCACAGTAATCATCAACTTTTGCAAGTTCTTCTTAATTCTTACTTCTAAACCCTAAATTTCATGCTTATATAGGCATATACAAACTTAGGGCACTTAGCCATGTAATTACAATCAATAGATTTGATTTAATACTAAAATTAGATATAATTCCCTGTGAGTTAATTAAAACATCCACACACAGGTAACCGATGCCGGTTAGCCCTAACCGATATCGATTCCTCTTTTCCTAACTGATGCAGGTCATAGGTGACCAACGCCGGTCCCTCCATAACCGATGTCGGTTACTGTGTTTTCCAGAAAGTTTCATACTACATGTTAATGCAAAGTAATTGAGCTCCACAACTCAACAATCTCTCAATTGGAGATTAATTACTGCACCATACCTGTACAATGTCATTCTTGGATTCTACCTTAGCTTTGTTTCTTCCTCTTCAAGTCTCAAAGTCGAAGACCAATAGAAGTGGAGTGTAGCTCCAACTTCTTCTTTGCTAATGGACTTTGTTAGCATATCTGCAAGGTTCTCACTCGTATGAATCTTTTCCAGATTCAATTTTCCATCCTCTAATACCTGCAGTATGAAGTGATACCTCAACTGAATGTGTTTCATTCTCGAATGAAATGCAATGAGTTCTTTACCAAATGAATTGCACTTTGACTGTCACTAAATAGTTTACAATCGTCTTGCTCCTTTCCTAACCCTTCCATGAACCTACTCATCCATATCATCTTATTGCTAGCCTCTGTAGCTGCAACATACTTTGCCTCTATAATAGACAAAGCCACAACCTTCTGCAATCTTGAATATCCAGCTAATTGTCGTCCCACCTACTGTGAAAATATATCTAGTAGTGCTCCTTCTACCATCCAGATCTCCAGCCATATCTGAATCAACATAGCCACATAGATGAAATATTCAAACCTCCATAGCATAACTACATGCTATGATGTCCCTTTCAAATACCTAAGTATCCATTGGACTACTTTCCAATGCTTTTTACCTAGATTGGACATATATCTACTCACAACTCCCACTGCCTGTGCAGTGTCTGGTCTGGTACAAACCATAGCATACATGAGACTCCCAACTGTTGAAGCATATGCTACTCGTGTCATGTATTTGACCTCCTCATATGATAAATGGACACTGATATTTGCTTAATTTGAAATGTCTAGCCATAGGTGTACTTACATAGGTTTTGACATTCTGCCTCTTGAAACCTTTCTAACACCTTATAGATATAATCCTCCTGAGACAAATACAATTTCTTGTTTTTCCTATCTCTATGTATTTGCATGCTAAGGATTTTTTTTGTAGCTCCTAAATCCTTCATAGAAAATGTGTGAGCTAGCTTTCCCTTAAGCTCACCAATGTCCTGCATACTAGATCCTTCAATAAGCATATCATCCATATACATTAACAAAATAATATGGCTCCCATTTTCAAGCTTCTTGAAATAAATAAAATGGTCAAATTCACATCTCAAGTAACCATGCTCATGCATAAAACTATCAAACATTCATGTACCATTGCCTTGGAGCTTGCTTGAGCCCATGTAGGCTCTTTTTCAACCTTCACACTAATTTCTCCTTACCCTTGACTTCATACCCAAGCAGGTTGTTGCATATAAATCTCTTCATCCAAATCACCATAAAGGAAAGCCATCTTCACATCTAGTTTCTCTAAATGTAAATCTTCTACTGCAACTAAACTCAATACAGTATGAATGATAAGTCATTTTAACAATAGGAGAAAATATTTCACCAAAGTCAATACCTACTTTCTGGTGCAAATATTTTTACCTACAAGCCTTACCTTGTATCTTTTTTGTCTACCCTCTTCTTCCTTAATCATGTAAACCCACTTGTTTTGCAATGTCCTATTACTTGCTAGCAACTTAACCAAATCCTAAGTCTGGTTTTTATTCCAAGGAGTCCATCTCCTCATCCATGTCATGATCCCACTAGACATGGGTCTTATCCTGCATTGCTTATTCAAAATCTCTGTGGTTCACCATTATCAGTCAATAATAAATAAAATAGAGAAGGTGTAAATCTTTCTGGAGGTTTACTTACCCTTTGTGACCTTCTCACAGGAGTTTGGGGTACCGAGAGGCTTAATCTAGAACCTCCTAGACATTTGTATCCAAATCTGACAGTGAGCTGACGCCCGATCACCTGGAATTGATGTCAGTTTTGCTAACACTGATGTCAGTTTGGCTCTTCAATAACCGATACCAATTCTATGCTGACCGATGTCAGTCAGGGGTAAACCGACACTGGTTACTGTGTAACCCTGTAGGTAATGACTTTTAAATCCAAGAGTTCATTTTCATTCACAAAATTCTCAACTCGGTTTATCCTTTGGTACCAAAATTTTATCCCTATACATTCTCTTTTCATTCCATTCAACATCACGACTCCTAATAATTTTAGAATTCTCTAAATCCCAAAAACGGAATCCGAAATCACCAGATCCATAACCAATGAAAGTGCATCTCTTGGATTTTGCGTCCAACTTTATTCCTATTTTCCTTATCAACATGCATAAAATATTATAGAACCAAAAACTTTAAGAAAAGAAATATCTACCTCTTTTCCAGTATAAGCTTCCTCTGGTATTCCTTCATCTAGTGAACTTGAAGGCCCGCGGTTAATCAAATAAACCATTGTATCAATTGCTTCTGCCTAAAACTGTAAGGGTAGTCCATAATCGTATCCTCATACTTCTAGCACGTTCCATGATTGTCATGTTCATTCTTTCTGCAACACCATTCTTTTGTGGTGTTCTTGGAACCATTATTTCTCTACGTATCCCATTCACTGAACAATAATCATTGAAAACCTTGCTACAGTATTCACCAGCATTGTCAGATCTAAGGCACTTTAACTTAGAATTTGATTCATTCTCAACAAGGGCTTTCCATCTTTTAACAGTCTCAAAAACTATCATATTTACATTTAATACAATAAACTCATACCTTTATTGTAGCATCATCAATGAAAGTAACATAATACTAGGTTTCTCCATGAGAAGCTACTTGAGCTGGTCCCTACACATCTGAGTGTACAAGCTCCAATTTTTGCTCCTTCTTAGTTGCCCCAACTTTGAGAAATCTCACTCTCTTTGGCTTTCTAAAGACACAATGCTCACAAAAATCAAGATCTAAATCTTTCAAATATGATAACTTACCCTTAGCCTTTAAGATCTACTTTCCTTTTTGACTCATATGGCCCAGCCAGTTATGCCACATGCATGCATCTGAATCTGAAATAGATAATGTAGGAAAAGGAATCAATAACACAGGTAGATAAATATAATGTTCCTACCTTCTTACCTCTTGCCACAACAAAAGCACCCTTGGTGAATTTCCAAGAGTCTCTTGTAAAAGTAACCATGCAACCAGATTCACCTAGGTACCCTACTAGAAATAAGATTCCTCCCGAGGCTTGGCACATGCCTCACATCTTTCAATACCCATGTATTTCCATTCTGTAATTTTAGATAAACTTCCCCTTTACCAGTAATAGTGCAAGGTTCATCATCACCCAAATAAACATGCCCAAAATTGCCATGGACATAATTTCTAAAATAACCCTTATTAAGGGTTGTATGGAAAGAAGCTCCTGAATCTAAAACTCATGATTCAATTCTATGATATAAAGAAAGAATAAGAGCATCTTGCATTACCTCTGATGTAGCAAGAATTTACTTCTTTACCTTTGTCTGGTTGTTGGTTCTATTTGTCCTTTGAACAACAATTTTTATTTACATCTCATTTTCTTTCCACATTTCCAACAAGTAATTCCCTTACTTCTAGATTTAGATCTGTTATCGCTTGACTTTGATTTCCCATTACTCTTATTCTTAGATCTATCCTTCTGCCTACCCCTGATTTCTACATTCAAAGCATTCCCAGATGATGTTTCCTATGTACTCTTCCTACGAATTTCTTCATTCAAGATTATACTAACCACATCATCAAACTTCAAAATATTATTAGCAGATGTTGTATTACTAACAGCCGTTACCAAGTTATCCTAACTATCAGGCAAAGAACATAAGAATAAAAGTGCTTTCACTTCTTCATCAAACGGTATATCAACTGATTTTAACTTATTTATAATAGATCTAAAATCATTCAAATGACTGAGATACGTAGATCAACCTTCATGCATCTTAGAACTTAATAGTTTATTCATCGAATAAACTTTATTTGAATCACTAGGTTTTTCATATAAATTAGCTATAGATATTTCATTAACCCTACCTTAGAATTCACTTTTATAATATTGGAAGCCACAGATGCTACCAGGCTCAATCTTATAGATCCCAAAACCTTTCTGTTAAGAATCTTCCATTCTTCATCAATCATCTTCGTAGGTCTAGACTTCTCATCCAATGGTAAATACAAATCTCTTTGATACATATAATCCTCAATTTGCATCTTCCATAATTGATAATTTCAGGCCATCAAATTTCTCTACCTTGTATTTGTTTTCTTCTGCCATTGTTATAGCTCCCACTCAATCAGAAAACCCTCTCTAAGTAAATCTATCAACACACAAAATCCTCAAACAAATCTCTGATACCATTTGTTGGGGTTAGCACGCCGGTTGTACAGATAATATATCAGATCTAAGTATATATGCAAATAAAAAAGGATATTCTACTAGAAGAAATATACAAAACAAGAGATATAAATCAACACCAGATTTAACGTGGTTCACCCAGCGTGGGCTACGTCCACCAAGAAACAAGACAATCTATTATCCAAAGCTTTCACAAGATATATAATGAAGATTTACAATCTTTCACATCTATGAGATGTACAATACTTTCTTTCACCAAAGATTTTACTTCTTCACCAATAATTCTCTCTCTCACAATTATTCTCAAAATAATCAACTTTTATAAGTTCTTAATTCATACTTCTAAACCTTAGCTTTCATTCTTATATAGGTGTATATAAACTTAGGGCACTTAGCCATATAATAATTACAATCAATAGATCTTCTTTAATACTAAAAATAGATCTAATTCTCGTGAGTTAATTAAAACATCCACACACAGGTAACGGACGTCGGTTAGCCCTAACCGATGCTAGTTCCTCTTTGCTTGATTGATGCCGGTCATAGGGGACCGATGCCAATCCCTCCATAACCGCTGTCGGTTATTGTGTTTTTCAGCAAGTTTTATACTACATGTTAATCCGAAGTAATTGAGTTTCACAACTCAACAATTCCAAGATGAGGACTCCCTTAATCATGTCACCTAGGAAGAGACCAAGCTAGTCTACAACGAGCCCTCGAATACTGGGAAAGAATCATCAGTGCAAGAATTGCTAAGAGCCGTGGAAGAAACAAAATATCCTGAGCTCAATCTCGAACTCCTGATACAAGCCATGAATCTACAAGACAAACACGAATCTGATTTGAAAGCCTCAATCAGTGTGAATGTTGGACATGTTGAAACAAATAAAGATGAGAAATATGATGCCCATCCTGAGCCAATGGTTAATGGATGCAATGATGAAATAGAGGTATTTTCTTTCCCATTTAAAGAGGAAGACTCTTTCCATGATGAAGAAATTGAAGCAAGGAGTTTTGAGGCCTTTCAAGCTGAAGCTCCTCTTGACGAAGGAGTGATAGAATGCAATGATTCCCAAGATGATGAATTAATCCCTTCAGATAGTTGCCTTGAGCTGCAAAATAAAGATTCTTTGAAGGCATCTAAAGATGAGTTGCAAGAATTAACAAAGGATATCTCTGTGAAAGAAATATTAGATGCAGTAGAAGTTGCAGAAGACCCCGAGCTGATTCTTGATCTCTTAACTCATGTCATGGCCATACAAGATAAGTATGAGGTTGTTTCTGATCCTCTTGTCAGTACTCAAACACCTCACAGTGGAGTAGAGCAAAAGGATAAGTCTAAGGTTTCTCATGGAAAAGAGGTCAATGAGCATAGATCCAGGAAAGAAAGTAACTTAGAATATTCAAGAAATTTGAATGAAAATCATCTTTGGGGCAGCGATGAGATGCTCAATGAAGAATCATCTATGTGGATAAACACGAAAGGCAAATGACACTATGAAACCAATTTCAAAGAGGGTGAAGGCAATGTAATTTCTAAGCGAAGGCTTGAACATCAAGAAGCTCATGTAGACTCACTCCTACCAAGTGCACAGATAATCATGGAAGAACTTGGCTTTCATTAACAGTTAAGGAAAGGAGGCTACTTTTGGAACCAGTCAATGGCTTCGCAGGACAATATCACTTAGTGTTGCCCACCTCAGGGTTAACTTTTGAGAAATGAAAAGTGCTTCATTGAAAGTGGGTTGTCCCCTAACTTATACCATAGGTGATTGCTAGGTGTGTTTCCCTTTCTATTGTGTGTGTTGTTTCCTTTCCGTGTGTGCTGTGTGTTTCATTTCGTTGTTTTTGGTGTGTGTGTTTCCTTCTTCTCTCTCTCTCTCTCTTGTTGTAAGTTGTACCATGACTCCGCAAGAACCAATGGATTCATGTCTTCACTTCCCTCAGTCCATTTCATGTCCCCAAGCTAGATCCAACTGTTGTCATGCAAAAGTGTAATAGGGAAGTTGATGATTTCCAAGCATGAAAACTATACCACTATGTCAAAAATTTCAAGTTTTACCCTTCCAAGACACCTTGGGTCTACCCAGTCAGTCTAGTGACCTCCCAATTGATGTTAATTTAGTCCCCTAGGTGATTCAAGAAAGTCAATTTAAAACCCCTAGGTGATTTTAGGAGTTCATTCAAAAATGCAAACTTCGGGCAATTGTGGGAAGGGCTATCACTCGCCTACCTGGGACCGGAGAAACACCATGTGAGTGGAACAAAGAATACCAAACCAGATATACATGGAGGTGAATAAAAGGCCTAGGAAAATCATGTAAGTGATTTAGGAAGATTCAGGAAGGATTCAAGAGAAGTTGGGGCAGTTTCACCAAAATTAGGGTTCATAGGCCTAAGCAGTGCATAGGACAAAACAGATGCTGAGATTCAGAAGGTGATTCTGCGAGCTCCATGGATGGAGTTAGGAGCAAAACAAATACATATTCAGAAAGGGAATTCCAAGCCCTAAAAGGTGGTGAAATTATGTTTTTCACAACACTTTGGTGTAATGGGTCTGCAAGTAGTTTTTCTCTTGCACAGGTGGAGTACCAAATCAAAAATCCACGTTGTTCAGGGATAAAATGGAGGAATAAAGACATGATACCCAAAAAATTATATTCATGAAGGCCATTTTCAATTCAAGATAATATAAAGTTTCATCAAAAAATTCCATAGGGAGTTCGAGATATCATCATTTCAAGTTGCCCTCTAGAAGCGAGTCTCAAGAGTTAGCTAATTTTTGAACAGGACACGTGTCAGCCTCTAGGAGCCTAAATGCAATTTCATGTCCCTTATGTCCCTCAAGAAAAGGGAAATCAAGGTGACATAAAAAATTTTCCAAACACCTAAAATCCCTCTGGATCCTCATACAAACTCTCAGACTGCCATTTCATCTCCCAAGAGCTAGTGGAGCCTTAATCCCCTGTTGTTGGATTCGCCGCCACATGTCATCTTCTGGCATGCCATGAAATTTGATGTTCCTCATGTACCTATTGTGTTGGGGGACATCAAAGTATAAGAAAATGTGCACCTAGCCCCTCCAAGGAGATCCTCCTGGTTCACCCATGTAACACCTTTAAGAGCAATTTTCTAGCCCCTGGGAGCTAGTGGAGCTTCATCCCCTACCGTCGGATCTGCACCACATGTCATTGTGAGGCATGCCATGAAATTTGATGTCCCCTTTATCCCTTTGTGTAAAGGGACATGGGGTAAAAAGATTGCACACCACCCCTGATTGGTCTATTTTGAAAAGTACCAAGCGGTTCCTCACTCAACCTTTTTCTAACCCCCAAGTGCTTTAAAGCTACTTTTTTAGTTCAAACCCCCACTGTCAGATCTTTGCCATGTGTTGTGACTAGGTTTCGTGTAAAAATTTATGTCTATCTCATCCCTTAATACTTAAGGGACATGAAATTGTACACTTCACTCCCTGCTTGTGCAAAATTTTCAAAAATTTAGAATACCCCTGCTTGCTTCCCACTTCAAACATCTAACTTTTCCATGCACAACTTGCTTTGCAACTTCCTCTATAAATTCTTATCACCACTCACTATACCATTGATGAACCTCAAGATGACAGCTTCCCTCACATCACTAAAATACATCTTCTCTCATTGATAACATGCATGTAACAAAAGAAATATTGATCAAACCGAGAAGAAAAAGTGAAGAACAGAGAAGAAGAAGCCTGAGAAATCCTCCATTGCCATGAGATCGCAAAATCAAAGAGATATTGCAAACCAATATAAAGAACAATGAACCATTTCTATTGCTAAGTTATTCAATATCTGAAGGACCATTAAAAACCTCACCTTCAAACCTCCCGTTCCGTAGTACAGAACATTCGTCAGTGAACAAAGAAAGCTTCACTTATGGATCTATGGAAGAAAAAAGCTCAATTTCCTAGTGAAATCGGAAACCGGATCAAAGAGAAATTTCACCAGTGAGATAAGAAGAGAAAACCCTATATCAAAAAAATAATTTTCATAACTTGAATGTAGGAGAAAAATAGACCTACTATTTTCGAGGTCCATCAATGGCTGCCATGTTCAGAAGCGTCACCAGGTCAAAAATTTAAAAGTTTAAAATCTTCTAAACTATTGATTGGGTAAACACAAAATTTTAGAGGGGTGATATTGGGAAAAAAACCATATCAGAGAACTTTCGATCTGATGGAATTCTGATCACTAGAAGCCCACTTTCTATAAAATAGCAGGTCTTCTACATAGATGACTGCTATTTTGGGAAAGTCATCAACATAAGAACCTGCGAAGGAGATGTTGAACACACAGGATGTACTGCAGTTGAAAAATTATCAAAATGGGCATCTTGGTCCAAATTTGAGACTTACTAAAAATATTAAGTGGTCCCATGAGCACCTTCCAAAAATAGAAAGTTGATCCAGAAGGTGAGATAAATGCAGGGAGAAAGGGAAATCCAAGTCACAACATCCAGTTGAGGTTCGAGGCAACTGATTTTTCATACTTACTAAAAATAGTAAGTTGCTTTTTCTGAAGGAACCATGAAGTATAAGTAGATAGGGCAACCTATTTGCTGTGACTATGAGATAGAAGATAGTGATGTATTCTACATGGATCTAAATGACCTAAAATTCCTACATGAATTCAAAGGAAATGGGGATCAATGAAGTCTCTATATTCATGGATCTCAACAGTGTCTTTCGACAATCAATTAGTATGTACAGAGGGAATAATGACATAGTTGGTTCCAAAGATTCAATCTTTCCTGAAGGGATCTCCATGAGTGATGATCATAGTCACCAATGAAATTATTTGACAGTGTTTTTAAACACTTAGCTTGTGGTGTTCGTACGTTGTCCAAAAGAAGCCTCACATGGTATAAGACATTCGAGGATCCAGGTTTCACTACACTGGAGCATCACATGGTTTAGGATCATAGGTATATCATACAAAGGGTGGAAGTTGTGGTCATTGGTGAAACAATTCCATTCAACTTGACATGATCGGTTTTGAGTTCCTATCTCTTCAGAGTCGGTGTTCATGTTCATCAGTCAAGTCATTTGAACAAGTGTTTTTAAACACTCATTCCAAAGCATCCGTGAGCCAATTTGAAGGATTTTTTTAAGAGGAAACTGATTCCGAGATCTCGATTCTCACTGCATTGGAGTTTTCCATCAACAAGGATCATCAAACTTCATCTGGAGACAACATCTCTTCTTCTCTCTCTCCTCTTCCTTACCCCCAAATTTCTCTCTCTTCAAATGTTCTAATTATTCATTGGGGTTTGCAATTTTTGATACGCCTTTAAGTTGTATAAAAATGACTTTAGAAACATTATGTAAATTAATTCACCTTGATTTTGTAAAAGGGACTTAATATTTGCAAGGAATATGAATAGTCTATAGTTCAGAAATAAGACATATGGAGGGTCACCGAGTAGATGAAGAGTTGCTCCTCTTTTATAAATTGTAATGAGATTCTCATTCCAAGAGGTTCTAATTCTAAAATTCTTCTAGCTGGTTGTATTCTTGTAAATTCATGGGAGAGATTTTACTTACTTGTGAGTGAAAAGAGTTAGCCACTTTTCCCGCTATCCTCAATGTCTTCCATTCTCACACTATGTACAACTTTCTGTTTGAGAAATCAATACAAGAAGGAGTTTCTAGCCTTTCTTTGAATAAAATATTTCTACTGATACTTTGTGATCAATAAATTATATTTGGTCTTGTTACTGTTACATGCAATAGTTGTTTCTTCACTAATTTTAATACATGTGATCAAATTTATAACTAGTGTGTGCAGGAATCTGATTTTCTACCTGCAACATTAGTTCTCCTATCTCTTTTTCTCACTCCCTTTCCCACTCTACTAAACAAAGTCCTCTCTAGCTTATAGATAATTGCTAAGCTTTTCCTGCAGGGTCAGTGGAGTGCCCCTATTGGATCCCCAACCGCAAGGCCACCAGGATAAAATCTCACCTCTTTACTCACACATACATATATGGTAGCCATTGCACCAGATTAAGTAGAGGGACTTAGATTCCTAGAGTGTTGGCAAGAAACCCACTAATTTTTCCCCTAGAAAATTTTCTTGCCAACATGAAAAAAAATCCAAATATCAAAATGGAAAAAATCATATCAAAATTAAAAACATCAAATAAAATCTACCTCAAGAGTCTCTCAGTATTGCCAACATCTCTACCGGGGCTATGGATGCCTAACTGGTAGTATAGAAATGTTGTGACAAGAATCAGATGCATCTCCGTTAGGGCTATAAACACCTGGCTGATAGTGGAGCAATGCACGATGTAAACCTTCTGTTCACTTTCCATCAACCTACTTGACTTAATCACTCCCTATACATTGGCTAGTTTGTCTTCACATACTATCAATTAATTCATCACTACAAGTGGTAATTAACCATCACAATCAGACACACTTTGATTTCACAGAGACATACTGCTCACATGTTGCCAAGTATTGTTTAGAACCTTGGTCACAACTTCTATGTTTTAGTCTGAACTATTTTCTTACAACATGTTTCGTTAAGCTCATCTTTTGTTAATAATCTAATGTTATTTTCCTTCCATCCATAAAATCCACATCCTTTTTCCCTTGGATCAAACAGCCGTGAGTAGACGATGATCATTTCCTTTTCATCCAATCCTCCTCATGTCCCTTTTTTGACGGTTGTCATTATGACTGGGGGAAGCCTTACTACCATCCGACTAGAGGCATCATCCCTTTTAGATACCCTCTCACTTCCTATCCTACCCCTACACTTCGGGACAAATAATGACCCACCCATCCATCCATCCATCCACACATGCCACCCTAATTTACACTTGGGGGCACACCACATCTATCCCTCAATCCATCTCCCCTATACCTGGGGGGCATATCTTATCATCTTTCACATCCCCTATCTTATCATATACCACATCCCTGCATCATATCTATCTATCTCTCATCCCACATCCCATCTAATCCTAACATGATTAATTGATCCCTAACCTATCCAATCTATCCTTCAATTCCTATCCACCATCCAACATCAAACAATCTTCATCCTATCCTCATCCTATCCTTGAGTCCTATCCAACCTACCTAATTTATCTCAATCCTTCACCTTTCATCCCTACCCAAACACACTTTGGAACTTATAGGATAAATTCACATCCCACCTTGACATTCCTTCCAACTTACCCATCACAATATTGCCAAATCTAAAATCTCAAAATCCAAACATACACAAATCCAAACATCCAAAAATCTAAACATCCAACATAAAATCCAATACATCCAAAAATCTAACATCAAATCTTAACATCCAAAATCCAAAATTCAAAATCTCAATAATCTAAACCATCTAAAAATATAAACAATCTAAAAATCAAAAATCAAATCATTCGCAAAATCCAAAATCAAAAATACAAAAATACAATGTGTGTGTGTCTTTTGTGTATGTTTGCTTATTTGCATTTACATTTTGACCTATGATATGAGACGTAACTTTGTTTCTTCTGTCTTTTCCATAGTCCAATGATATGAGGACCATATTTTTTTTCTTAATCGATCCAATGATATTAGGACCCTCTTTTTTGTATTAATCTATCCAATGATATGAGGACACAGGGAATTTGGAAATTTAGCCATCATGGTCTTTATACCTTGAGTGCATCTTTCTTTATGCCACATTAATCACATTACTAATGATGATAACAATGGGAACTTTGTGGTAGCACACCCCCTTCTATCATCATCATTTAAGTATTATCATCATCCACACCTAATCATCATCATCATCTCACTAAATATCTAACCTCCTTCATCCTCCTATCCAATCCATCCTTTAATCAATCAATAAATATTCACATTCCAAATCTTATCATCTCACATCTAACATCCAAAATCCTCACCCCATGGTTGGGGCATCTTCTTGTAGACATCCTCTCCTGGGCATGCAATCAAACTTAGAATAAGCCACTTTCAATTAATATACCATCATACCAATGACTCTCCTTTCATCACATGTCCTATTCATATAATTTTCAATATTAGGTTAATTACCATCCTTCATACCTCAATCTCAAATCTCAACAACACTATGGATCCAAATCCTCAAAGGCAATTTAATACCATAAGACTAGGACATCACTCCTAAAACCTCAATCTTCCCCCTTTTCACTTACATCCTTGACTGGGGCATATTATAATCCAGAAATCCTAAAAATAATTTACCAACTACTTGATTGGGGCATCCCTGATCCTTCATGTTTATCCAATATCTCCTAATACTTCTAATCTCATATTCCATTCTCGATCCTCTTTCCTATCTTCTAATATTATCATCCTCTCATCCTGAGATATTCTGACTATATCTCCCTAATCCAACATTGGTTATCATCCTTCTTCGGCATCCAGCCAAGGAACTGTCATCGGTCTCATCTACATAAATTGGGCACTTTTAACTCTTTTCGAGAGGTTACTTCCTTTGGTTGAAATTCATCTTCTCCCCACCTATTCATTCGCATCTTTCGTATTCTGGGGATCACCACTCAGCACCAGAGAATCCTATTTCCTTTTCCTTTCTTTTCTTTGAACTGTCATTGCTCTGCAACCTCAAACCACTTCACACAGAGGGGAAAAATGTAGACATCTAAGCTTCGTTGACATGATTAATTATGGACCTCGACCCATCTATCCTGCAAGCATCCTTTGAATCCACCACCATTTCCAATCTCCATATCAAAAGATTAATTATTATTAATTTCATCATGTTAGTTCTTAATCCCTTTACTATTAAATCTACTTCATTTTCATTCTATCCCATTATTCCATTATTTCACCTAATACCATCCGTATGCCTATATACCCAATTAATCTACCAAGATTAACCTACTATTATCAATCTCATTTTACCCATTTTAGGAATGTTAATACCTTCACCTACATCCCTATACCTTACCCAACCTACTCTGCACATCCCTACACCTAGCCTTAATCACAATGTAACTTCAACCCTAATCATCATTAATCTTGCCTTGGCATCTAATTTCCCCTACCATGATTAGTCAGCCATCCTCATCACCAACTAAATCTAGTGGCCTCTCTAACGGTTCTCCAATCGGCATTGAATCTCTGTAATTCAATGGATAGCTTCTTCCCCTAGACATAGATTTTTAATTCACCCAATTATAGAATCCTCAAATCCTCACATGAATCCTCCACCCTTGATCTCCATAATGCCAACATGGCTTCATATGTAGACCATTGATACCCTCCACCCATTTTTAAACTATAAATTTATCTCTCCTCACTCCATTGAGAGCCAAGATTAACAAGATCACTAAGAATTGTGTGAGATTTCCAAATTTTATAACCTACAATAGGATATTTCATCTATCATGTTATTTATCCACATCAATTCCAATCAATATACATGGATTCATATTCATCAAGAAATCATCCAAACATCCCAGATCAAGGGGAGGTGTTGCTCAAGTGCATCCACAAATTTGAAGCATTACAACAATATCTTGAGCACATCCAAAACTATAAGGGAAGAGTATTGCAGCTATTGGGTAAGTATAGGTATAACAATCTCTTTCCCTTCTCATCATGCTCAATCTGAGGTAGGTGGATAGTTGTGTTAGGTCTAGGATTTATTTGGTTTTATAATCATCTTGTATTTTCATACTAACACAAATTTTGTCTACACGCACAACTATCTAAAATGCGATAGGGATCCAATGAACCTATTAACAATCATGTCTTACACTACAAGACTCCTTTCTAAAATCTTCACTAAATCTCTCCTTGGTAACATTCTTTGTTTTATTTTCTCTAAAAATCACATTTCATTTGACAAAAATTAAATAATTTTTTTTTTTTTTATTAAGGGCAAATAGTTTTGAAGGGACTATACCCTGAAAACAAATGGGCTCAAAAGCCAGATATCATAGGTGAGAGAGACAGCCATGCGAAGGGAAAAATAGCCAACCTAAGAGGGCTCATCAGCCAGATATGAAAACACATGAGAAGAAAGGATCTAGACGTACAATGATCCAAAAAGTAGCAGAAAAGATCAAAAAGCAAACAAAAGCTATTCATCATATAATAACTCCGCCAAAAAATAGCTCCAGAACCGCCAGATAACAGCAACTTCGCAGCCAAAAAACAACATCACAACAACCCGTTACTTGATAGCCCTGTCAATCTTGGTTTTGATAGCCTACAACAACATGAAGAAGGCAATGGTAGTGGCCTGAGAGGATTCTTTCATATCTGCCTGAGCAATTGCAATATCCCTTTTCTCTTTGGGGCCCCAAATGTCTTCATTAATCCCACTTAAACTGCAAACACTATGAACATGTTGTTCAATGAAATTATAAATGCTTTTAAGGGCAGATAGTATGCAGTCATTACGACTTTTTACATTTCCCATTATGTCATCCAAAGACTGTAACTTCTTGAAAACTTCAGCAATAACCCCCTCCTCATCATCACTTTGCAGTATTCCTTTTCCCTTAGCTTTTTCCATATTTTTTATAGTCCCTTTGAGTTCTTGTATTTCCTTTTCCATCCTGTCCACCTTACCCATCAAGTCCTCCTCCTTGGGTTCCTCCATCAGTTGGCTGATATGTAGGAGGTTCTCAGCAAGCTCAAGGTTTTTGTAACTTCTTAGGACCCGTTGAGAACTAGGGATTTTAGTTTTTGTGCTCTTTCTTTTCTTGCTAGAAGCATTAACTTCAATCTTCCTTTCCAGTAGGGAGGAGTGGAGGCGGTGTGAGCAGGTGGAGGAATGGAGGAAGAGGGTGGGGTAGGATTCATGCGGGGGTAGTTTAAACAATGGCAATGGATCAGCAGGATTAGCCCTTGATGCAGAGGGACAACCCTAGAATGGCTCTGAACTTCCCTAATTGATTTCTCCAACGAGTTTATCAAGTAGTGAGGGAAGTTGATGATAATATTTCTACGAAATTGGTTAAGAAATATCAAATGCTTTTGAGGTAAAGTCACAAATCTTCCTTCAAGGGTTACATACCTAACAACCATCCTGGCTAGCTCAGCAAAAGGCTCAGGAATCAATGCCACCTTGATGCCAGTAGTCACAAATTCAAGATTCTCTCCATCGTCCATGAATTTCTTAGTCTCTACCTCCATGTCTACCTTATTATTGAAGAATTTTTTGCCATCAAGATTGAGCCCCGTGATCTGGGCGATGAGCTCCTCCGTGATCTCAATCTTCATGTTGCTGTATTTGACAACCCGATTCTTCCATCCCTAGGTGAATCTAATAGAAATATCTTGATCAAACCCCTGAATCCTTTCAATTAAATTTGACAGACCCCCTATTTCATGGTATTTCCAAAGCATCGCATCCTCTTTCCACGCCAGATTATGGGTGGGTTCAGTTTTGCATGGCGGACCCCCCATTTTACCACCGTTTCTGTTCCTGTTCTCAATGGTAAAAATGTTAGCACTATACGGGGTAGGCTAAACTTTGTTGTTGGTTTTTGAATGTTTCCCTCCTGTGAAAGCAAATTTAATTATTATACCATACTTGTAATTAGTGTCCCACTCCTTGGCTTTCTTTCTATGCCAAGAAATGATGACAGTCTAGTTCGCACATATCGCATCAATCATACATATCTTATGTGATGTCATCTTTTTGTACTTGAGGATCCACACATTAGCATCCACATTACAGCTGTTAGTGTTGATTTTCTCGGCCATGTAGATCATTGATTATGGCTTTATTGATTTGAGTGGGTAGAACATCCCCCCTAAGCCAAGTTTGAAAAGTATTAGTAAAACCAAGATTTGCCAAACTATCTACGACCCTATTTCCTTCCCGATAGGTGTGGGTGATTTTAACATTTTCAAAGCTCTTGCATATATCAATAGCTTCACCAATGAAATCTCTAATTGACCAGCTGGGGTGTTGCTTTTTGTTTAAGAGATTGATGATATTCAGAGAATTACCCTCAATTATAATATTCAGAATATTACAATCTCTGGTAAGTCTTATACCCCAAAGAGCCTCCAGGGCTTCACAGTAATGGTTAGTTTTCCTGCCCATTCTCCCAGAAAGAGTAGCTGTTATCCAAAATTCACCCCCCCAGGGTAAATTTGATAACATGCATCAGGATGTCCAAATTCCAAGAAAAATGACTGATTCAGAGAAAAATCAGGTTTCTAGGGTCCCTTCAGGAATCTTTCTAAACTCCCCAGGCCGAAGAAGGAGGGAGCAAGCTTTGAGAAAGTGCGGAGAAGGTTGCAGAAAGCAAGTAGTTTGGGCCAGTAAAAATTGTGAAAATCGGCTAAGTCCTGGTCCAGCACAAGGTGGGACGAATGGGACAAAGGTACGCGAACCGCCCGAACCGGCCGAAATGAGTCCAAGCGGCCCACAAAGCAAATGGGACAAGTGGGACAGAAGTACGCGGCGGGCGCGAAAAGCCGATCCAGCCGAGAAGAAAAATTGGCTAACTGCTGAAGAGGGTAGCATTCGGGACGAATGGAACAAATGGACGTGAAATGCCCGAACCGGCCGGATCGCGCGAAAACAGTACAAGGAGCCCAAAAGCAATTGGGACGTGCGGGCCAGAAATGCCCGAACCGGCCGAACCGGCCGAAAAGAGTCAAGTCAGTCCGAAGCAAAGGTGGGACAAGCGGGCCAAAAATGCCCGAACTGCCTGAACCGGCCGAAATGAGCACAAAGGGCCCAAAATCAAATGGGACATCCGGGACAAATAGAGGCGAAGTACGCGTAGGAGCCGAATCAGCCGAGGACCAATCAGAAGCTGCCACGTGTCCTCACAAGAGAAAAGTCAAAAAGTCAATGGGCGAGTTTTCGAGCACCGATCCGAACCAATGGGATAGTGCCACGTGTCCCAGCTAGGGCCCACAAGGAAAATTCAAAAGACAGCCCGCCGAAAGGTAGAAGAGAGAGAATTATTCAGCGAATCAGAGCATGTCACGTGTCATCCATGTGGCAGAGCGCGGGAAAAATTCCAAAATCCGTTTTGGTCTGCTCCGTGCCCTAAATCTTCAGATCGCCATATCTTTTGATCCAGAGCTCGGATTTCCACGTTCTTTATATCAACGGAAAGCTGTTGAGATGCTCTACATGATTCTGGGATCAATCTCGAGTTTTGGTGCAGTATGAAGAGAGAAAATCGAGAAACGGCTCTGACGTGTGGTAATGGCCAGAAGCGACCTTTCAACAACCCGTTTTTATGCTAATGGGTCACATTCTTCTTCTGCACGGCCAGAAGCGACATTTTAGCGGCCAAATTAATACAAATGGGTCACATTCTCCTCCAAAATCGCTCAAAGTGACAGGGTATGGGTTGGTAAGATTCCTCCATGCTGAGTTAATACATCTGCAGTCAATGAGGAATGGGCTTGCACGTTTTCCTACGTTTCTGTCCCCTGGGTTCGACCCATGCAATGTAAAAGCCAGATTTGGCTCATTTGAAAAAAAAAAAAAAGGTTGTTCATTCTTTCTGCTCTGCCCTCCCTTCTTTTCTTCTCTAGGGTTGAAAATGGAGTTCGAACCTCCTCCCTACTCTGTAATGGCGTTTTTTGCCTTTTACTAATGGAATGATGTTCTGTACAAACTTCTGGAGCAACAAAACGTGTTTTGTGATGCATCTGTCCATCCTTCCTCGTTTTTTCTTGTTCTCTTCTTGCCTCTCTTCATTGCAGGTATTTGTGCATGTTTGAATGTTCATTGCAGGTCTGGAGCTGTGTTCATGGAGTTTTGGGACATTTTCTATGTGAAATCTATCCTTGGGCCTGTGATGCATCTGTCCATCCTTCCCATTGCTCACCTCTCTTTGTCCCATGGCAGTTTTGATAGATGTCCAACATTCTCCTTCTCTGGTGTATCACCGTTTTAGTGTAGGCTTTTGCTGTTTTTCCTTTCTCTCTCTCTCTCTCTGTCTCCTTGGCATGGTTAGATTAGGATTAGATTAGCTTGCCTGCACTGGAATAGCTTGTGGCAGGTAGTTTAGGAGCAGGAACCAGCCTTCTCTGGAGATTCCTCTCTCGGTTTTACAAGTCCCACGCTTGGAGAGAGGTTTCCATGTTGTGCAATCACACTGGATGCCTGAACATCAACCTAGAAGCCTGATGTGCGTCCAGGGGTGCTGTGATTTTGCATCAACAGTTTTGGCACGCTCGGTGGGACCTTAGAGGTCTTTCACTTCATCTTTTGCAGGTTGGTGTGTTCCTGTGAAGTTTTCAGCCTTTGGAGGCACTTGCAAACACATCTGGCGACTCCATCTGGTCAACAACCCATCTCTGAAGTTGCAGACCTCCCTTTCCATTCGTTTCCATCCATTCTTCCTTCCATCTCTTCCATCATTCTTTCGTTCTATGAAGTTGTGCAATCATGACTTCATTTCCATCATGGAACTCACATTTCCAACAGCAGTATATCACACCTCCAACACATTTTGCAAATCCTCCAAATCAGCATTTTGAGCAGATTCAAGATCAGTATGCATACCCATATGAGCAGCAGTGCCAAAGTCAGTTTGGCTATGGAGCTTTCCAAGAGCAAGAGTATGCAGACAATGAAGACCATCAGATCCAAGATGCTGGTCTGTTGGAGAAAATCCAAAAGATGGAGGAGGGGATGGTGCATTCCAGGGCTCAAGCACAAATGAAAGCTTTTGGAATCGGTTATGGAGCACCCTGTCCATGGGTGGGACCTTTTCCAAGGCATTACAGCCCTCAGGAGAAGCTTGACTTCATGATTGCAATGCTGCCGTTGCTTGCACAATGGACAGCAGAAATAGAGGCCTACAGACTTGTTGTTGAACAACCTTGTCAATGGGTAAGTTCTACACCATCATCTGGTTTTTCTCTTTCCATTACTCAAGCAGCATCATCTCATTTAAACTCCTCATCTGCTGTCCCAAATATTGAATCCATTTCTCCACCCCCCAGTCTTCCACCTCATCTCGATTCTTCTTTCCTTTTCCCTTCCAAACAGTCATCCCCTCCACAAGAGCTAAAAGAAATACCCCCTCCTCCAAAGAAACAAGAGGTTTCACTGCCTCCTCCACCACAAAAAATTGTAAAATCAGCTGAGTTACAACCCATCCCTCCTCTTGCATTCCCAATTCCATGTGGGAAAGAAGAAATTGTAAAAATCAGTCATCAAGGACAGCAAGAGGAAGAGCCAAACAGAAAATAAATGACAGACAGCTTGAAGGTTTGGAATGCCAAATTTGGGATGACAAAGATCCCCTTGATGGTCAAGCCTACAGAAGAAGCTAGGGTTGGAGAACAAATGGTGGTCAGGACTGATTTTGTTGCAGCAGAAGAAGAAGATCTTGCAGCCCCAACTTGTCCTCTAGAGCAGCAGATTGAAGAGTTTGACTTGACAAACTTCATGCTGGAAAAGGAGTTCAATCAAGAGCAAGATTGCCTTCAAACATTGGAGGAAGGAGAAGCTGCTCCAAATCCAAAATAAGAGGAGCACAATCTAGCTCTGGAGGAGAAAAACGCAGATCCAAGGGCTTTGAGCACAAAGCAGGTTACAGAAGAACCTTCAGTTCTTCTTTCCACTTCATCTCTCTCAAGTTCTAGCACTGAAAAGGAGTTTGATCTCTCAAACTCAATATTGGAGAGTGAAGGAAACCATGGTGGTCAAGTTGCAGATCAAGAGGACACCATGGAGGAAGTTGAAAACGAGCAGCAGGACAGCAATGAGGCAGTTTACCTGTCAGATTTGGAGGACTGTTTTGATGGAGAAGAGCCGGTTGAGCTTTCACCTTTCTCTCTTTCAACATCCACATTCCAAACACCAGAGCCTGCTACCATGAAGGAGAGCACACATTTGTAGGAGCCTGCATCTTATAGCAGCCCTTTGGAACCAAAATTGGAAGATTTAAATCTTCCATGTTCTTCATCGGAGGAAGAGAAAGGGCAGGAGGGTCCTACCATTTCTTCCACGACATCCATTCAGGTGGGTCTACAAGAAGACTCCATTCTTGGAATTGAAAATCAGAGCTATGGGCATGTCAAACAGATCAGACCTTGCCCAATCAGGTATTTGGCTTCATTGGAGCCAAAGGAGAAGCCACAATCAGTCATGTTTGCTTCTGAACATGAGGATGAGCTACAAAGTACCAAGGATCAGCTGCCATACCTCTCCAATCCAAATGCAGAGCAACTAAAAGAGGTATTGGATTTTTCAGTTGATACCTTGATGATTTGGATAGAAGACCAGCCTCTTGTTGATTTTCCATCCATCCAAACAGCCATGATCAGTGCCAAATCAATTGCATGGCTGCCAATTTTGAAGAAAGGAAGCTATTTCTCACAACCAGTTGCAGGGTTTGTTTAGCTTGCCTTTGCTTCCAGTTAGAGTAGAGTAACTAGGTTTTCTTTCAGCAGAAGAAGTGCTTGTGCACACTCTGCATGTTCCATTTGGGGCATGTATGATTTTCAGTTTTGTACATAGTTTTGGTGTTGCTGGTTCTGCTCTTGCACAGTTCATTTCAGTGGCATCTTGGTGAAGACACTCCAGGTTCAATAGGTTTCCAAGTGACTCATGAGGGAGGTTTTCAAGGTTCAGATCAGTTTTCAGGCTTGCTTATGACTCCATGCCCAATGGATGGCTTCAGGCAACTGGCCTTTTCATCTAGCAGGCAGAATGATCCCGCTGAGTCGCCAAATTGTTATCCAAAATTCACCCCCCCAGGGTAAATTTGATAACATGCATCAGGATGTCCAAATTCCAAGAAAAATGACTGATTCAGAGCAAAATCAGGTTTCTAGGGTCCCTTCAGGAATCTTTCTAAACTCCCCAGGCCGAAGAAGGAGGGAGCAAGCTTTGAGAAAGTGCGGAGAAGGTTGCAGAAAGCAAGTAGTTTGGGCCAGTAAAAATTGTGAAAATCGGCTAAGTCCTGGTCCAGCACAAGGTGGGACGAATGGGACAAAGGTACGCGAACCGCCCGAACCGGCTGAAATGAGTCCAAGCGGCCCACAAAGCAAATGGGACAAGTGGGACAGAAGTACGCGGCGGGCACGAAAAGCCGATCCAGCCGAGAAGAAAAATTGGCTAACTGCTGAAGAGGGTAGCATTCGGGACGAATGGAAAAAATGGACGTGAAATGCCTGAACCGGCCGGATCGCGCGAAAACAGTACAAGGAGCCCAAAAGCAATTGGGACGTGCGGGCCAGAAATGCCCGAACCGGCCGAACCGGCCGAAAAGAGTCAAGTCAGTCCGAAGCAAAGGTGGGACAAGCGGGCCAAAAATGCCCGAACTGCCCGAACCGGCCGAAATGAGCACAAAGGGCCCAAAATCAAATGGGACATCCAGGACAAATAGAGGCGAAGTACGCGTAGGAGCCGAATCAGCCGAGGACCAATCAGAAGCTGCCACGTGTCCTCACAAGAGAAAAGTCAAAAAGTCAATGGGCGAGTTTTCGAGCACCGATCCGAACCAATGGGATAGTGCCACATGTCCCAGCTAGGGCCCACAAGGAAAATTCAAAAGACAGCCCGCCGAAAGGTAGAAGAGAGAGAATTATTCAGCGAATCAGAGCATGTCACGTGTCATCCATGTGGCAGAGCGCGGGAAAAATTCCAAAATCCGTTTTGGTCTGCTCCGTGCCCTAAATCTTCAGATCGCCATATCTTTTGATCCAGAGCTCGGATTTCCACGTTCTTTATATCAACAGAAAGCTGTTGAGATGCTCTACATGATTCTGGGATCAATCTCGAGTTTTGGTGCAGTATGAAGAGAGAAAATTGAGAAACAGATCTGACGTGTGGTAATGGCCAGAAGCGACCTTTCAACAACCCGTTTTTATGCTAATGGGTCGCATTCTTCTTCTGCACGGCCAGAAGTGACATTTTAGCGGCCAAATTAATACAAATGGGTCGCATTCTCCTCCAAAATCGCTCAAAGTGACAGGGTATGGGTTGGTAAGATTCCTCCAT
Organism: Taxus chinensis; assembly: GCA_019776745.2. Taxonomy (NCBI): domain Eukaryota; kingdom Viridiplantae; phylum Streptophyta; class Pinopsida; order Cupressales; family Taxaceae; genus Taxus; species Taxus chinensis. The sequence continues at coordinate 729,569,734 of CM034148.1, forward strand.
GCTGAGTTAATACATCTGGAGTCAATGAGGAATGGGCTTGCACGTTTTCCTACGTTTCTGTCCCCTGGGTTCGACCCATGCAATGTAAAAGCCAGATTTGGCTCATTTGAAAAAAAAAAAAAAAGGTTGTTCATTCTTTCTGCTCTGCCCTCCCTTCTTTTCTTCTCTAGGGTTGAAAATGGAGTTCGAACCTCCTCCCTGATCTGTAATGGCGTTTTTTGCCTTTTACTAATGGAATGATGTTCTGTACAAACTTCTGGAGCAACAAAACGTGTTTTGTGATGCATCTATCCATCCTTCCTCGTTTTTGCTTGTTCTCTTCTTGCCTCTCTTCATTGCAGGTATTTGTGCATGTTTGAATGTTCATTGCAGGTCTGGAGCTGTGTTCATGGAGTTTTGGGACATTTTCTGTGTGAAATCTATCCTTGGGCCTGTGATGCATCTGTCCATCCTTCCCATTGCTCACCTCTCTTTGTCCCATGGCAGTTTTGATAGATGTCCAACATTCTCCTTCTCTGGTGTATCACCATTTTAGTGTAGGCTTTTGCTGTTTTTCCTTTCTCTCTCTCTCTCTCTGTCTCCTTGGCATGGTTAGATTAGGATTAGATTAGCTTGCCTGCACTGGAATAGCTTGTGGCAGGTAGTTTAGGAGCAGGAACCAGCCTTCTCTGGAGATTCCTCTCTCATTTTTACAAGTCCCACGCTTGGAGAGAGGTTTCCATGTTGTGCAATCACACTGGATGCCTGAACATCAACCTAGAAGCCTGATGTGCGTCCAGGGGTGCTGTGATTTTGCATCAACAGTAGCAACAAAACAACCTTTTTGATCTCTGATGACTCCTCTACCTCCAGAGTCTCCCGGATTACCTTTTGAGGCCCCATCAAAATTTAAATTGTACCAGTCATTGGGATGATTAATCCATCGGACGGTGTTTCTATCCATACCATTGTTATTCTTTCTGAAGGCAATGTCAATATTCCAATCAGTCAGGATGTATTCTTCCTTCTTAGGGTAAAGTCTATTTTTAGGAGGTTTAAATCTAGCAAAATTATCCTGCACAGTAATGATAATTTCCTTGTAGACCTTGTTATATGCCTTTGTAGTGTTTCTAAAAATGCCATCATTACGAGCCTTCCAAACTCTCCACATAGTGTGGGGTAAAACAAGTTGCCACAATGTTTTCACCACACAATGCTTATATGGAGAGTCCCATTGTTCCCAGGCCTGAAGACAGGTAAGGGGAAAAATCCATCTCTGATTAAATTTTACAAAAACAAGATGCCAAATTTTGGAAGCATACTCACAATGAAGGAATAAATTATTCTTTCTTATTTCTTGCTTACATTAGTGAAAGTCATACTCTATTCCTATTCACTATTGCTCTCATCCAATATCAATATTTCGATTTGGGTTTAAAATTGTTACATTACATCCTATGTATTCTTGAGCTCACATAGTCTAATTAGCAATCAAATATAAATGAGGTCATGATCAGTTGATGATTGGTTAATTAAGCGTAGTCCACTTTTGCACACACTTTTCTAAATCACTCAAACAAACAACACATTTCTTGACAATTCCCCAAATCTCAGGAAGAAGCTATCAAGGATTTAAACACCTGTTGATAATGGGCCCCGACCAGTGTTCTAGATGGATTGTCATATCAGAGCTTGGACTTGGGTTCCTTATATTCCCAAAACCATCCATGGTTGGCTTATAGGTACCTTATATCCAATCCTTTCTATATATTCACAGTTAATCCTAAGGCTTAATCCATCAAAACACTAAATATCTTATTCCTAGGATAACATGTTTGTTAGATTTTTCTTGTGGATTTTTTATTTTCTTTTCTATCTTTTGCTATGTGAGTTGTGAGTTCATACTTCATCACTTTTCTTTATTTTTCACACTCAATCATCACAACCAGTTAATTATGTTTCTCTAAGTGTTTTAGATTAGATTTTCTATACACGACCTTTTTCTTGGCTTCTTTTGACCAAATCTAAGTCATAAATTTCAAATTTATTCATTTTCACAATAACTGGCATCGATTACCTTCTTACTAGCATCAGTTCAGAAACTGATATCAATCCTTTCATCTAACTGGAACTGGTTCACTGACCGGTATTGGTCTCTGTGTTTTTGAATTTGTATCAAAAATAGTAACCTATTTTCACCTACCAAATTCTTTCAAAAATTTGTTTATGAGTTTCTGTCATTTTTACAGAGCCAAGAGTACATGTTTTCCATCCTTCTATATGGTTTGGACTCGCCAACAGGCACAAAATTTCCATAAATTTTCCTTCTAGCCCTTAACTGCCTTCCATTTTGTCTCAAATGGATCCTAATTTTCATACAAATGTACCTTTAGGTGATGAGGAATTCACTAGATTCCTTTATTATATCACCAAGTCCTTTCAACATTACCTTTCTACTTCTTCCACCTACGACTCATTAGGTCAGCCCATTTATGGAACACCTGCTTTCATGCCCACCATTTCTACCATCTCTGCCATATCAAGGAATACTAATGTGGCCACCCAAACTACTCTAGCGTTGCCTACTCTTGTTTCGTAACAACCTACTTCTCATGTAACCTCTACATCCTTGACATCTTCTCTCATACCGACATCTGCAGTACCCATATCCACTTCCCCTATCATATCATCATTAGTGCCTTATGTGCCAATACCTACACAACCACTTCTTACGTTGACCTCTTCCACTCCATTTTAGAATTTGGTGGTCTCTATTCCCCAAACTCTTCCACCCATCACCGCAAGGATCTTTCCACAAGCCCCTACTAGTTCCACCTTACCTCAAACACAATCCATCACCTCAATTGCATATTCAGGGTATATGCTCTCCTCGTCCACTACTTCCTACACACCTATGTCTCAATTCACGTACTTGAAACCACCACATACTGGTATGCCTTTTACGACCCATTCATATTATCAAGCCGCTTACACCTTAGGGGGTCTCCCTCAATCAAATCTCATAGCAGATCTCATTAAAATGACGATGGATAAAATGTAGATGCTTGAGGCCTCGGTTTTTGGGCCCTATAACATCTTAACATATGATGAGATTTGTAATGAACCTATCCATACCTCTATACCTATTCATCCATATCCCACACAATGAGAGCTACCTAAATTTAACCACTTCAATAGTAAGGAGGACCCACAACAACACTTGCATTCATTTAGACATGCCTGTTACCTAATAGACCATGATGATGCCTTGCTCCTTCGTACTTTTCCCATGTCCTTGTTAGGACCCACCTTAGACTGGTATAGTGCTTTTCCCAATCACTTGATATTTTCCTTTAATCTAGTGGCACAAAAATTTCTTGATCACTTTTTGATAAATATTTCTAAAAAGGTCTCTATTTGGTGTGGATGTAGCTACACTCTCTTCTAGCTTCTCTGATCATCCTTTATCTTGATGATGTCACCTTGGTTGATCAACCAACCCACACCCTCCTATGCTTGTGAATACTAAGACATAAAGGCTTAAATTAGTTAAGACACAACAAAATAGTTTACACACATTTTAGCACCAGTACACACACTTAAAAAATCTACACTCTCCCAAGTTGATGATCCACAATGGTCAGACTAGCTGCATTTGGCCATAAGACCCTACTTCCTTCATGAACCAAGCTAGTGGCTTGTAGCCCTATCAATCTTGAACTTTAGGAATAAATTCTCCATACCCCCAAATAAGAAAAATCCAATCATGGATCCTAAAGCCCATTATGGAATTACAAAACATTTGTGGAGTGCAGGTAGGTTTGTTTTGTAAAGAATACCACTTTTAGAACTACTATAGACCTAATTAGGTCTTTTCGAAGGCTATAAACAGGTTACAGAAGGTTCTGAGATGACTCCAAACTTATAACTCATAAAACTAGGTTTAATGGACCATTATACAACTACCACAAGTATATTGACTCTTTACTAACCCTAACACACCATAAAAGATCACTATAGCAGGAAAAAAAAGCTTATTAAGCCTAGTTTGTAGAGATCTAATGGAAAACACCCTTACCAGTAAAATTGGGATCTGCACTCTTAGAAAATGGTAGACGACCTCAAGATCATGAAGATTTCAAAAATTTAGAAAATTCCACCGTACAGGTTGTGAGATCCAAGAAGCCCTAGTTCAAGGGAAGCGAGGGAAAATCCTAGTCTACAGAGCTTTTACAGATGTTTCAAGATCTCAAATAAATTGTTTTGGGATTGGAATGATTTCCTTCAACTCATCCATAGGTTATAGTTATCTTCTTGGCTCAAAAACTTTGACTGTTAACTCCTAGCTCACGGTCTGTACATAATTCTTGCTAAGATACATAGGGAGTCATGAACAAAACACAAGAACATGCTTAAGATTGCCTTTAAACCTTAAAAACTCATTTATTCATGTTTATCCACACCTGATACCTCGATTATTCATGAGAAATTACATATATAAGGCCAAAATCCAAATTTGGCATATCAAAACAAGATAATCCTATCTTTACTCAACCACTTCCCTAGATAGCTTAACAACTTCTTGACTAAGTAAATACCTTAACAATTATAAATATCACATACCAAACTTGGTTCCACCTGAAGATAAGATCTCCAAACCTTATTTACATATTTTTGGCCTTCACATGCAAAAATAGACCTTATTCATAAGCTACATACAACTTTTGACTTATTTGAATATGTGAACTACAACATTTGGAGGGAAATAACACAACCATTCCTAATACAACCCATCTTCAATCCAAAACATGGAAAATTCCCATTACAACTACTTGATGCTCGTGCATCACTATCATAGATTTATATTCTATTCGTCAATATGATGACGATTCTATTGTTGACTTCTTCGCATGGTGGTAAAGCCTAATCAATGTTTTGTACGGTTGACGAGGATTTTACCATGGCTAGGAAGCTTGAGATCAGTGCCCTCAAAGAAGACAAACTAAAACTACGTAACAAAAAATCCGCCTTCAAATCAAATGAGTTTTCTTCCAAACCACCCAACAACCATCCCAAGCCAAAAGGATCTGCTAACACGTTAATTCTAAAAGCCATCCCTTCTCATCTAGCCAATGAACCTAAACCTCCTTATAATCTCTCGCCAATGTAAAATTTTCAATATCGGTATAAACAAAAGAGTTACACTCCCATTGGGAGCCTTATTCTTCCACATTAGAAAAGTTTTTTAAGGTTGGAGCCATCACTCTTCCTCCCATCAAACCACATACTGGTTTTAATCCTTCCCGCCCTACACCGGATTGGTATAAATAAGATGAATTCTGTAATTACCACCGTGTAAGAGGACATAGTGATGCAAATTACAAAACCTTTAAAAAAATTGTGTAATGAATATTAGACAATGGTGATCTCATCCTTGACAACCCTAACGCGCATGCTAATGCAAACTTGGATGTTTTTAGAAAAACTTTTCCTAACCATACCCCTTCATTAACTCACATTGGCGAGACATCTAAAAAAGAAACCAATGTAAATGTGGTGCATGCAGTCTTTAATACATCATCCAATTCTTCTATCCAATCTCCTCCTATAACATCTATTGAAGAAATTTTACACAAATTCCTCTACCCATAGAGGAGGCCACCTCACCTGTTCCTTTACCCATAGATGAGCCCACCTCACCTATTCCTTTACCCATAGAGGAACCCACCTCACGTGTTCCTTTACCCATAGAGGAACCCACCTTACTTGTTCCTTTACCCATAGAGGAACCCACCTTACCTATTCTTCTACCCATCGAGGAACCCACCTTATCACCCTCTCTACCTGTAGAGGAGTCTACATTACCCACTTTGACTTCTCCTCAACCCATAAAGAAGCCAATTTTATCCACTCTTCCTATTGGTGATACCTCTCTGAAGGTCTTCAAATATCCCATCACTCTTTTTACCTCACTCTTGCCCACCGAGTCAAAGGCTAAGACCTTCCCTATCTCGTAGGCCTCAGAGCTCTTCACAGGATTTAGCATTAATTTGTCATTGTCCTCTTCATCCACTCCAAAACCCTTATCTTCATTTGGTTGACTGCTTAGAGTATGTCGATTACACTAACCTATGGGGACACCTTAGAATCCCCATGTTTCCACACAAATGTAGATGTCCTCCCCTGATACCTTGACCATATATCCAAACATATTCAAAATGACTAAGGCTATTACACCTGAACCGGTGGTATTTGCCCTTTTTTCATCAACAACCCCTCCACTAAGGCCTCCACATGTTCAAAAACCCACTACCACCTTAGGGGTTTTACCATGTACCAAATTTGTTACATCCCCCTATGTGAAGCTAGACTCTATCAACTTCTCCACCATCAATCACAAAACCTACTCTAGCACCTAAAAGGAAAATCTCAAATTCTTAGGGCTGGATACCCCAGTATCCCCCACACCTTCTCACTCACCTTCACCTCTGCCATCGAAATTGGGCCCACATCCTTCAACCTTGGTTAACCTACCCCTTTACTCAAGGAAAAACCAAAGTTTGACAACCTATATCCTTTCCTTGCACCTCATCGTTCTGCCCCACACCTTCTTCATTTCCTTTAACCATTACTCTTTCCAACACCCACAATTTCACCTTGGATTACTGGGATACCTACACCTTCTAAGTCTTCTTTGCCCTACCGCATTGTTCCTTTGTCCTTACCCAAGAAGGTGCAGCCTAACCCAAACCTTCACTACATACCAAAAAATTAGTTACAATAACATGATATCTTGCACCTCGCCTCTTCTCACGAAGGTCACCTAACCTCTTTGCCCAAGACAACATTGAACCCCTCATTGTGATCCTTTGGCACGATCTTATGCTTTAATATCCTCACTTAATTGTTAGAGACATCTGTTATTTCACTACCACCTATCAATATTTATGATCCTCTCAGACCTGAACCAATATGGTTTGATCAACACAAATTTTTTTGCACTTATCATCACACACTAGGGCATGATGTCAAGAGTTATAAGGCCCTTAAAAACATTCTCCTTTAGCTTTTCAATACCGATGGTCTCTTCGAAGAAGATGATCTGTTGGAAGAGGATTCCATTCTTTCTTCTCCCATCGCCACCTAACCTAGTCTCAAACCCATTCTACAACCTTTACCTTCACATTCACCTAGGGATAAAGGTAAGCCTAAACAACCCTCTTTTCCTCTTGTCTTTTAAATTAGCATGGTGTGTGTAACTACTCGGTCACAAAACGTGAAAGACAAAGGAAAGGAAAAAGTCAGCAACCCCTAATAGTTTGCCTTTACCTACCATTACAGTTGCACATCCCCCTAAGATAACCATCCTTGGGATGGACATCACCTACTTCTTTTAGGGTTACACATCATTAAATGATCAAACAACTTCACTAATCCCCGTTGAAGATGTCTTTATTTGACTTGATTCAAACCTTATGATTCATCATCGTTATGACCCTCATCGAGATCTTACAATCCATCGAGCTTCTACCCAATAGACACTTCACCTATCAGTTGCCCTCATTACCCCTCATCAGATCGCTTCAATTAATTTCTCCAAATAAAAGATTTCCCATTCACAACTTGATGATCTTGATCCTTCTCTTTTCATCTCCATGCTGACATTAATGATATTTTCATGTTAAACATGTTATAATCAATGGGGGTGCTAGCATCAACATCATCTCTTCCCATGCCTTCTAATAAATAGGCATATCATGCTAATTGCATATGTCTAGCAACCCCGTCATACTTCTATCTTTTAGCATGATGTAATGACCACTACTCTCAGCACCATTTGTCCTCTGCATCAGCATGAGTCCCCAAACTATTACCAAACTCTTCTATGTTATCGAAGAAGAGTTACTAGTATAACATATTGCTAGGTTATCCCTACATTTGTGTCATGGCTTGTGTACCTTCCCACCCTTCACCATTGCCTCAAATTTTAATATGAAGGGGAACCTTACACCATTCAGGAAAATACCTCCTCCTTCAAAACCCGTAATATGATTTACCAACCAAATAATGTTTTAATACTAGTTACATGCATCTACCACGTCTACTAATTCAACCACTTCATTTTCCTCAGTCTAACCCACCTACTGACCCTCCTATTCTCACCCTCTACTAATAACCACATATTCTCAGGCTTCAAATAGCTCATCTATACCTATTACCCAAGTACAACAATGGCATAGACCCCATGGTAGGTGTTTTTCAATGCCTTTTCACACACGATAGATATCACCTCCTCAGCATTGACACATTCCTCACTCCTTAAGAGTATGGAAAACTACTCCAACACCCCATGTTATGATCATCATATTGGAGAGGTCATACCATATGCGACCCTCCTCACCTTCACACCAACCTAACTTATGGGGGACTTCGACACTTCCTATTATTCTATTGAACCTCCGTTCCAAACAAGACCTTTTTCATCTCAGCTTCTCCTACCCTCACCAAATGTAGCTTTGTGCTCACTTTTCTTCATCGTTGTTCCTAGCAAGTCTTCAGACTTTTGTCGTTACGAAACAAGGTCATCACACCGTCATATCGTACACCACTAGGAAACACAAAGACCATTGTGGTCTTGGATTGTGTAGGCATCCTCCTCCTAAGAAGGCATGAATTACCCTTGTAGAAGATGAAAAATCCTTCCCCACCTTCCTCACCCTCTTTACGTCACCTGTACTCCCACATAGTCTATGGATCCAACATCCATTCTACACTAACTCATTGGATTATGCTCCATTGAACACCATCTGGAGTTGAGACCTTTGACTTCATCAACGTGATGTTAAAAGATATTCCCTCTTGGATCAACTTCTAAATTCTTTATCCTTACATAGTTGAATGATGATATGCCTTATATAAATGTTGATTCAATGTCAGGATGATGATTCTAATCTGCCACCCTCTTTGGGTGATGGAGGATTATTATATTCAAATGTCATTACCCTCTAACACATCAAACCATGTTGAATGAATCTACCATGGGGGAAATGTGGGGTTCATCACTCAGGATCACCCACGAATTCTAAAGTCTAGGCCACTATCCTTTAAACTAGACTTCGACTGGACACAAATAATCATTTCACGAGTATGAAGCTATTGTGTTAGATCATCAACACTAGCATTGCCCTTGGTCTTAAATCCAGTGATATGCTTAGGTATTGACCCTAATATCATGGTTGTGAACTAATATCAATGGCACTACCCTTAACACCAAACCATGGGAAACAAAAGCTGTGTAAAATGCATCCTCGCATTACTACTTCTGGTGACCAAGAATAACTTCAGCACCTTCTCTCTATTCCTTCATCATATCTATTGACTACTCCATAATGCGATCCTCTAACATTGTTCATTGATCACAAAATCAATCGAGGGAATTTGTATCTGCTACTTAAATTTCATGATGCCTTAACTTCAGCCTATCTAAAATATGACTTTCCTCTACCAAGAATTGACCAACTAATTGATCTTACAGCCATCAATGAGATGTTATCTCTTGACGTTAATGGGTTTTCTTAGTTAAAATCTAATATTAGTCACTCCACGAAGATCATTTTGTAAAACTACCTTCACTAACTACCATTATGGGAATTTTTGTTATCCTACGTCATGCCCTCTCAGCTTGAAAAATGTTGACAATGAACATTACCTAAAAAGTGTCTCTTGACTTACGTCATCATGGGAGGTCCTTCTTTACAAACTGTGAAGACTATTTGATGGTATCCTCATACGTTCCTCACCAGTTCTCCAAATCCCATACACCATCAAAGAAATTTATGATGGGATTTGTGGGGGGACATTTTAGTGGCCTCACTATTGCAAAGTGTATCCTTCAACTTGGCTATTGCTAGCAAACCCTTAACCAAGACTGTTTTGACTATGCCAAATTTGTATATGAAGTGTCAACAACATGTCTAACCTTCTTCATCATACTCCTAGTCATGCCTTACAATCGCGTTAGAGAATTTTTAGCACTTTTCTCATGGGGTTTGGATCTTGTTTGAGAGATTAACCCTCATTCCTCGCAACGTCATCACTGGATCATCATGGCAACATGAATATTACACTAAATGGGTGGAATTCATCCCTCTCATTTCTACCAAAGTAGAGAAAATAGTCAAATTTATTAACCATCATATCATTTGTCACTTTGTTTGTTCCTCATCACCTCATCACTGACAATGGAAAATAATTCAGAAACAAAACCCTACACAAACTTTGTGACAAATTTGGCATTAAACTTAATTTCTCTTCACCATATTACCCACACAAAAATGGTCAAGCTGAATCTTCTAACAAAACTCTCAATAAAATTCTTATGAAAGTGGTTGATGAATCTGGTAAGGATTAGCACACACACATTCCTTTCACCTTATGGGCTTATCATACTAGCATTCACACCTCTACCATTGCCACACCTTTCTCTTTGGTCTACGGTACAGAGGACGTATCCTACCTCTCGAAATTTAAATTCCATCTCTCTGATATATCTCTTAAAGATATCCTCTCTGATGATGAGTTTCACTAAGAATGTTTGACATAACTTGAGCTTCTAGATATGAATGTCGTTTAAATGCTCTAGACCACCTCCAAATCTACCAAAAGTGCATTAAGCATGCCTATGAAAAATATGTTTGAGAATGAACATTCAAGATCAACCTGATCTTGTCCTGAAGGAAAATAAACATGTAACCAAAATGGAGAAAAGTAAATGAGGAAAGTTTTCTCCTAATTGGCTTGGACCTTATATTGTCACCCATACCTATGGATCAGGAACTTATCGTTTATCTTCTCTTGAAGGTAAACACAAACCTAAGCCCCTTAATGCCTTGCATCTTCAAGCATTATATTGTTGAATAAAGTACTACATCACTTTATGTCTCATATATGCTCATCCCTTGAGTGAACCTCTCCTTCCACCTACCTCTTTTAAGGACAAAAACTTAAACAAAATTGTGTGAATATCCATCACCATTCAACCTTATTTGAATATGAGTACCAAAACTCTACTCATGGCATGATTATCATGGATATCTTTTTGTCCTTTTTAGGATGGAATCCCATAATTGTTCGTCACTTGAAACCCCTCTTTCATAGCTAACCTTTATCGTGCTATGGTTTTTCCTTCATAAAAGAGGCCTATACTCCTTTATAGTCTTGTCCATGACTACAAGTCCAAAATAATGCAAAAATTTTGGGATAACAAAAATTCTACTCCTTGAGTCAAACTTCTCAAAATAGATGATTCCCTCAAATGAACATCTATGTCTCTCTATTGTTGCTATAAGTAGACTTCTCCCTCGAAGGACAACTATAAAAATCCAGCCACATGTTGTACTTAGTCTATCTAAAAATAAGACTAATCTATATTTTTACAAAACAAAAATTATCTTGAAGCTTCCTGCATCGATTAGCTTCATGAAGACCTCAAGGAGACTCTACTATTCATCCCAATATAAACTTCCCACATTGATCAGTCTATGAATACAAAAAAAAAATGCAAAAGAAAAAATCAAGAAAAATACAAACTTTTGGTCATGGACTTGCCTATGCTGGTTTTGGGTATCTTGCAGAAGGGGCATGTTGTCCCACAACAAGGTTACGCTAAACAAACCACTCCACCCTACCCTCTTTTATTTTCTCCTATCTACTCAAGGGACATGGTGCACATGCGACACTTTGTGATCATGCAACTTCTTTCAACCATAGACCTATCAATCATGCAACGTATCTAGGGGTTTATGTTCATAAGCCTATTTGGTATGGCTATTATGGTCCTTATCCAACTATGGAGCATTTCGATTCTTTTTGGTTCTCCTCTAACTACTTATTGCTTCTTCAACAGGATGAGACCATCAACATTAGATATCTTGGTTCTATTCTTGTCTCACCCACACCTATCCATCATCTAGTTCCCATAATACCATCATACACTTGGACATTAAACCAAATATACCTTACCCACCTTACCTTACCACACTCTATCTTACCCAATGACCTTACCCAATCTATCTTCCCTTCCTATCCATTATCTTACCACAACCTACCTTACCACAATCCTTACCCAATCTTACCCACCATCTTAGCTTAACAATCATGGGATCTTACCCAACTTACCTTACCACAGGTCTTTTCTACCTTACCCATCCTACGTGCCTTACCCAACCTACCTTTCCATAGCTACCTATATTACCCAATAAAACCCAAAACCAAATCTTACCATGCCAATCTATCTTCCCAATCTACTTTGGAAACCCAATCATTACATACTTACCTACCACCATCTTATTCTTCCCTATCTTATGGGAGAACTACATCAGCCTGAGGCCCCTTTTAATAAGGGCTATGTAAACAAAGCACTCTCACCATTAATAACATGGGGTCTTCGAAGGTTATCTCGACCATTATTCTAGTTTCCATACATATCAATACATTGGAAATTTTCCAAATCTTACCTATCCATCTAACCATACCTAATAATCTAGTTTCCATAATATCAATACATTGGAAATTTAAACCCAACCAAACCAAAACATCATCAACCATGCCTACATCTAATTTCCATAACATCAATACATTGGAAATTAAACCAAACCAAACCATACATCAACCATGCCTACATCTAGTTTCCATAATATCAATACATTGGAAATTTAAACATCAAACCAACCCAAACAACAACCATGCCTACATCTAGTTTCCATAATATCAATACATTGGAAATTAAACCCAAACCAAACCATACATCAACCATGCCTACATCTAGTTTCCATAATATCAATACATTGGAAATTAAAACCATATCAAACCATACATCATCACCATGCCTACATCTAACATTCCATAAATAATATCAATACAATGGAAATTAAACCAAAACACAACATCATCAATCATACCTACATCTAATTTCCATGATAACAATACAATGGAAATGAAACCAAACACAACAAATATAAATATCATCATCTATATACTGGAAAGTTTGTGTGTCAATACACTGTATACACAGATATAAATAAGTCTCTCAAAAACTCTCATGTACAACTCGCCTCTTCGGCACGCAGGATAGTATATATAAGTCATAAATAAAAAATAAAAAAACAAAAATCTCCATCATCTCATCATCCCTAGGAGGCCCGAGTGCCTCTACCACTCTCTCTTGTCCCCTCACCTGGCCTCTATCTCTGTGCACTAGTCACCTCCTGCTGGCCCTACCTATGAGTACGGTGGCTCCCTAAACTACTAGCACTATGGGTCTGTGAGCTGGACCTTTGACTGGATTCCTACTGAGCTTTGTAGGTAGCATAGCTGGACAATAGGGAGACCAAGCTCTGTAATCTGATCCTCATAATATCTAGCCTCAGCCACAACCTCTCTGTATCGGTCCATCGATATCACTTGTGGTGGTGGCATCACTCTACTACCTATCTGTGGACCCTGTCCCTAGTGGTAGTGGTCCATGTCCTATACCTAAGGCCATGGACCCTGTCCTAGTACTTGTACCTATGTACTGATGGACCCTGTCCCTATATTTGTGTCCCATCATGTGCCCTCAGAGGTGAAGGAGGGGCAACCACGTGTCCCTATGCATCTGGCCTTATACCTGTGTTACTGCTAATTGTGTCTATAATGTGGCCACATGTGTCTGTAAAGCAAACCTGGGCCTGTAGTGCCATGTAACCTGTCCCCTTGTCACCGACCTATGCCTGTGCCTACTGCCTAATGTGTTGTAATGTGGCCACCTGTGCTTGTAATGTAGTCACCTGGGCCTGCAATCTTGTAATTTACATATGTAACTGTCTCTCTCACTGATAACAATGGCCAAATTAGGCTGGTCCTTGGCCTGGCTGGTGCTGCCTGTAACTATGTTATCCACCACTACCTATACCCAGATGTGCACCAACATCATCTATAGTCTCATCCATTACCTGCTCCTCCACTCTTACTGGTGGTGCTGAATATGGAAGAGGTAATGGAATCTCCACATCATCTCGATGGTACTATGGGAATGACAAGGGGCACACCCTGTTGTAAGATGAATTATCATCTGACCCGATCTACGGGTATGCACTCATGCTCCTCAGACCCTGCGCCCCTAGATCCATCTCAGAAGCTGTAGACCCTCTAGCTCCTCCTCCATGCCTATGAACTCTGGATATGTGAGGTATGGCCTCCATAGAATCTCTACCGGTGACAGCTATCTAGTACCCTTTGATAATATGCTATATCCTGAGTCACCCCATCCACCCTTTCCTACTCTCCAATCTACAACCACCACCTATATCCTACCCTATATACACCCACCTCCCACCCCTTTCGTGGTAGACCAAGTGGATGAAGGCACACAATGTGCTCATATGCCCAATAGTGTAACAGATAGGTACAATAGAGACCGTATCACCGTATCCTCCTGTAAGCCCACAACTCCTGTATAACTAAACCAAGTATGATGGTGCCCATGCAAAACAAACCTTGTCAAACACCATGTCCTCTAGGAATCCCATCAAGGCCTGTGGAAACCTCCCACCCTCTAAGTCTAGAAGGGGAAAAACCAATTGACACCAACCATCATCAACACTAATAGACGAGTCTCTTGCGGATACACCACATACATCACACCATAACTGATACTCACACTGTGATATGTCAGCTCTTTCATGGCCAACCCAAACACCATAGCCATATGACCCACCACATCTGAAGATGACACCTGATATAGTGGCTCCCCAATGATCAAAGCCACAGAATCCTATACACATCCTCTAGTGTGACGGTCATCTCTCCCGTCAATAGATGGAAGGTGTTGGTAGTCAGGTCCCATCTGTCGATGAGGGCTACCATCATATTGTGATCTCAAGAAATCCTCCTATATCTCCTCACCATGCCTAGCTTGAACTGCCCTCATGTGCTCCCACTCATCTGAAATAGTAGGTCTCATCTATACTAAAAGAGGGTGGAATTTGGTCCCTCATCAGTCATCTGTTTCCTAGCCTACATCATCAACATTCACACAATTAATCATTTACCTTTCGAATTTCTATTCAACACTCGACTTAGCCTATTTTCTACCTTGCCTTACCTAGACCATCCACCTTTACCTAACCTACCTCCCAGAATCATATTCTTCCCACTATTTCACCTATTTGACCTACCCTTCCCCATCCCTCCTGAACTCAATCTATTGCATCATCATTCACCTAAAACCTCCCCTCAATGTTCTTTTAGACACCTTACCCAGCCTACACTTACCTTAGACCTAGCTTTGACACCCCATCTAACTTAAACATACCTTTGACATCCCAAAACACCATTTTCTTAAAACTTAACCATTCCCTGAGCAACTGGCATCGGTCACCCTACCGATGTTGGTTCCCCCATTGCCAGCGATCACCTGGTTCACTCACTCGATGCTGACCGATAACTGACCAACGTCAGTTACTGGTTCGGCCCCCAAGGCCAAACCCCACATCCCCCCAATGTAAAAAATTGACAAAAATGCCTATTTTACCCACCCAAACACACCCAAATTTCCCAAAATTTCATTTTGACCCCTAATTAACCTAATTTCACCCTCCCACAGCCCAATTTCACCCCCATTTCAATCAAATTTCAAAAAACAAAATTTTCATTTTTCCTAGCCTATTCTTCAACAAAAACCAAAATTCAAGCTTGAATCCTACCTCTACTCGTCGGTGCCTCCATGGTGGGATGGGTAGAGCCTGAACCGGATCGCCCCCGGAGCCTTCTCCTGCCTCTGCCATGTCAAATGACTCTCTAAGCTCTCAACCAATCAAAATCACTCAGGTGGCTGCAAGATGGGCCCTCTGAAATCAACTCTCCTCACCAATACTCTCTCGCCAAATCACTCTACTGGGCCTATCTGTCGTTATTTTCTCACAAATATGCTCTCCACCAATCATTTTCCAAATTAACCAATGCTCAAATGAGCACTTTTGGGGTGGGTTTTTCATTTTAACTCATAATTTTTGTGACCGACGTCGGTCAGGTCATGCCTAGGTGACCAGCATCCATCACACTACCAGTATTAGTTCTTCTAAACTGGCATCAGTCACCCTGTCAATAACCCAATCAGCCTCATTTGACCTAATTTTTGTTGCAGGGTGCCTTTTTCTTGCTGCCACAACCCTAAAACATCCCTACAAACTCACCTACTAGCCTCACCACCTCACCAACTCCCTAAGGATACTTAGGGGCATGTTTTCCTCACCTATATACCCTCACTGAACCGACCCCACCTATTTGACAATTGAACTCGCTTACTCACTCTACCATGTGATAATGCTACCCATGTTGTTTCACCTACTCGACCTTGCCTTGCCTTATTTCATGATGTTTATCTTGACCAGACCAAACCTTTTGGTGTTTTCGGAACACACTTATACCTGTTCCTGCACCTAGACCCATTGTGTTTCCAGGATCACATCCTATACCTTGGATACTTGGACCACATCACCCTTGTTTGGATAAACTATCGACCTTTGACAATGTAGAGTTTGTGTGCTCTTCAACCTTGTGCCTTGTTGCATTCTAAGATGTGTGTGCATTTGACTGCCTCCACCTTATCACACCCATTACATACACCTACACCTACACCTACACCTTACCCCATTTTTCATCACCTACCACCTTATCAAACCCATCACTGAATTCATGCCTTCCACTACATCAGTTCTTGGTTTGAGGGGGATCACCTCCACCCTTATCTGGGGTAACCTACTTCTTGTTTTTGTCATCGTTCGCTTATTAGTACAAGCTACATGAAAAAAAGGGGAAAATGTAGACACCCAAAATTGGGTCACAACCCTCTAAGCCCCTTTCAATTAATATACCCCCTTACCATGACCCCTTTCACACATTTTTATTAATCTAATTACCAATATTAGGTTAATTACAACCTCACCCCTCCACCTCACCTCTCCACCTCACCTTGGACCCATTCCAAGGCCATTTAACACCTAAGACTAGGTCATCACTCCTAACATTGAGTCATCACTTCACTTAACTAACTAGGACTTCTTCTAAACATGATATTAATTGCCAACTACCTCTCCCATCAATTTCCACATGTTTAAATGATATCAAGACTCCTAACCCATTTCCATTCTTGACCCATGCCAAAAAGGGAAGAAACATACTATTTATAGCAAATTTGACTATTTCTCCCTAACCAATGCCAGTTATTCCTCTGCTGGCGCCGGTCAAGGAACTGTCATCAGTTCCTTTAAATAAGCATTTTCAACTCTTTGCTCAGGTTCTTCCTTTGGTTGGCATTTTATGGTTGGCATTCTTCATCTCGCATCTTTGGCATTCAATTGACATTCTGATGATCAACTCAGAATTAGAGCATCTACATCCTTCACCAACGACCAACCTGTTGGTCCACAGCCTCGAACCACTCGCATAGATAAGTACTCAGGTTTCATTTCCATGAATCTGGACCTTGTCCCATATCTCCTATGAGCACCCATCAACCACCACCATTTCTAATCTCCAGATCTTCAGATAAGTATCTTAACTAGGTTGTTAGTTTTTAACTTTGGTCTTATATCTCTTATTGTCTTTTGTTGTACGACTCCTTTTTCACCTAAATACCATTTGTCAGCCCATCTACCCAATACCCTACCAACATGAACGTCTCTATTCCTCCAACCACCCCTTTTACCCCTATTGTACCTTCACCTAAATCCCTATACCTTACCTAAGAGATCCAAATCCCCTTTTCAATCACAAAGAGCCCAAACCAACATCCTTTTCTTGCCTTGGCATCTAATTTCCCCTACCGTGATCGGTTAGCCAAAAGATCCCGGCTAAAACTAGTGACTGACATCGGTTCCCCAACCATCATCAGTCTCTATGTCTGATACTTTTCCCCTAGACAAGCAAGCTCTCTCACCCACCCAAAACTCCTCAAAACCTCCCATAACTTCACCCAGGCCTCCATACTACACCTTGCCTCACCTGCAGACCTTGATACCCACCACCCTCTTTAAATTTAATCTTGTATTCACTATTTAGATTAGATTTGAAGTACTATGCTTGTGTGAGATACCCTAATTATAAAACCACAGTAGGAATCTCTCCTTCATCCTATTTATCAACATTAATTTGTTTTAACATGTGGATTGACAGCCTTCGAGGAAGCACCTCGCTTCTTGGATCTAGCTTTCACTAGGCAATCCACCAATCGATGCTTTTAATTCTATCTTGTGGTCTTCCTTTACTTCTCAGGTAGTCCTTCCCAGAAAAAAGGAGTGCTCTACAATCGGCTTGGTCTTCAACAACGGTGCACAACCTCTTCACAACCTCAAGGTATTCCTCACATACCTTACCTTTACCTTTTTAAATCATTTTGTCATACGGTACTCCTATGTGGTAAAACACTTCTATCATCCTCTTATCAATCAAACTCAAACATTGACTCTCATCACTTCACCAATCATCATCCCAATCCTCTCCTCATGTCACACACACCTGATGCAAGTCCATAAACACATTAAAAGATGACCAAACATCCTGACCGAATATGGGAAGGGTAATAAAGTGGTGATAATTTTTTTAATAAATAGTTTTATGACTGTTAAAAAAATACTAATTACGAAAGCCATGCGATTAAGTTGTGGAATACAACGAAGCAGAACCAATCCACAATCGCAAGTGACTTGGAGGATTTTAAACAATTTACGATTCATTAAAACAATTCCGTAATAATGGTGCAAGGAATAATAAGTTGGATTAACACTATATTTTCCAATTGCACAGATTATGATTATTTTTTAATGTGTAGACATGTTGTCACCCTTGAAATTCCCCTCTTTTGAAGTCAAGTTTCACAAATTTTGAGTCAGTACCTTGGAGTATTGGATCACGTCGAGCCTGGTATTGTTTGCAATTTTCCATTCCATGGAGAAAATTTTGAAAGTCAGGCATAACGGTGGAGTTTTTCCCTCTTATGTTTATTTCTTCCCGCAGTTGGGAATGAAAAACGTATCCTCCTAATCAATTTTTGCCTCAACATCCACAGGTAGTATGTGGATATCTCTGATTAGATGTGGCATGGATAGGTTTTAAGAAACAATGGAAGCCTCACATGTCCAAATGGTGCAACTCCAAGAGTAGGACCCAAGGGACAATCCTCAAATAAGCACAGGTTTTCCACGTGTCCCAGGTCCAAAATGAAGACAAAAAAAGCCCAAATCAGCTAAATATGGAAGGTTTAGGGATAACGCCACGTGCCTCATTGGTGCAACTTCAAGGGTCAAAGCCAAGGGTAGTTCTCAAACTTGCGCCAGTCCCCCATGTGTCCTAGGTCCAAAAGAGAAAGTGCCGATCGTTAAAATTAACTAAGTATGAGCGGGTCAGTGGAGGCCTCCATGTGCCTCAATGATGTAATTTCAGAAGTGAAACCAAAGGGCCAATCTCCAAATGAGCACCAACTCACCACGTGGTCAAAGTCAATGGAGGGACATAGTTGGCCATTGATAAGTCCAAGACCGGTGGAAGGAGCCATGCGTCAACTTGGCATAATTTCAAGAGGCATATCCAAAGTGGAAACTCATATGAGCGTCAGTCCTCCACGTGTCCTAGGTCCAAAAAGGGATAGAGCTGGTTATTTAAATTGACTAAGTATGAATGGGTTGGTAGAATCCTCCACGTGCCTTAACGGTGTGATTTTAGAAGTGAAACCAAAAGGCTAGTTTCCAAATGAGCACCAACTTGCCACATGGTCATAGTCAATGGAGAGACAAAGTTGGCTGTTGAAAATTCCAAGACAGACGGAAGGAGCCACACGTCCACTTGACACAATTTCAGGAGGCGTTTCTAAAGCAAAAACTCAAATGAGCGCAAACTCTCCACGTGTCTAGGGGTCAACATAAGTCAAATAGGAAATAGTCCTGAATTGGCTAAGTATAAAAAAAACCGGTAGAAGCCTCCATGTGTTAGCCTGGCGTAGCTTCAAAGGTAAAAATCTAGAGGGAGTTTTCAAATGAGCACTAGCTTGCCACATGTCTAGGGTCAGATATACGGCCTCGCTAAACAAAAGGAAGAAAGTCAAATATTAAGCCCGACTAGAAAGTCAAGGCGTCCTCGGGCCCGTTTCAGTTTAAATCTCTTCCATGTGGATGGTTCGAATTTAAAATTTGCAAAGGCAGGGTGGATGGATGTGATTCAATGCATCTGGTTTTGCTGCAAGACATGGAAACAACCGAGGCATTGGAGAAACTTAGACATCGGTTTCTTGAATCAGTTTTCATCATTTTTTGTAACTGATGTAACCATTCTTTGAAACTATTTAACAAATTCTCCATGCTGTTGTTGGGGTTGGAATTTTGATATTCTGAAACTGTAATTTCGAGTATGAAGAAATCAATACAAGGGTTTTCCCCCCTTTTCCTCTGTTTCCTCTTTCCTTCTTGCTCTGATATGTGAATCATCTAATCCTTGCATGCTTAGAGACTTTGTGTTCTAGTTTATACAATCTCAAGAACTTTGAGTCTGTGGATTGTGTCTGTTATAAACATGAATGGTTTTACTCTATATCTCATTTGCTCAATACATATAAGGGTTTTCTCTGTCATCTCTTTTCCCTAAAAGTATTGTCTTCTTCTTCCTCCCTCCTCTCTTCAAGTCTTTTATCCTCATGTAATGATAAATTTACAGGCATAAAACACATTTCAAGATATCGAGAAACTACCATTAGATGAAAGATTGTGTATTTGTACATAGGTTTTGCCCCTGCTTTTAATAAGGGAACCTCTCTGATTAAAGAGGAGGGACTTGTTTATCCCCTGACTGTGGTTTCATTCCATGTGTAAATATGAAACCCAACATTATTTTGCGACTTTGTTGGGGATTTTGTTTCAAATGGATCCCTTTCTAAAAGAACAACTTAAAGATCATTTTTGGTCTAGCGAATCTAAGATATATAAGTGAAAAAAAGACCGCTAGGGAATGAAATCATGTCACATTCATTTTCTTGATCTAGGAACCTTTCCAGGAACAAAAGAAAATGAAAAATAGTTTTTGGCCCACATCACCAATGAGTGATAGTGACAGTGATGAGGATGATGATGGAGATCTCCCTATTAAAAGTTTTCAAGCTCCAGTTAGTCCAGAACAGGCTCAGTTTCTACAGAACTTCTATGGGGCTATATGTCTAAGATTGTTTTTTCCAACATTGCTGTAACCTACAGATTCCATATAGTTCATGGGAGAAGTACAAAGACGATGCAGGCAACTCTAGGCATTTGAGAAGGTAAAACAAGTTGAAGAACACTCGGTCAATGAATTGAGACACCTTGTAAGAAATATGACAACATTCAAGTTCTAGAAACTGCTCAGGATGGTTCTCCACATCATCAGGTATTCATTCCTCAGCATTATCTCAATTCCACCAATGAATGTCTTCTTGTTGCTCCACCTGATGCATGTCATTTTAATATTTCTTCAAATAATGAAGAAGACAAACAACTTGAGGCTTTCTTTCAACTTGAAATAGAGTCTGTAGAAGATATGTCATGTGCCAAGACTGTATGTTCTTGTTTTGAAAGAAGTGCTCGTATGCTGGTGGAAGTGGATGTTCATCATAACAAAATGGACAAGATTCCTCTCTCTCCTATGATTGAAGTATTTTAATGCACTGAGGTGAAGATCAATGTGGACCATTCTCTAGTTTTAAGTTCTCTCAAAGATGAGCAAGTGCATGTACCCGAAGGAAAAGAGATTAATGAGATCACTAGTTCCCCTGTTATATCTATGGATGAGATGAGCACACATGAGCCTTTTTGCAGTCCTTCGAAACAAATAGAAAATGGAGAGCCATGCCTGGAATCTATTCTTCACAACTATGACAGTCCTGTCTCAGCTCACCCTTCGGAATGCAAACAAAAGGAAGAGGATGATGTTGTTGATCAATCTTTACTTAGTCTAACAAAATTTCAATTCCCTACTAATCATGAAGACAAATCAGCAATGCAACTTGTACCTAAGAGACATGGATTTCTAGAATCAGGTGTTGATTTTATTAATTTAACAAGTATGTTTTTTAGACACATGGTCAAGATTAAACCTAATGGTAAACCATCTCGTACCTTTCTCCAAATTCCTCTTGAATATGGTTTTAAGGAAAATTCAATGGAAGTTTATGTTTCTCATGAGATGTGCCATGGTGATAATTGTAATATTCATTCATATGCTAGCATCATTCCATCAAAATAGGGAGTTGACACTATTGGGATTGGATTTTCTCATGGATCTAGTTGTCAGAGTTTGGTGATGTGTAGAAATTAGTATGAGGGCAGTCAAGGGTTGTATAAGTCTTTGTATGGAACTATTCATCCATAGAAGAGGAGCCTCAGGAAGATGTTCAGTTCTTCACAAGGACTAAATGTTTTTGGTATGGAGTATCATTATCTGGATGGTATTTTTTCCTCAATTTTTATTTTTAAGCCACACAGTGTCCCCACGATATTTTGGTATGCCCAACTTCTCATCTTGAATTCACGGGTGCCTCATACTTTCACCATGTTGTTCCACAAAGGTACTTATTTTTCTTAGCCTGTCGCTGGAGTCATATACGTTGTTCAAGTCCTAGGTGACTAGGCAGTCCTTTTGTACATTGCATTTGGTTTTTGGTTTTGGCTTGTTTCCATTTCTCGTTCTTTGTTGTGTGGTGTGTTTTTCTTTGGGTCTTCCCTTTTGGTTTGTTTTGTTCCTTTTCCTGTCTTGTGTGTGTTGCCTTGTATTGGTTTTACCTTTGACTCTATTTTTCCCAATGGATAAGGCACTGGTCTATTTTCCCTGAGTTTTTCTATGGTTCTTGATCTTGCCTCATTCCTCTATCAAATCATCCCCAGAAAGAGCCAACTGTTGTCACCCTCAAAATTTCCCCTGTTTTGAAGTCAAGTTTCACAAATTTTGATTTAGTACCTTGGAGTATTGGATCGCGTTAAGCCTGGTATTGTTTGCAATTTTCCATTCCATGGAGAACAATTTGAAATTCAGGCGTAACGGTGGAGTTTTTCCCTTTTCTGTTTATTTCTTCCTGTAGTCAAGAATGACAGGCGTATCCTCCTTGTAAATGTTTGCCTCAGCATCCATGGGTAGTACATGGATATCTTTGATTGGATGTAGCATGACCATGTTTTAAACAATAACGAAATCCTCCATGCATCTAAATCGCACAACTCCAAAGGTAGGGCCCAGGGGATAGTCCTCAAATAAGCACAAGTTTTCCACGTGTCCCAGGTCCAAAATGAAGACAAAACAAGCCCAAATCAGCTAAGTATGGAAGGTTTAGCGGACGACGCCACGTGCCTCATCGGCATAACTTCAAGGGTTGAAGCCAGGGGTAGTTCTCAAACTTGTTCCAGTCCCCCATGTGTCCCAAGTCCAAAAGAGAAAGCATCGATTGTTAAAATTGACTAATTATGAGTGGCTCGGCGGATGCCTCCACGTGCCTCAATGGTGTAATTTCGGAAGTGAAACCAAAGGGCTGATCTCCAAATGAGCTCCATCTCACCATGTGGTCAAAGTCAATGGAGGGAAAGAGTTGGCCGTTGAAAAGTCTAAGACCGATGGAAGGAGCCACACGTCAACTTCGCACAATTTTAGGAGGTATATCCAAAGTGGAAACTCAAATGAGCACTAGTACTCCATGTGTCCCAGGTCCAAAAAGGGATAGAGCCGGTTATTTAAATTGACTAAGTATGAGTGGGTCGGTGGAAGCCTCCACGTGCCTCAACGACACGATTTCAGAAGTGAAACCAAAAGTCTAGTTTCCAAATGAGATCTAGCTCACCACGTGGTCAGAGTCAATGGAGAGACAGAGTTGGCTGTTGAAAATTACAAGACTAGCAGAAGGAGCCACGCATCCACTCGACATAATTTCAGGAAGTGTTTCCAAAGCGAAAACTCTAATCAGCGCCAGCTCTCCACGTGTTTAGAGGTCAACATAAGTCAAACAGGAAATAAGCCCGAATCAGCTAAGTATAAAAGAACTGGCGGAAGCCTCCACGTGTCAACTTGGTGCAACTTCAAAGGTAAAAATCAAGAGGTAGTTTCCAAATGAGCGCCACCTCACAACGTGTCTAGGGTCAGATATACAACCCCACCAAAGAAAAGGAAGAAAGTTGAATATTAAGCCCGAATAGGAAGTCAAGGTGTCCTCGAGCCCGCTTTAGTTTAAATATCTCCCATGTGGATGGTTTGAATTTAAAATTTGCAAAGGCAAGGTGGATGGCTGCGATTGAATGTGTCTAGTTTTGCTACCAGACATGGAAACGATTGAGGCATTGGAGAAACTCAGACATTGGTTTCTTGAATCAATTTTCATCATTTTTTGTAACCGATGTAACCGTTATTTGAAACTATTTAATGACTTCTTCATGTTGTTGTTGGGAATGGAATTTTGATATTCTGAAACTGTAATTTCGAGTCTGAAGAAATCAATACAAGGTTTTTCCCCTTTTCCCTCTATTTCCTATTTCCTTCTTGCTCTGATATGTGAATCATCTAATCCTTGCATGCTTAGAGACTTTGTGTTCTAGTTTATACAATGTTAAGAACTTTGAGTCTGTGGATTGTGCCTGTTATAAACATGAATACTCTATATCTCATTTGCTCAATACATATAAGGGTTTTCTCTATCATCTCTTTTCCTTGAAAGTATTGTCTTCTTCTGCCTCCCTCCTCTCGTCAAGTCTTCTATCCTCATGTATTGATAACTTTCCAGGCATAAAACACATTTCAAGATATCGAGAAACCATCATTGGATGAAATATTGTGTATTTGTACATAGGTTTTTCCCCTGCTTTCAATAAGGGAACCTTTCCCATTAAAGAGGAGGGACTTTCTTATCCCCTGACTGTGGTTTCATTCCAAGTGCAAATCTGAAACCCAACAAGACGATTACTATCGTAACGATGGTATGAAAATACTCCACTTGCGATATTAACATATCGCACGGGAAGGGATGGTGAGGTGAGATCAAATGTTTTTGGGAAGTCAAATAATCACCAAGACGGTCATGTGTCCCACTTTTCCTTCAGAATGGACCCATGTCCTTGAGGACGAAAACACGGGTTAAAATAATTTTTAATTATTTTGATTATTTTAATTGTCCCGCAAAGTGAATCCCACAACATGGATCAAGTTAATTTTATAAATTTAAACCATTTAAATTTAATCAACCCATTACGCTAACTTACCTGAAAATAACTAAATTTAATTTGATTAATTTAATCATCCTGCTAAGGGATTTTCCCCCAAATTATAAACTAAGTCAATTAAATAACATGAAACCCTTTTAATTTAATTAACTCATTAATATTACATTTACCTGAGGTGATCAAAGCACTTAATTATCTAAACATTAAGACCTCTCAACCAAATAAGCAAACTACATAAACCACTAACCAATTATTAATTTATGTAGTGGTGCAACCATATAACTTTAAGTCGTGTTGTACATTAAATCACCATCGTTTGATTGAGTCAATATCCACAACAAGATTAATTTGTCCTAAAATCATAAGATGAGGACATATCTTTCAATAATTAAGTTCGTTTCATTTTTATTTCTCTCCATTCTCCAGGTTCATTTGGTTTTTCTCTGAGTTTTGTTTTGTTCTTTTTTTTTTATTTGCAAGTATGGAGGATTGTGGAGAGCTCATGCAAAAGTATCAAGGCCATGCTTCTTCTCATTCCATCCATGGCAGGACACACAATATTTTTTTTATTTTATTTGTAGGGATATGGATATTTATCAAACTATGCATATATGCAATTTTTTTGTTTTCTTTGGGTGAAAACCCACAACCAGGGCAACCCAAGAAGCTCTGTGATTTATTTTACGGAGAAGAATATGAAGATTAAATTGTCCTTCTCTTTTTTTTATTGCTCAAATCTTAAAAGAAATATATATTTATTTATTTACTTGCCTAAGGCCGCATTGATCACTTTGCCCATGACTGAGCAGAATGCCTTATGGTTTGGTATAGGGGTTTATTGAATTTTTTTTATTAAAAACCCATACTCAAAAGATTATCAGAAATTATATTTATTTTATATAGAATTAGAAATTTATTTTATCAGATGCCTCTACATATATATAAGATTTTTTATTATTTAAAAGCCCATACATAGGAAATTTTTCAGAAGTTTTTATTTATTTTACCAGGATCAAAAGATACATTTTTATTAGATGCATGAGTATATTAAAAAAAAATTCCCTATAAATATACTGGTTTATAACTCATGGCCACATAGGCAGAGAAAGCCCAAAGGTAACGAAGACTGGGCAAACCATTCTGGCTGAATGGCCTTTGTGATGGGGCGGCCAATGTCTGGGCAACAAGCTATATATATATATATATATATATATATATATATATATATATATATATATATATATATATATATATATATATATATATATATATATATATATATGTATGTATGTATATTATATAAAAAATCTTCATGACCCTTAACTAAATTATTATTTGTTTCCTTTGTTTTTTGAGTCTAAAAACATAAATGGTTGTACTCTTTTTAAAAGGGAGCATTTATGTTTTTAGACTCAAAAAACAAAGGAAAAAAATAATAATTTAGTTAAGGGTCATGAAGATTTTTTATATAATATACATATATACATACATACATACATATATATGTGTGTGTGTGTGTATATATGTATATTATATAAAAAATCTTCATGACCCTTAACCAAATTATTATTTTTTTCCTTTGTTTTTTGAGTCTAAAAACATAAATGCTCCCTTTTAAAAAGAGTACAACCATTTCCATTTCTTATTTTAAAACAAATTTTTATCTTATTTTATTAATATAGATTTATATGAATATATATATATATTATCATAATACTAATTAGAGATAGTCTATTTTTGTTTCACTATAGAGAGTAATTTCTAATTCATTTTTTTGTGTATGTAAAATAAACAATATATGGTAGCAACCAGATTAACCGAAGTTCACTACTTTATTTAATTCAGAAACATTTTCTTTTTATTTCAGATCCAAAATAAACTTTACTAAATTGTTTTGTAGGAAGTAATGATACTAAAACAAAGATGTATTTAATTACTAATGACAGTCCAAGCTACCTAATGAAAAGCACAAACAAAGGAGTATTATTTCCAAATTTCTAAGCAATGATATCATGTTGGTTTTTTAAACCAGAATTACAGAAGAATTCTTGAATTTTTTAAAACTTTGAACAAGAAGAAATATGTAAGCATGGAATTATAATTAACTATTTAACAACAACCCCTCCTTTTAAACAAAAAACATGTCATGATGATAAACAACAAACTGAATGCACATAAGTTCCTTTCCTTAGTTAATTTTTTTTTCATTTCCAAAAGGAGGATGCATAACCAGATTTTTCAAGAGACACTTTATAACTTGAAATTCAAATAATATCACAATTACAACAACAGTTTTTAAATCTAGTTTCCAACTATCCAATTTAAATAACTTAATTTTCTGATGACTAGATTTATATATTCATTTCACAATGAAGAGTTAAGGTGAAATGCAAATACAAAAACCCACATCTCAAGAGGAGACGACATGCCGAATTTTGGTTCAAAACATAATAAACTTGCAACTTCAAAATTTGCAACTCTGCAAGATTTGAACACTCCACTTAGCTCCCAAAACAACATACAAATATCCTTCAAATCACAAGAAAGGTTCTTGGTTAACCACCCAGCCAATTGGCATCATTACATGCCACCAAAAAAATGCAAGGATGACATGCTAGCCTCCCCCCAATCCCATGGGGAAGAGGCAACACACTCCAACCAACACATAGGGAAGAAATTCATATGCAACAATCAACCTCTCAAATACTTGGTTTGAATCACATCAAAAAAAATACTCACAACTCACCCAAGAAAAATAGTCAAGAAGCAACATGGTTCAAATATAAGGAAGAGGGGGATGAAGAATCCCTTTCTTTGTAGTAACCATAACATCTCAATGCCAACCAACAATAATATTCCACTTAATCTCTCCATGGATTTAACATCTCCTTATCACTCCAAAATCACTCCCCTTATCTCTCCATTAGTCTCCCCCAAGAATGATTTTCAAACCTCATGAGTTTCCTTCTTTGAGGGTAGGGATGGATTTCCAAACCAAATGGAAATGCATCCCTACCTACAAGGACTAAATGTAGGAGTAAAAATTAAGAGAAAGAACTCTTTCAAGCTTGTTAGATAAGAATCCAAAAATGTATATGAGGAAATTCCTCCCTCTTTCCATTCCATCTCCCAAAACCCACACCCCTCAAGGGTGAGTGGAATAAAAAAAATAAGATAATTAAACATACATTTATCATTTATATGCATAATTCAACTGTGATAACACAACATTTCAAATGACAAATTTCAACATAGGAAATAAGGAATATGTGCAAGATCCTACCTTGCACTCAAGCACAATCTAGCTAAGGAGATCATGAAGAAATCCATCAATGCTTGTTCCAAGCTCTAAGTTATTCCACCTCCAAAAAATTTCCAAAAAAATAACCCCTTCACTAAGGGCATGATGGGTTAAGAAGGAAGAATGCAACCATCCAATTCAATCTATGGGAAGGTGAAAAATGTCACCCTCCAACAAAATCACATCTAAAGAAAATGCAACTATCCACATAATTATCACATCAAAATTAAAATTGAAGGAAAATTCAAATTTGGCTCCAAGGCAATCATGAGAAGATTTCACATTTCAACCCCAAACATTCTCATAAATCAAAGAGCTCCATAAATTTATGAAGTGTGTGGGAGGGGGAAAAATGGGCCAACGAGCCTCATTTGCATTGAAAAGAGCCCATTCTCTCATATGGATGGGGGTTAGGGCCCCTTTTCAATGTAAATCAAGTTTTTTTCTTTCCATTTACCCTTCCTAAATGACACACTTTTCCCCAAATCCGAGTTTGGAGAAAAATGTGACATTTAAGAGGGGCATGATTAGGCTCACCTAATCCATGATTAGGTGGCCTACTTCCTCCTAACATCAGACACATCATTCCCACATACGAAAATAAGATGCCAAGGACCACACCAAAGGTAGCATAAAATTAACCACTAGTTAGCAATTAACCAAATGAAGGATACAGGGTATACACACTTAGATAAGAAATATGAAATTAACATACATCACAAGGTGATGGAGGTAAGAGGAAACCATTCACGATAATAAATCTAAGATACAATATATGACATAATGCACAACACAGATAAGGGGGGTGTTGTAAATCAATAGAGAAGGAAGAGGTTTGGCCTTATGGGCCTTTTGTGCTGATTGTAGACGTATGTTCCCTGAACCCCACCTTCTCCTCATTATTGATTTACAAGTCACTTGCACAACTCAAAACAAACCTCATATCTGCCCAATATGATAATAAAATGATGAAGTAATACTATGCATCGAAATCAACATCCATATAAGCCACGCTAAGCTAGACAACATATCGACAACCATGAAGTCATCTATCAAATGAAACAATATAATCATCATTATACATCAAATATAGATCGAATATCAATACCAAAACATCTCAATAATAACTCACATGATATCATCATCACAACATAATATATGATAAATGTAGCGGTAGACATCGTGTGCTCCCATACTCAACCTATGATCAAGTGTTAGCATCCTAATGTTGGCAATACAATATCCTCAATAGTGTCATATCATAACAGTGAATCTAAAACAGTAAAAACCCTGACAAAAAATAATGTTATGTGATGATGTCCCATCAAAACAAATAAATAAGTAAGTAATTTCCATGCCATCACGATAGTATAGATACAATGAGTGACTACGTCGAAAAAAAATGAGAGTGTTGAGAAAAGGTGGGCACTACATCCCCCTCGCCTAGGAATCGACTTCCTCTAGGAAGCCATTGAAAGATGGTAGGGAAAAAATACACACAAATTGAAGTCACGCATTCCACGTGGTTTCTTTATTTTAAAGCAAAAGTGTTTCCCTCAGAAACCAAGCTTTGTCCAACATTATTGTGAAAATGGAAGGGAGGCCATTAGGCACAAATGCTAAAGCTACTAAAAAACAAGATTTTTAGCATTAAAGCCTACATAATAATCTCTACGAGGTTTAACCAAGTTACAACACAAAACATTTAAACAAAAAAATTGTTGATGGAAGCCCAATGAACGAAAACTATTTTCTAAGAAGAATAGAAAAATTTGTGTGCATAAGGTGTCCACGAAGCCACATATGGGTGCAACACATGGTAAAAAGGAAGGATAAGAATTCCACCTATGTGGAACTACTCTTCAAGGTTCGTTCTTTTATTGACAAAATTAGCATCTGTCACTCGCGACCTTCAAGTTTGTACGAGATTTAACACCTTCTTATAGGGCCAACGATGTTGGGGCCACACAAAATGGGGATAACAAGGGAAACACTTAGATTTAACAAGAGTTTTTAAAAGGATGTAGACTATTCATTGTAAATACTAAATATATTACAGAAGTAATTCTCATAAACTGCATGGTAACATAAAACATGAGCTTAGACACAAAGTTTCCATAACTTGAATTTGTACCCATATATCTTGTCTCACAACCACTAAGCCTGATTTAGAATACCCAAACAAGAAGAAAACATTTCCAATTTTTTTTGTAGATAGGCTAATCATTGTACCTAATTTCATATCCAACACAAGAGCTACGATTATCTATGTATATATAACAAAGAAAACAAATCTTAATTGGTCTCAAACCCACCATGGCTCAAAAGAATCTTAGAATGAACACAAGCTTAATATTATAACACATAATAAAAATTGAGTGAGTTAGGTGAAAATAGGTAACAAGAGAGGTCCAAACTAGCAAATTTCTAGAGTAACACACAAAAATTTCTTGTAGGTAAATTACGAAAAAACCAACCCTTTTTTACTTCCCAAAAGGGCAAGGGGACAACACCATGTTTTCCCCAAATGAAATTAATATTCCAAAATTTCTCCATATCCTTAACTTATGTTTCAAAATCTTTCTAATAAGCGTAGGTCAGCAATGGCCTACTACAAACAAAAGAAGGGTACTTCTCTTAAAACTAGAGATATAAACTCATTCTTAAAAGATAAAAATTTAGAAAAATATTGAGCTGAGAGGCAAAAAGGGTGCAACGACATGAAAGATTTCATTAAGGAGGACTACATGTGTTTATCTTCAAGGGAGTAAAACACGGATAGAACACAACACTATCTATAAGGGATTCCATTATTCACGGTAGGTGGAAATATTTAAAGATTCAAATAGTTGCCACCTTTTGCATGATGGAATGTAAGGCCCACCAATATGAATATAAAAGTTAATCCATTCTAACCAAGTGATAAGATCCTTAAGCATACTTCTAGAAAGTTCATACTAACCATTGAGGGATCCAAAAATGATCCAACATATATCTTGTACTATAAGAATTATACATATGTTTATTGTTGGATATAAAAAAATGAGGTGTGGGAAGTTCTTAACCATTTTATAACCCAAAATTTTATCACACAATCGAGATTAGATATTCATACGGTAGCACAAGGGAAAATTTCAATTAATTTAACCATTTAGATCATGTCCTTTCTAATATTTTTTTTGGCCAACCAATAACAATTTTTTATAATCAGGGTTGTTTTATGTATACATCTTACTTGTACTCAATTTCATATAGTTATCCATACCATATTCCAAATTATACATTACAAGTTATATATTCCAAATTATACATTACAAGTTAAATTACATTCATTAAGCATATCTCTTGTAAGTTTTCTAATTAATGCACTCCATGTTTTGATATCCCATAAACTTGTGCCATTAAAAGGAAACACCAATGTTGTCATGAAATCTTACCACTCTATATGGGCAATCAGTATTGATTTTACTTCAAGGGAGAGTATGAGTTAATTCCTTGTTATTTTCACATAATTTTTATTTTTTCTATTACACTACAAGGTTAGATTAAGGAACCATTTTCCTAATGTCCAAATTTACTTATTAAGTTTCAAAAAAATCCATGTCTCCCAATTAGATTCTAATATGTTTTGGTTTATAGCAAACACCAATTAACTTCTAATGAGTAGAAAGAGAAAAACTTATTGCATTACTAAGTTCATAGAAAACAAGAGGTCATTAACCAAAGCAAAACATAAAAATTTTACAAGAGGTTTTCTCAAGAGTTACATGTATAAATGATGCATTCCAAGTGAGTCTCCATAAGTAGCAATGAGAGATGTGATGAAGGCTTAAATTATAAATTCATAAGTTTTCTTTTATGGGTTCAAGGAGTTTTTCTGAGTATGAGGGGGAAAACAATCTTTATGGTCTAAACCCAAAATAGGTTCACTAGACGAGAGAGTTCCCAAAAACTAACACCTCCAAAATGATATCCTCAACCAAACAACCAAGATGAAAATAGAGGGGTTTACCCCATAAACACCACACTTCCTCACTAAGAGGACATCAAAATATCAAGAGGACAATAAAAATGATTTACCTAATACATATCCTCAAGGCCAAGAGTTATAGCCTTGGATGAAGGAGCATGACATAAAAAAATCTAAGGATGGACCCTCAAGACCTACAAAACCATATATCCCCAAGCACAATGTCCAAAATAAATCCAAATGCATCAATATCTAAGCATATACTTAATACTAATAGCTGATAGTGTGTTATAACTTAAACAAATCAAGAGAATAAGATAAGGGTATATCTATCTATGGGTCCTCGAGACTAAAACAAGCACATCTATTTAGGCACAAAGCCCGAAGGAACTTAAGTATATCCAAAATTACCTAAGGTATTTTATAGTACAAAGACGTCGATATTTTCCAAAATAAATTAAAGGAACCAAGATAGCACTCTAGCATGATTGTTGGTGTACCCTCATATTCCAAAAGTTCACTATCCTCCCATAAACCATAATTATAAAAGAGTTAATCCATCTTTAGCATAATCCAAAAGCTCGTACTAAATACCACATCTATCCTGACGATGAATAAATCTCATACTAGGGTACAAAGATAAACACAATCACTATAAAAACTGCCAACTATACTACACGACATGGAGGGACCTATACCTAAGAAACATTGAGTATCAAATAGGTCACTCCAAGGTCCTAAACATGCAAAGTCCCATCACCCCAAAACCAAAGGCATGATTTGAAGCACCTAAGAAAACAATCATGACACCTAGGTTGTACCCCCATACGACGAGAGAACACAACAACAAGATAAAACCAACTCACAAGTAGATAAGAAAAAATCATGTAACATTCTTGACGACATTTAGCCAAATGTCCTTTGAGGCAAACAAGCTCCGAGTCACCAAACAGAGATAAATCCAAGAAATCTTGGCAATCAAAAGAAATGGCTAAGTAGTCAAATTCCAATCCTCAAAAATCTCGCAATAAGACAAAAATAATAAGAAGAGCCTCAAAGTTTCTCAAAAAATCAATAAAATAAAATGTTGGTCATGATAAAAGAATTTAAGTTTATAAATATAAAACATAAGAAATATCCACATCACAATTACTTTGTAGCCTTTCGTGGGCCGCCGGTAGAGGTACTATACATCAAGCTCACAACTCAGGATATAAATACAAAACTGGATCTAATATGACATCATGTCATGATATCAACTCTCCCATGTGGGAAATAAGTCCTCAAAGAAAAAAAAATCACCAATGTCTGTAACCACCGACCAACCATACCCAACTAGCCTAGCCACTAGAAGAAAAAGGGAACTCAAAACAACTAATCAATCTCTAGATCTCCTCCACAAAGATTCCTAAATGTTACCTATAACACTAATTCCCAAAAGTTTCTCCAAACAAAATAACAATCTAGACAAGGGAGGGTCTCTGCGGGGTCAACACCATGACACAACCATAACCATGAGCTAGGAACCCATTAACCAACATTCTTCGTAAGGAAACTAATTCCCAACACTCCGGAAGTTCATAAGAATATCACATTTCCCGATGACCGAGATCAACATGACACCCACACAGATGAGTACAACAATCCAAAGAAATTTTATCTCAGAGGTTCAAGCATCTGAACCTTTTCTCTGATACCAGATGTCACGCCCCACCTGACGCGAGTCCAAAAACATGTTAAAAGATGACCAAATATCCTGAACGAAGATGGGAAGAGTAATAAAGCGGTGATAAATTTTTTTAATAAATAGTTATACGACAATTAAAAAAATACTCATTACAAAAGCAATGTGATTAAGCTGTGGAATACGATGAAGCGGAACCAATCCGCAATCGAGAGAAAATTGGAGGATTTTGAACATATTTACTAATGCATAGCTTTTAGTTTGGAGGATGTAATCTGGAAACACAACAACAAACATAACACAAGGATACGATAGAATATGATAAGAAGGAACGATGATAAATCTGAAATATCAGAGTAAATTATAATATTAAAATGAAATTGTTACAATCTCACCCATGAGGTACTTCAACTGTTACTTACTTCACTTTGCCTTCCAACAATAACTATGGGAGAAACTTCACAATTACACTTCTTAATGGCTTCTTTAACACACCTTCAAAATGATGGCTTCCTTTACACACTTACTCATACAATATTTCTCACTACTTCCTTCTATGCTAAATGAGGGGGGTGGCCTCTTTATTTATAGACTTCTAGGCTTATCCATCTTATCTCTAAGATAGGATAAGAAATCCACTCTGACGAATCATATTCCATACCTTAACTCTTATCTGTACATGTAAGCTTATCTTTTAAGATAAGATAAACCTTTTCATTTCACATGGGTTCCACATTTTTAGACTTTTTACAAATAAAATATACAAAATATTTATGACCTCACTCCTTGTCCTTATTACCAATATAATATTTCTAATTCCTAATCATGTAGACCCTACTTCTCTACTTACCCCAACTTTGACATTTTAACATTACCTGGACCACTTACGACAAATATTTACTTTTTACCACAACATTCCTATTGTACTTTTGACTATTACCGTACTATACATTATTGGCGGCGTCGTACTGGCAACGCCGTTATCTTCTATCGGACGCTACTACTAATTATACTTAACAACATCCTATTCCTAATACATACATTAATGAAATAGAAATTACGGAGGAAAATTTTAGTGTCGACATCTTCCCCCTTCCTAGCTTCTACTCCGTCCTCGGAGTAGACTATTCTGGTGCTTGGAAAATCTTCAACTTGTCGTGGTTGACCCATTTCGTAATGGGAGTGCCATCCAATTCCTCCAGTCGGTACGTACCATTTTCATGCACAGCTGCTATTTTGTAGGGCCCCATCCATTTTGGAAGAAATTTTCTCTGTCTTCTTTTTTTGTATCTGGAATCATATACTAGAACCAAGTCATTCACATGAAATGGAGACCAGTGGATCTTTTGATCAAAGTATTCCTTCTGCTTCATTTTCTTCTTATAGCTTGTATCCTTTGCTATTTCCCTCATTTCCTCTAGCAAATGAAGATGTACCAACCTTTCTTTTACTGAATCACTTTCATCCATCCTTTCATTTTTCATAACTCTCACAGTGGGAATATCAAACTCAATAGGAAGAACTGGATCAATGCCATAAGCCAACTGAAATGGGGAGTATCCTGTTGCTGACTTTGATGTTGCCCTATATGCCCACAATGCTGCATGAATCCTTTTATCCCACTTATGTACCTGCAAGGCTGCATCTTTTGCTAGAATTTGACACAACACAAAATTTGTTCGTTCCACCTGTCCATTTGTGCTTGGCTTGTATGTTGTTTCCTTCCTGTGCTTAATAGAAAATTTATTGACTAGGGCTTCTACCACCTCATTAATGAAGTGGCTTCCTTGATCTGTTACAATTTCTAATGGACAACCAAATCTGGTGACAATGCATTCATATATGAACCTTGCCACTTCATCCATGGAAGTTGTTTTCAATGGCCTAGCTTCAACCCACTTGGTTAAATAATCTGTGGCAACTACAATATACTTATTTTGGTGTGGGGTAGTTGGAAGTGGACCTACAATATCTATTCCCCACTTTTCAAAGGGACCAAGTGGAAGAATAGGGCATAATGGAGCTGATGAAGTCTTACGGTTACCATGTGTTTGACAAATATCACATGTCTTACAATAATTATAACAATCTCTAAAAAGAGTGGGCCAGTGATAACCTGCATCCAAGATCCTTCTTGCTGTAAGTTGTCCAGAGAAGTGCCCTCCACATGTACCATTGTGGAATTCTTCTATCAGCTCCTTCCCTTGATCACGTCCAAATGCCCTCTTGTACTGTCCATCAGGTCCTATTCAAAATAATACTCCATGCATAATAGAATATGGACGACTGGCTTGAGTAATCTTCCTCTTAGTCTTTGCATTGGCACCATCAGGAAACTTGAATTCATTCAGATAATTCCAAATATCTATGTATTCACTAGGGATTGTGTCAAGGGATAACAATGCTGCATCTGGGAAATCATCATCATCACAAGATGAACCTAAACCATCATAGGCTCGAGAGAGTGCATCTGCATTGACATGCTTCTTTCCTGGCCTATCTATAATATCAAATTCAAATTCTTGTAGCAAAATTATCCATCTTGCTATCCTCCCTGATGGGTTAGGCTTATTTACAATATATTTTAGAGCCTGATGATCTGTTACAACTAGAATTTTTTTCCCTAGCAAGTAATTCCTAAACTTCTTTACAGCAAAAATGATAGCCAGAGCCTCTTTTTCAGTTACAGTATAATTTACCTCAGCACTACTCATTTGTCTGCTCCCAAAGTAAACTGGATGTTCATTCCCATTTTCATCCTTTTGGCTCAAAGTACTTCCTAGTGCTGCATCTGAGGCATCAGTGTACACAATGAATGGCTTGCTCCAATCTGGACTCTTTAGAACAGGTGAAGACACCAGGGCTTCCTTCAGTTGTTCAAAAGCTTCATGCACCTTATTTCCTGGTTCATAAGTAACATCCTTCTTCAAGAACTGGGTTAGTGGCTGTGCAATCTTTGAGAAATTCTTGATGAACCTTCTATAGTAACCCACATGGCCTAAAAATGATCTCAACTTACTTCTATTCATAGGAAATGGTAACTCTTTGATTTTTGAAACTTTATCAGGATCAGTACCAATACCATCTCTGGATACAACATGCCCTAACAAAACACCTTTAGAACATCCAAAGACACACTTTGTAGGGTTTAGTGAGGCTTGTGCTTCATCTAACCTTTGAAATGTTGTCTCCATCTGGTGCAGGTGGTCCAACTTGCTCCCATAGATGCAAAAATCATCCAGAAATACTCTGATGAAGGTCCCAATGTAGGGTTCGAACACCCTATTCATCAAACGCTGGAATGTTGCTGGAGCATTACACAACCCAAAAGGCATAACTCTATAAGCAAATGTTCCCCAAGGAGTGGTGAACGTGGTCTTCAGCTGATCTTTCTCTGCTATACGAACTTGGTTGTAGCCACTATATCCATCAGCAAAACTATAGCACTCCTGGCCAGCTACTTCGTCCAAGATCTGATCTGAAAATGGAAGAGGGTAATGATCCTTCTTTGTTTCCTTATTGAGCTTCCTGTAATCAACACAAATGCGTAGCTTCCCATTCTTTTTTATTGAGATCACAATGGGAGAAACCCATTCTGAATTCTCCACAGCAAATATGAATCCTGCATCAAGCAACTTATCTATTTCTTCTTTTACAGTCTTGGAAAAATTAGGATTCATTCTATATGGCATTTGCTTTATGGGCTTAGCACCATCTACCAGCTCAATAGAATGTTCTACCCAACTTACTTGACGGAGTTCCTTGTAATCAAAAGTGAATATGTGTATGTACCTTCGAAAGAGCTGGAGGTAGGATTCCTTCTCACTCTCCATCACAGCATCACCAATATTTATTTGTTGGAGACGATCATCAATTTCTTCTTCAGATAATTTTATGGGGTCATGAGTCGGTGTGACTGGAAGGATATCCATGACCGAAACATCAACCTCACTTTCTTCATCTTCTGTGTCCACTTCACTGGTACTAGAGTAATCAGAGGATGTCCAATCATCAGTTTCATCACTTGAATCGACAGGTTCTGCCTTATGATGCCGAGGGATCACGTTTATCTTCACCCTCTCTCTACCACGTCCAAGTGTCATGAAGCCTTCATTCCAGTAGTTTCTTGCATGAACTCTCCTTAGCCATGGTCTTCCCAACAACATTGGGTACGCAACAGTACCATTTTTCATCACCTGAAAGTCTACCACACATACAACACCCATAACAGATATTGCCACATTTGAAACTACACCTTCTGGTTTAGTTTTTCCCTTATTTAATGACCTTAACATAAGTGTTGAGGGGCGATCAATTTTTAAACCCAACATATTCATTACAGACTCGGTCATTACATTAACTGCAGCACCTCCATCAACTAAGACATCATGAATTGAAATACCATTACATAATACCTCAGCTTGTGGAGCGTAGGGATCTGCCTCTGCTTCCAAAACAGGGACCTCAACCTCCTTCCTTCGTCGAGCATTGAGTCCACTTCGCAGCTCCCGCCTCTTCTCAGAAGACATAGCCAAGAGTTGACCATATGTAATATTTGCAGGCCTTTTGGACAGATCTTCTAAGATGGAGTATGGTCCTTGTCCCTGTGAAATCAGAAAATCCTGCACACCCAACTTTCTTCTCCTATGTTTCTTACTAGTTTCTCCTTTCATCTTCTTAGGATCATTTCCATCTTGGTTATCTTTTTCTTTCTTTCTTTTTGTTACAAACACATCTACTTCATTATTTATGCTCTTATCTACTACATCAAAAGAATTCACAGGTGCTTTTCCTTTATCATTATCTCTTGTACCAGATGTAGAAGCTCTATCTGGACAATTATACTTATAATGACCCTTTTTATAACAACCATAACAAACAACTTCAGAAATATTTCTTTTTGGACCTCTATCTCCTCCCTGAGAACTAAATTCTTTTCCTTGAAGAAGATTAATAGTTAACTGTCCCATCTTCTTGAGCAGATCTTCATACTCAGTAGATGTACTAGGAGAAAGATTTTTGCTCACCGAGAGTGGTTGTGGATTCTGAACCAAAGGTGCTGGTGTAGGCTCTACTTTAGCAACAATTTCTTTGGGCTCCTCTTCCATGCTTTCTTCTTGCCTTCTTGCAATCTCCTTTGCTTGTTCAATGGTAGCTGGGCGGTCATACTTCACTCGTTGTCTGATCTCTGGCTTCATCCCAAGAATGAAGTGCTTACAGAGGAGATTATCCATGCCATTCATCAACCCATCCGCTAATCCTTCCTTCTGGATCTGGGCATCGAGCTTCCTCCTTAGCTCTAGAACACGAGCATGATAATCTCTTATCTTCTCCTTCTCTCCTTGGGCTAGCTTTGTGATATCGATCATGAGATCTGCATATTTCTGTTGTTCACCAAATTCTTCAAGAAAACTTTCAGTTAATAAATCCCATGAGTTTTTCACATTTTCACCTAGTGTTTCAAACCACCTAAGTGCTGAACCATCCAAAAAGGTAGGAAAAAATTCAGTCCATTGTTCCCTTCTTATAAGGCCATTACAAATACAAGATCGTTTAAACTCTTGAATGAAAGAGGAAGCATCTTCATTAGATTGGGCTGAAAAAATAGGAATCTTCCCCATTTTCAAAAGTAACCACCGTGAAATACCAACCCACAAGTACAATCAACAAGACTTATGTGCACAAATAATTGGAATCACTATAATAGAAAGTGACTTTACACCTTTCTACAGTAAAATAGAAATGACCACGGTAAACTATGGTAAAACTTGACTTACTGCGGTAAAAACTGACTTTACTATGGTAAACACTATTCACAGTAAAAAGTGAAATTACTGCGGTAAATACTATTCACGGTAAAAAGTGACTTTACTGCGGTAAATACTATTCACACAAAAATGATGGTAAAAAGTGACTTTACCATGGTAACTACTATGCACAGTAAAAACAAGGTTACCCTCCAAATGATTTTTGACTAAGTGGGAATATCTCTCCAGAAAATCCACCAACGAGGAATGGTCCCGGCAACGGAACCAAAATGTCATCACCAATCCGGCACTATGATAATTCTTCACCGAGAACTCCTCGTGCTATGATTATTTACTAATGCACAGCTTTTAGTTTGGTGGATGTAATCTGGAAACACAACAACAAACATAACACAAGGATACGATAGACTATGATAAGAAGGAACGATGATAAATCTGAAATATCAGAGTAAATTATAATATTAACATGAAATTGTTACAATCTCACCCATGAGGTACTTCAAGTGTTACTGACTTCACTTGCCTTCCAACAATAACTATGGGAGAAACTTCACAATTACACTTCTTAATGGCTTCTTTAACACACCTTCAAAATGATGGCTTCCTTTACACACTTACTCATACAATATTTCTCACTACTTCCTTCTATGCTAAATGAGGGGGGTGGCCTCTTTATTTATAGACTTCTAGGCTTATCCATCTTATCTCTAAGATAGGATAAGAAATCCACTCTGACGAATCATATTCCATACCTTAACTCTTATCTGTACATGTAAGCTTATCTTTTAAGATAAGATAAACCTTATCATTTCACATGGGTTCCACATTTTTAGACTTTTTACAAATAAAATATACAAAATATTTATGACCTCACTCCTTGTCCTTATTACCAATATAATATTTCTAATTCCTAATCATGTAGACCCTACTTCTCTACTTACCCCAACTTTGACATTTTAACATTACCGGACCACTTACGACAAATATTTACTTTTTACCACAACATTCCTATTGTACTTTTGACTATTACCGTACTATACATTATTGGTGGCGTCGTACTGGCAGCGCCGTTATCTTCTATCGGACGCTACTACTAATTATACTTAACAACATCCTATTCCTAATATATACATTAATGAAATAGAACTTCGGGATGAAACCTTGCCCTTGAGAATTGAAAGCTATTGCAGTTGTTAATTTATCTTCCTCCAGATTATACAAACACACCCCAACTACATTTTTCTATGTCCACAACATGGATCAAGCTCATTATATCTTTTTACATTGACCCATGATGCATAACTT
The DNA here is from genome assembly GCA_019776745.2 of Taxus chinensis. NCBI lineage: Eukaryota > Viridiplantae > Streptophyta > Pinopsida > Cupressales > Taxaceae > Taxus > Taxus chinensis. The sequence continues at coordinate 729,610,991 of CM034148.1, forward strand.
ACATGATACTATATACGATTGTAATTTAATGCAAACTCTGATCATCCTGTCCAAGGAATTATCCCCCAAGTTATATTTGTTAAAGTCAGATTAGAGAGTCACCTCAAATCTTTCTTAGCTAGCTCTTGGAATTAAAAAATGAGTATCTTCTGATTATGAGTCCTTGGTGAGTGGAAAGAACTTGAGTTTTTTAACACAATTGTAAGACCTTGTTCAACTATCTAAGCAAGCGTGTTGCCTGTAAGAGTCACTAACTCAAAGATTCTAGTTTTGGTCATTCCATATATTAATATTTATGGTAGTGGATCCAAACTTGAGATAAACTCTCTAAGTCAGTGGATGCAAAACATATTTTTACTCATGAGGGTGTGATTCAATCTCCACGATAGGATTAATAATCGCTAAAATCACCAGATGAGGATACAGCTCATCTAAGTGACTTACAGTTATATTTCAAACTCCTATTTTGATTTTTTTACCATTCTGATAATGTTCCATTTGAATGTACTTGATGAGACAAATGATATCTGGAAATGATACTCTCTGTCCTTGTTCAACTATTTGATCTGCAAGTATCCAGGATTCTTGTTATCTCTTCCCATAGCATATCAAGTATCCTTGCTGATTCTCATTCCATAACCTTGGTATCAACACTACTGATTGGAATGCATGTATTCTATTTGTAGGGATAATGGATATTGAGTCAGACTATTCTATATAAGCATTTGGATGTAAGCTTTGGGTAAGATCTTTCAACCAAGTTCTTCTAACCCAGGAAGCCCTCTGATTTATCTTATACTCTTCATTACGAGAGAGGAGGTCAGAAGATGTCATCTCCTTGAACAAGTGAGAATCACCCTCATGTGAGGCTTGACCCAATGATATGTGGTTCAACTCATAGTTTGATGGAGTTATGTCCTCAATGTGTGTGTGTGAGTCAGTGAGTTAGGTCTAACAATCTCAACACTACTGCCCTTGACTTGAGATACCACTAAAGAAGTATGGTCTGTTATATGGGCCTTCTTTATTTGCTTAGAATTAAATTTTCCTAAAATTTATTTAATACTGGGCATGACCCGAAAGTTGTTTTGTCCTATGGCAAAAATTTTCAATCATTTCTATATAGATTCATGGAAAAGGATATTTGGGAGTTGACATGATGCATGTCACTATAAGCACCTTTAGTGACTTAATTATGGAATCAAGCTCTTGATCACCATCGGGCAATATTTATGACCTTGGGGAAGACATTTTTAGATTATTTTACCAGGATCAAAATATGACATTTTTATCAGATGAATCAGTATCTTAAAAATATATATAGCTCCTTATTACAATGTTTTACTCTAATTAACTCACCCTGAATAGCATGCAGGCAAGCTCACTCCCAAAGGTAAGGGCCAACTGGACTCAAGCATTATGGCTGAGTGGCCTTCTAACATGGTTGATGGCCATTATGATCGGAGCAGCTACTGAGATTTAATGAAATATATATCCCTTTGTATATTTTCAAATATTCATTGGATTTGGCACATATACGACCTCTTGTTTTCAACTAAATTGTGCCTTGTGATGTTCTACCTATGTCTTGGGTACGCAACTGTAACTAAAATGATGCCTCCTTTTCCTCATGAAGAGTACATGGATTGCCTTGTTCTGATTTTACAAAACAATTTCAAAAACTTGTGAAGATGTAATATAAACCATAGAGATGAATTAGAAATAGAGTCGATTGCAACTTTATACACTACAGAAACATAGACTTTCTATACAAAAGCAGTGTATATAAAATCAGGACCACCTATCTAGTGGGAACTAGATTCACCAATGTTCACTTCTTAAATTTGAACTTCAGACGATCATTTATCATACTTAGATAAACTCGGATCTGAATATGATTTAATATTTTGGACTAAATTTATATTTTTATAAAGACTAAAACCTAGATGTATTTGATTTCTTTTTTCAATCTTTTTTTCCTAATTTCAATCGAAAACATTGCCTAGTATTATTTCTAAATTTCTAAGCAATTATATCACTGAATGTGTTGTTTAAAAGGGGACTTACAAAATTTTTAGAAAGTTGATATTTTTAATAAGCTTTGAACAAGCAGCATGTAATTACACTTAGACATTTTAGAACATTACATCCTTTAAAAATAACTTGTCATGATGATAAACAACAATTTTCATCATTGGACATAGGCTCGCTTTCCTTAGGATTCTGTGCTCAAAATTTCCAAAAGTTTAATCCGCACTACTGGGATTTGTCCGGAGACACTTTAGAACTTGAAAATAAAGTAATAGGGACAATTATAACAACTTTTTTAAAGTCTTGTTGCCAATTATCCAATTTATATCAACATTGAATTTTATCATCACTTGCTTCTATGATAGGCATTTCACTGATGAAGGAGTTAATGACTAAATGAAAATCTCATTCAGACCCTCATTTGTTGGATTGAGATATATGAATTTTTCAAGTTTAATGGCATGCAATCAATCATGGATGAAATTTTGGCATGATGTCTAGATAATTTACAACTCTTTTACACTGGAGGGTTAGCTCCCAATAGACATCATACAAATGGATCGTTCAGAGAAAACATGAATAAGAAATGATCTGGTATGACCACCCAACCATTTTACAACATTTCGGAAGCCACCATTTCATCGCACGGTGACAAGCTAAGCCTCCCCCCAAGCCCAGTGAGTTAAAAACACAACTCACTTCATTTGAGCACATAGGGAAGTAATTGGACATGGGGCACATTTTTTACCATCTAATTATCCCAAAGGGATGGACACTCAAATAGGTTAGAAAAATGTGCCTTTATGTGAGCATGACAAGTGGCAATCAGTGATTTGATGAGGCGGAGAGGAGAGAGGGTTTAAAAATGCCTTGCGAAGCTTGTTAGGGTAATGTGGAGAACTCTATGGGCCAAGACAAGCATAGGGACCATTCCTCTTATTTCTCCATGAAGGGGTTGGATAGATCTCCTTATCTCTCCATAGCCACCCCTTGATCTCTCCTGGGTCTCCCCCAAGAAGGATGTGAAAAGTTAGTGGTTGCTTCGATGAGGGTAGGGCTAGAATTTCCACTAGAAATGGAAAGAGCTTGCAGATACTTTTCATGGTCAAATGTAGGAGAAGTTCCCAAGGGGCATAATTGGGGCTGAGGCACATTCCTCCCTGTGTCCCATTCAATTTCCCAAAGCCCATGACTCCTCAAGGGTGGGATGGAGTAAACCAAATGCACTGTAATGTCACAGTTGACATGTCTCCACCATAATTCATGCCAAATGACATAACATCCCGAAAGCTGTACCTTGAGGAGAGCCTTGAAGAAGAAGTTGTTTGCAAGATTCTGGAGAACTTCGATTCAAACACACCAATTCCATATGAATTCCTTTATCCAAACATTCCTTGTAATCCATGAATACTCCCCCATGGGTTTCCATGATCCAATTATTCCTAAAACCCCCTTAAAATATCCTTTTTGCTCGAAGGACATGCAGGGGTTAAGAAGGACAACTACCATCCAAGAATAGAAATGTGGAAGAAGCTGACTAAGTCTTACCCTGTACCAAATACCGAAAGTACCAATCATATTATCCAGGATTAAATTTTATTTGCAGTGGTATTTTGTTTGAATTATAACTCATTGTAGATTAGCCCAAGGATCACCTCCTGAGAGGATTTCCCAATGTTTTTGAACTTTAGGTTTCATCACCTTCAAAGAACCCACTAAATTACAAACTGTACTTGTTCCTAAACCTGACAAAACTGGGCCTCAAATGCAATTGAAAAAAATTCCTACCGACTCCATCATGGATGGGGGTTAGGGCCACTTATCGATGCAAATGAGGTCAATTGATTGCAACATTGTACCCTTCCCAGAGGATGACACATTTTTCCCAAATACGAGTTTGGAAAAAATGTGGCATTTATGAGGCATGATTAGGCTCACCTAATCTATGATTAGGTGGCTTAATCCACCTAACATCATCCCACAACTTAAATAAGATGCTAGTACCACATGAAAAGGGGTAACATTAACCACTAGTTAGCAAAAACCAAGGAAACATACACTATAACAAGTAGATAAGTAACATGAAAAATCATCACCATGATGGAGGAACAAAAAAGGTTCATGATACCAAATCCAAGCAACCAACATGACAAACCACAACAATAGAAGGGGGGTGTCGTAATCGATAAGAAGAAGAGGTTTGGCCATAAGGCCTTTTGTGCTAAGCAACATGTGTTCCCTGAATCTCATGATTTCCTCATGATTTATTTCTTGTAACCTACACAACTCAATGCAAAGCTCATATCTTCCCAATATGACAATAAAATACAATATGATAATATGCATTGAAAACAACATGCATAAGACCCATACTAAGCTAACAGTATATCAAAACCATGAAATATCCACCGAATGAAATGATATAGTCATCATCATACATCAAATATGGATCTAATATCAATACAAAACATGTCCATAACAACTCAAAATATCATCGTCAAAACATAATATTTGATAAATGAGTAGTGACATCGAGAGCCCCCATAGAAAACTTGTCAACAAAATTTAGCATCCTAATGCTAGCAATGTGATATCATGAACAATGTCATATCAGAATAATGCACAAAAAAATTAATATCCATGTTAACCAATAATATCATAAGATAATGTCCCATCAAAACAACAAAATAAGCAATAATGACCCTGTCATCATGATAGTCTAGATATAATGAGTGGCTATCGACCAAACTAAGAATACAAAAAATGGTGGGCACTACACCTCATCAATGTCCTATCATCCAAATCGATCCAAAAACAAATCCTTATCCTCTCATTCAAACACCCCAAAAATCTAACATATTCAAATCCAACATCCTCAAAATATATCATCTTCTAATCCAACAATCCTATATCTTCACCCTAGTCATACATCATTGACTGGGGCATCCTCTACTCCAAAATTCAATATCTCCTAATCCTCTAATCTCCCTCTCTCCAATCTTTTAATCTTCTAATCCTAATCCTTTGAATCCTCAAATCTTCTAATCCTCTCATCATAATCCCCTAAATCCTCAAATCTTCTAATCCTCAAATCCTAAACCTTTGAATCCTCCAATATTCTCATTCTCTAATCCTCTCTCATCCACTAACTTGGGCCTCTCCTATTTTCGAGTGGTTACCCAACTCGTTCTCTCCCCGCCTGACCCCTTGAGAGGGCATCATATCACCATCCTAACATCTTTTCTTCTTTTTCTTTGAATGGTCATTACTACGTAATAACCCTTCAAAGTGCGGAAAAATGTAGACATCTAAAATGTCCACATGATTAATTACGATTAATTTGTCCCGCAAACATCCCAACATCATCCATATAATAATTAATAGTATGATTAATTATTATTATTTAATCCATTTTATCATTTTTCCCTTTATCATTTTATTATCCTTTATCATTTATCTAATAGTCCATCATTCCATTATTAATCCTTTGAATCCACCATCATATCCCATTTTATCATTAATCACTTATATCATATTATCCTATTTTAATCCTTCATTAACATTTTATAGGAATTTAATATTCCTACTTCTATCTACCCACCTACCATACATATTCCTACACCTATCCTTTCCATGTAACCTCACTCCTAAACATCATTTATTAACATAATCTAATTCTAATCCTAATCACATCCCCACCTCTAAATTCTAGAGGCTTCTATTTCTAGAAGCCTCTCTAAATTTCCCTCTTTTCATATTTAAAAATTCAAATTTATCTCCCTCTCTCCTTTGAATTTTTAACTCAATGGAGACGTCTCTCAAATTATAGAAATCTCCATTCTAGAATTCTCCATTCTTCTCATGCACTCTCCACCCTTGATCAAAATCCAATATGGACTCATCCATAGCCATTAAATCCCCCACCCCTCAACTATAAATTAAACGCACATCCTCTATGAGAAATAGTTAAATGCACAAGAACTTAAGAATCCATAACCAAACTTTGTCATTTGTATCATAAAATTGATTCATCCAATCTATCAATCCATCTTCAATCCACTCAAACCAATTCATCCTCCATGAAACATCTAGAAATTCAAGGAAATCAAGGGGAGGTGTTGCCTATGTTTTTCCACACAAATCTGAAGCAATCCAAGAACAATCAACAATCAATTGAGTGAAAATCTAACACATCAAAGGAGGAATTTTAAAATCTTGCAGGTAAGTGTACGTATAATTTCTTTCCTCTTTTCAATCCATTGCTCTATCTGAGGTATTTTTTGAGAAGATTATAGTAGGAAGATTTTTTTCTTGTATTTTCATTCTAATATTTTTAACATATACAGAAACAATGCCAGAAGTAATAGAAAGTGGAGTGGAAATTTCACATTCAATAGTCTTAAGAAAAGTAACATGCTCACTAACACGTTCATGATCATAAATATAATCACCATCATTATCATCCATATTTTCACATGCAAGTAATTCATCAAAAGAGTCATCAACACATAGAGAAGTAGTAGGAGAATTATCATGAGATTTATCATTGCATTTATTAGAGTCATTTTCAGATATGAAAGAGACATGAGATACAACTTTACATTCATGTCTAATATTAGAAACATCATCATGCACATGTACAGTTTCAACTTTGGAAGTAACATCATTTTTATCTACATTATCGCATGCAAGACCAAGCATAGAATATATAATAGTGCTATCTAGTGTTATAATAGGTTGAGAAGAAGGTGGAGTCACACAAGTGTTTATGGAAAAACATGGAAAACATAAAGTGAAGTTTTGGTCCAAAGAAACAATGTAAATGCTAGAGTTGTGAAGGTGATGAGGAACAATATTTTTGAAAGCAAGAATTTGTTAGAAGGTGGATGCATCAATGTGAGGGTATCGATATAGGTCATTAAGCTCAGTTCATACGACATCATCAAGGATAGAATTCACACTAAGATGATGCATAGTTGGGACTAGGAGAAGTGGATCCATTTTTAGCCATGTGGATCCTAGAGAAAGGAGTTCAACTTCACGTTGGGTTCACCAAAATGATTTAACAAAAAAATAATTTTGTAAAACCCTATGATATTGCAGAGTCACATATGATGAATAAACGATAAAGCATAGATTTGATGCAAGAAATAAAAAAATGCAAATTGAAACCTAAGTGTGAAAGAAGGAATAAAAGACTTAGTTGATTTTGTAATTGATCCAGAAGTATTCTAGACTGGAAGACTGATGAATAATAGGAGGAGACTATCGCAACCACACTTAGAAAAATATGTAATTATCGGATGAGCCTCAACTAGGGCACCTGAATGGGGCTAGGCACCAGAGACCTCTATTAGGTGATTGTGACCGCGTAGAATCCCAAAAAATGAATCTTCTAGTGTTGCACAAGTGTCGCTAAACTTCTCTTTTTTTCACCTATATGTCGTTGGATGATCGTTGAATTCACCTATAACCTACAAAACAAATGATATCCTACAAAATCCCAAAATCCATCAAATCCTAAAAAATAAATATGCATTGGGGGAGTTAGACTGACCTTGATGGTCACCCCGACAGAGTGAACTTATGACTAAGTGTTGCACTACATCTTAGGCTCCATGTAGTTCTTGTGTGTGTGTGTGTGGTGTGTGTAGAAATCATTCTCCTATGAAGCTCTTATGCAAGATGTACTTGATAACGAGCAATATATAGATGTAGTAATGTAAGTGGATGTGTGGATGGAAAAAAGAACTTCCCTCCTATGCATGTATGTAGAAAATGCAGTCCCTTGTCCCTTGAGTGAATGCTTTGATGCTCTTAGAATTTCCTTTAGATGTAACCTCAAGTGATGATAATTGATGCTTAGAGCTTGGTCCTTTATTATGGTCACATATCTTTGTATTTATATGATTCCCTTGGTTGAATTACACAATTGACAGCTAAAAGGTTGACTCAAAAGAAAATAATATGCCCAAAAGATAAAAGAGGCCCAAAAGAGGTGAGTAAGATACAAAGATGTCAGGGGCACGCAGAGGGGATGAAGGCACCTGGTCGCTATCGTCTTGGCTAGGCGTTGGTGTCTATAGTCTAGAAATATAAAAACAATGAATATTAGACTAGGATGTAGGGTGTAGAACAAATAGAAAATAAGAAACACAAATAAAGGCCAAAGATAGATGTCATTTTCTAGTTTTCTCGCTTAGGAATCATATGAATAGTGGTATGTGATTAGGAACTAGAAATTTACCCAAGTGTTTGATTTTGTGTCTACAATCGGAAGTGGGTAATTGAAAATACTGAGCTTATAATTTTCATTGATGGGCTTAGATTACTCAAGAATAGGGTCAAATTTGATAGCTTTTTCATCAAAAAGATCTTGGATAAAATGGCAAAAAATTGAAGCATTTATTTATAGAGGTGTCTAATACATCAATGTAAGTCACAATAGGTACTAGCATAAAAAATTACTATGAAGCTTGCTTATATTAACCTTAATAGTGGGAGGGAGAGATACATGATTTCAACAACTAAAGGAATTTGAAGAATAAATATAGGAGAGGAGCGAAATCACGTGAATTTATGTTGAGGAGGTGCTTGTAACTGAAGCTTAGAAGTTTGAGATACAACATTAACAATAATTTTAACATCGGATTTTTTATTATTGGGTTTGTATTTGAAATTGGATTTTCCTTTGATATTACATTTTCCTTGAGATGTATTGGGAACATTGGAAGTACACTTAAGCTTGTTCATATGTAGTATCTTATCGTCCCATTATTCAAGGGTATGCAATAACTCATCAAAAGAATGAAATTTGTCAAAGATAATAGATTCTCACAAAGGATTGAGTAGACTCTAGGTGAATAAATCTCGAATTCAGTGTCAACTAGGATTTTGTTCATCTTGGTGAGCATAGTAATGTAACATAAAACACAATCACTAATGGGCTCATTAGAACCTTGTTGCAATTATGAGCTTAATATATCTTGTCAATAGAGAATTGTGTAAGAATATATTATTCAAAGGTGTAAAATCATGTTTGAATGAATAGGAAGGTCGTAGAGAACCATTGTAAATAAATCTCCATAAGGATTCAAGAAACTTAGTAAGTAATATGTCATTATAAGCATAATCTAAGAAAGTAGCATGGAAAGCACAAAGGTATTCTTCAAGATCTTCCTTACCATCATAGATAGGAAGCTTATGAGCAAAGAAACTGATAGGTAAGGGATAAGAGGCCAATTTAAGTGCAAGTGGGTTATGAATCAATTGGCTGGAGTCCATGACATTATAAATGTAAGAAATACTTCGTTCTAATTTGGAACCTTAGCTTGCAAGCATGAGGATAATATTCTTAAGATCTTGTGTAGGTGAGGGGAGAATATGAGCCACATGGGTATGCATAATGAGATCAGTAGGTATCTCAGAGCTTTTAGGCATTAAATAGTGACATTGTGGAGGGGGGACTAGGGTTTCCCTCAAATATACATGCATAATAGAAGTGGTTATAATAGATGTGGCATCAAGTGGAGATATAACATTAGACTTAATATAATTAGATTTTAACTTATTAGAAGCTTGGAAATGTTTTTTTTATTCTCTAGAAACATATTAAAGGGAATTAATGTTTCCTACAAATCATTTAGTGAGGAAAGTGGCAAGTAGTAGAGTCAATGGTTGCGACTATCCTCTTAGGAAGGAACATCAAAGATTGTCACAAAAGAGCGACCAAATAAGCATGAAAGTAATGTGTAACTATCTATTAATAGGGGTCTCTATGACCTTCTTACAAGTAAAAAAATATTACATGACAAAAAAGGTGTTAAAGGATCTCTAATTTAGCTTACGGGATTCAATCACAATGATAGGAGTAGATACAACCCCAAGCTCAGGATGACCAAGGAGAACAACTAAAGGATGATGATCATCTTACATAGGGTGATTATAAACATGCAATTGTTAACAAGTGTGATAAGAGGAAGGGATACATCCTTCACATTTGACATGGCAATGGACCTGGTTAGAATCATGGTAGCCCATGCCAACTAGGGGGAGTGGACCCTTAGGCTTAACATTATGTGACAAAATAATTTGGAACAAACCATAAAGACACCACAACAAAAGAAGACAAGGGTTGCAAGTAGAAGGAATATAGTCATGGAAGGTCTTGGTGTATACTTACTAGTTGTGAAATGCGCGCGCACACGCACACCCATGCACACACACACACATTACATTTACACACACACATTGACAGGGTTTTTTTTAATTACACACAGGGTTTGGTACACACACACATTGTACATTCACATTTAGTACATTACACACACATCACACACACACACACATCACACACACACACGCACGCACGCACGCGCGCACACACACACATGATCACTAATGTCTTGTTGTTTTAGTGTAATGGTTCATTACATTTGAAAATCATAGCGAGCACCCAGACCTGAGTCCCAGCACTAGTGGCTACGCCGGCATTGTCGTATTTTCCCATAACTAAAATAGAGGGTTCGAAAATGGTCCCGCTATATGGGTTTGAAATCTATAACCGAAAGATGTCCGAGGCTACAAGATTGCATAGGTTGGGATGTCATGATCACTGGTGTGTAGATTCACTAATGCCTTAAGGCCCCTTTGGTGGTAGCAATTTTAGACCATTAAATATTAAGCTATCATAGCAACCACTCGGGGTTTGAGTCCCAACTACGGGTGGTTATGCTGATATTGTAGTGTTCACCATAGGCTTGTTATAGGGTTGGGTGTGATCCCACTATATGGGTACAAATACCTAGCATGGGGTCTGGGCTACAGATTGTGGTCAAATGTTATAAATTCTGGAGTGTGAACTTCATGCAATGCCTATGACGTAACAAAAATATAATATGTTTGTTAGTAATATATATACTATACCCTAGTGGTATACCCTATATATGATATCGATATAGGCATATAAATATATATTTTTTCAAGTGAGATTTTTCCTTTTTTCGATATAGGTTCCCATAGCTTAAGATGGGGCGACGGTGTGCCTGGGCAAAAATGTGCTACGCTAACGCGCGCGCTAATTCACCGCGCGCACAGTCACTTGACACACACACATAGTGAATGTATAAACTATAGATAAATGGGGATGGGTACCCTTCATCATGTCATGTATCTTGTGCTAAATAGTAAGTAGTACAATTCGAAGTGAAGGGTCATGCCCCACATGGATGCTGGCCGAACACCTGTGGAATCAGGGAATAAAAATTGACTAAGGCTTGGGTCATGGTCAAGGATGCTAGACCCCTCCACTTAGTCATAGTGCTTCATTATTTAGGTTATTTATACTAAATATATGAAGACTTAACCAGCTTTAAATTTGGAAATACATAAAATATAGGCCTAAAAAACTTGTTAGCTACGTACAAAATATGAATCCTAAACTTCAGATGTGACTGGATGTGGATGGTAGTTCACACTACAGTTTAGGCTGATGTATTCCATGTGGATAGATATAGATTTATTCCTGCCATATAAACATTATTTAGTAAACTTGTAGGGAAATATGACTTCTTCATTTATACTATTTCAATCAACCATTGAGATGGAGGAAAATACCAATTGGATCCTATAATATCTCAGCGGGTATTACTGAGTATAGTAATAATAACTATGCGACCTTTTAACTGTTAAATTTCTCCTAAATTTCCTAAATGAGGGGAACCCACTGAAATAATTATGGAGCTCCCTTCATGAGACAATGGCCTTAACCATGTTCTAATATGATAACAAGAAGAGGCAAGAGTTAAGACCTTCTCTTTGTTAACCCAATAAGATAGCAACAATGCATTTGGGGGATATATCACACAACTGAGTTTTATGCAACAACTCACACACAGAATGAAGGGCCCCTTCCTTTCTTCATCTTGAAATCATAACTTAAATAAAAGAACTAATTAGCAAGATGGCATTCTTGTAGTGCACTAAAGAAGTATTCTAAAGGTGAAATTCTACACCATTAAATAGCTGAATAGCGATTTGCACATAGTTTCCCAAACTGATAAAAATGAACTCTATTCCTTAACCATGTGAATATTGTAAGATATTCACAAGCTTTTGAAAGTGACAAGTTCCATAACCCCATCAATTATTCATATACTCTCCTTTTAGTGACAACAATAATGTGGGAGGATACTCAAGCATTGTACTTAGTTAATGATTTCCTCATTCCAACAAGGCAAAATTCCTTATGGTATGATGGTGATCATATTCTTTGATCCATTATGGATAACACAACTATAAACTTATTTGGTCTCACTTTCAAAACAAGAGTTACAAATTTGATTTCAATCCTTACACAAAAAACATGAGCTAACTAAGTTCCTCTAAGCTATCATGGTTCCTCTTTGATGACATCAGGGGATCAATTTGTCAAACTTCATACAAATGGTTGATATGCAACCTATATGGATAAGTTTTACGAAAATTTCAATGTAATTGGTCATGCAAGTTAGGAAGCATGTCTCTCTTGTTAGAAAAACATTCCCCTTCCATCCTCGCCCCTTATTATCACTGTCAATCTTTGCAATCTAGACATATAGGATACATCTGGATTGTTATATTGGTAGGTCAATGTAAATTAGCAAATTAGCAGGCTAAAAATGTGCATATGGATGCACCGATTTAGGCAGGTCTAGAATTCACCATGGCAATTATCTTGAAGTGAAGAATAGATAACTGAGTCATGGAGCCAAGTGTTACATCCCTCTAAACGATATCCCTTTGTGATCAAAATATATGTTCTTATTTTCACTTATTCTACCTCATACTCACTGACACAAATAGTATTAGGGGACTAATTTCTTTTATCCTTCCTTCCTTGATAATTGTCATTTATAGAGTTGACGTAAAATGCACTAAATTGTATGTTTGTATGAAACCTTATCCTTCATCTCCTAATAAAAAATAAAGAAGTGACACTATTATACATTCTTTGAACATATCCCATAAATCCGTTCATTCATCAGGCCTTGAGAGACAAGAGTAAATTTGTTTAGTTTAAACTTTGCATATAAACACTAGGTCTAGTAGCCCTCTGATTATGATTTTTACCTAGTACAACATGGGATGTGCGTTAAGGATGCGAGAAACTTAAGAACAAGACAATCACCTTTTTGAGCACCCTTTATGGGATTATTTCTCTCAACTAAATTTCAAGTTCCAACTCCAACAGAAAATCTTATTGTTATACCTATCATTTTCCTAATTAGGTAATCCTACTATTGAATTTAACAACAAAATGTATTTATTAAACCCTAATTCCAGAGTCAACTGTATGTATACCATGATAAGCAACTGCTAGATGTACAGATTTGACACAAGAAAATAAGCTAGATAAATATAAAACCCTAAGTACAAGAGAGGAGAAAGAGTAAAGGACTTAGCTGAATTCATACGCTTGATCTGTAAACTGATGCAGATTGGAAAACTAATGAACAGGAAGGGAAGACTGTCACGTTACTATAGCACTAGTAAATTCTGGAACTATTAGATAGAGGCTAGACTAGGGTGTCCTAGAATGGGGCCGGACCGTCTAGGGTGTCAGAGACCTGCTACCTAGGCGTCTGTAATTATGCAAGTGAGCTCAAAATCTAAATTTCCTGGTTTCGTACACGAGTGTCACTGTTAGTCGTTGTTAGTCACCTATATGTTGGACACCTATGATCCTTGAATGTTCACTGTATACACCTACAAATAGATATGTTGACCTGCAAAACCCCTCAAAGCTGCATCAAATCTCAAAAAAGAAAGATATAAAACGGGGAGTCAGACTACCCTGAAAATCACCCTACTAGAGTGAACTTATGACCGAGTGTTGCACTCCATGTCTAACTTCATGTAGTTCTTGTGTGTTTGTGATAGAATCGTGCCCTGGGAGGCCCTTGTGTAAGTGCACTGTGATAGCGGGTGATTAGCTAGATGTGGTCAAAGTAAATAGACGTGTGAATGGAATAATGAACTTCCCCTTCCTATGAAGTGTATGCAGAAAATGCAATCCCTTATCCCTTGAATGGATGTTAGATGGATGCCTTCAATGTTCTTATATGCATTTACATGAAAGCTTAGGTGATGATAGTAGATGCTTAGATCTTAGTCCTTTGTTTTGGTCACATAGCTTTGTATCGATATGATTCCCTTGGTTGAATTTTGTAATTGATAATTGGAAGGCCAACCCATAAGAAAATAAGATGCCCAAAAGATAAAAGAGGCCCAAAAGAGAGTGAGTAAGATAGAAAGAGATGTTAGGGGGCTCCTAGAGGGGACAATGGCAGTGCCTAGAGCATTGACGTTCTGGCTGGGCACCAGTGTCCAGTACTCATGAAAGCCATATAAAAATAAGAAAGTGAAAGTTCAGACTGGGCTGTAGGGTGTGTAAGGTCAGAAAGAAGACAAGAAACAAAGCAAAGATGCCAAAAATAGTTGTCAATTACTAGTTTTCTCACTTAGGAATTATATGAATGTAAGTATGCTGTTAGGACCTAGAAATGTATCCAAGTGCATGGTTTTGTGTCTACATTTCCCCCCTCTTTATGTTGTTGAATGAATACTCTGATAACATAAAGTATATAAGAGATGCCTACCTGATAACCATGTAGAGTGTGATGGACGATAGCATGCCGAAGAGACAAGTGAAAGCATGAAGTGATAAAAATGAAGCATGGAAGCTAAGAAAGAGAAAGTGACCCTAGGGATGAAGTGCATTATGTTGTATCGTGTTGTACCTATTGTTGTGCTTGATGTAGGGTTACTTTCTTATTGTGTATTAAGGATAGACCTTTAATATAAGAGTGAAAGAGTAGTCAAAGTCATGTATTATGAAAACTCTGTACAAAAATATGTAAATGCGTTTAAAAGTACTAAAAAGGAAAGTGTGCACCTAATGAACGTGAGTGTAAAAGGATAGAAAAATGTCCTAGAAAAATGTTAGTGTAAAGCAATTTTTTTTGGGTGATCTCATGCCAAGATGTGAGTTTTTTGGGTGATCTCACACCAAGAATGAGTTTTTTGGACAATCTCGCGCCAAACGCGAGTTTTTTTAGGTGATCTTGCTCCAAGTGAGAGTTTTTTTGGGCAATCTCAGTGACATAAAGTTTTGGGGAGAGAAGTTTAGGGTTACTCTCCTTCCATGATTGCTTCCCTGATTATACACCACTACATAGTTGTGTGATCCATGTTGGGTTCCAAGTTGTACCGTATTAATTTTTGTATTTGTTCTGAATTTAAATGGAGATAGAATGCATTCCGATTGTTGGAGGATTGTGTCTGTACTGTGAAAATTTCTCTGTGAACAACTGTGAACTGTGTTGATATGAGAAAGTCACTGTATCTACTCTTAAGACATAAGCACCCAGGGTAGGTCAAGAGTTCCTAGGCGCTAGTGTTTTTATTTGGGAACTGGTGTCTATGGTGAACTGAGGATCTAAGTCAGATTCTAGGCCATTCCTGTAACGGTAGTCTGTGCTGATTCTGTACTATGCATATATGATATGTAGCTCTGAGCTACTGTATGGGGTGAATAATTCACCCAATGTATGCCCCCTCATTTGGGGTTCATGCGATGTCACTAAGAGAATGTGGCTCAAAGAAAGCACTTGGTGCTGAGATGAAATGGTATCCTTGCAAGGGAGGATGTGCATGGTAGAAACCAAGGCACATGAAAATGAAGAAGGCTAGTAACTATCAAATTAGAGTATGAGGATCAAATTGGAAGTCTATGCACATTGAGCAAGTTTATACTTTAATGGAGTCGTAAACATTTCATGAATTAATTAATAAATCAAATCAAAGTGTGAATCAAGTAGAGAAAGACAACTGAGTGTCTGACATGCTCATAGATTAAAAATAAGGGGTATATATAGGAGTGTTGTGTAACTCATGTGCATGACATATGTACACAACTCTACTGACCTATTCAACCTATGACTTATTCTCACTAAGTGAGATGACTAACCAACTAGGTGGACAAGACGTCGAATGAGGATAAGTCTAGTCACATACACCAACACCCCCCTTCATCGAAGCTGAGGTAGAGGTCATGGAAAGTCAGAACTAAAAGATAAATCCCCTAGAAACTAAGAAATATGTGTAAATGGGGCCCAACTACTAAACCTGATAAGGTGCCCATGTATAAACAACATCTCTTTGGAAAAGAAGAAGAGGATAAAAATGGGTCCCAAAAACTAGGCCTGATGAGGTACCCATGTACAATAAGGATCTCAAGTAATGGAGGAAAAACCCCTAAGGGAAAACATCCACTTACGAGAGATAAAAGACAACCCTAAACAACCTAATAAAGATGCATGAAAATATGTCTTGACAACTAAAGGCCTAATAAGGTACTCATGTATAAACACAATCTTTTTAAAAGAAGAGAAGAGATGAAGAATGTTATCCAGCCTTCTAAGATGAAGAACATGCTGAAGACCACCCTGTATCAAGTGAAGAAGAAGATCCTCAAAGTGAAAAAGTGTGGTTCCTATCCAAGGAACGATGCTCCATATGTGAGGTGCAAGTGCCAACTAATCCATGAATGGATGGATAATATGAAGCAATGACGAAGAAGGAAGGTGGAATGTTCTGCAACTATATAGAAGAGTGTCCAATATCTGATGAGCCCCGAATCAAAGTACTTGCTCCCTGAAAATTCTGTAGAGGACCAGAAGTAGGTGGATCAAGAGATAAATCCTCAATATGTGGTAGATGATAAGTGGATGATGGAGGTCGATCTCCATCACTATGGAAATCAACCAGTCTAGAAGAGAAGTCATCATCATCAGAAGTGAGCTTAGAAATATCATCAAGTCCAGGTGAATTCGATGAAGAATCCGAAGGAGGAACTAAATGAGAAAAAGATTAAAGTTGAGTGTGATGATCAAATATACCAACTGCAATAATAATTTCACTACGAAGCTTTCTAACATAAATAGAATCCAGAGTGAACTCAAGTCACATGCTCTGACTGAGGTGAGTGATCTGATATACTAAAAGGAGATTAGTTGAAATTGAAGGAACATTAAACACATTGTTGAAAGTTCCACCATTCACTTCAATAGACCCTCTCCCAAAAAATAGTGTAGAAGTGTTGTCACCAAGCCTAATAGAAGACATATCACATGGATCTAATGAAGTAAATTTAATGTTAGATGAGGCCATATGATGAGATGCACTCAAATCAATCACCCATGTAGGATTAGGTGATACAACTGAAACTAAAGCTCTTTCTTTTATTCTTTCCTTAGTTGATTATTTTTATTTTTATTTTTCTTTCGCTTTCTCATTTCTAGTGTATTTTTCCTTAGAAATTTTGTGATTTAATGATGAATATGGCTTGATATAATCAGGAAATCCTATATTGTTCTTCTCCAGAAAACTCGTGAGGAGATCAAAATTATTCTTCAAACATTTTTTTTCTTCATGTATACCAATGTAGTACCCACATTTGAATCGTTCTTTGGGATTTTTAGAACTAGAAGAGGAAGTATAAGAGTTTGATTTTGTGGTGGATTGTTCCATTTTAATCTCATGATCCTTATTGTTATACTTCTTATATTTTGAAACCCTAGGTTTTTCATGACCAACAATGAGAGCATGGGATTTTTTGGATCTAAGCATACCCATTTGAATTAGCTTATCATGTTCTCTAGTTAAATTAGTGAAAAACTTATCAAAGAAGGGCATAGTCCAAATTGCACCAAGTACTCTAATTGTAGCATGGAAAGTAGAGACAAAGAATAGATATTCTAGACCAAGTTTTGTAAGGATGGAAGGAATAAACCGTGAGTCCTTGTCAATTCCAAAAAATTTCAGTTGTAATCTTAGAGATTTGAGTTTGGTGAAATAATTCTTGGAAAGTGTCAAAATTTCTAGGGATGAGACTAATCACCTCATTTTTCAGTTCATACCCTTTCATTTCATCCTGTTTCCCAAAAATTTTATGTAAGGCATCCCATACTTCCTTGGGTGATTTGTAATGAAATTATTTGTATAATTCATATTATGAGCATAAATAGAACACCGAAGACGACAATATTGCAGATAAATGATCTCAATATGCAATTAGAATATCTTTTCTACTTCGAGGGGGCAACCTCCAAACCATACAATAAGACTCAAATGCTCAAAATGATGATGAAATATGACCTACAATCTGGTATATATACATGTTATGGCCATCTCCAAGGTTGGCCTACTAAGCACGAGAAAGTATAAATGATATAGTAAAATGATCTGGTAAGCCACAAGTCGGCTACTCATATCCTAATACAAGTAATAGGTTAAGAGCGTAGCATGCCCTTCCCCTTTAAACCAATTTTTTCCTCAACGTTGAATAATCCTGGATGTTTCTGCAAAAAAAAATCATCCTCCCAGGTCACATCCTCTATGCTCAGACTCTTCCACTTGATCAGATATTCCTTAATGTCTCTGGTTCTCAGCCTCTTAGTACGTGTTTGTAGAATCTTCTCTGGCTCCAAAATTATTCTTCCTTCCTCACCAAGTTTTGGTAGCTCCTTTCTAGGCTACAAATTTATTTCCAATAACCTTCTTCAAGTATGAAACATGGAATACTGGGTCATATACATATAACCCTGAGGCATGTCTAGTAAAAGAAAGATAACACTTCCTATTGTCTATATCACCTAAAGTAAGGACCATAATATCTAGGAGAAAGTTTGTTTACACAATAAACAAATGCTTCAGGGAAAGCAATATGTTAGGTTGAAAATTAACTATTATAATGTAGACTAATTTCAAAATGTCTATATCATATATTGTTATGATTTACTTTTATGTTTCATGCTAAGTTGTGTGTAAAGATAGTATTCCATGTTTATGTCGTACTTCAAACCAGCCAACACATGATAGTTGATGAATGTGTTGCTTTATATTTATATACCTTATTTTTCACCCTATATGATGGCAATCTAAGAAGTGAATCATATGGTGGAAAGTAAGGCATATAATGAAAAAAATGGGGTCATTTAAGAAGAAATACTGACACAAAAAACACATGTGAAAGGAATATGCTATTGAAAATTAAATATTGTAATGCAGACTTCTATAGAATTCTAGTAAGTGTTACATGTTTATTTCTATGATTAAATTTTACTTTTGATAAACATATTTTAGAAATTGAAAGATTTTTCACAACTTTAATATTATTCTATCTAGATATGTACATATTGTAAATACACTATTATCCTTTTCCATTTAAACTTCTTAAATTTGAATTCAGACACTATTAATACATAAGCTAATACACAATAAACAAAAAAAAAATTAAACTGAAACAGATGATAAAAAAAACACAAACTACAAAATTATAACTTACATAAAATTCAAAAAATCAAACTTAGACTTATAATCAATAAACTCATGAAATCTACGGAAATCATACCTCCCATTTCTAACATAGTTAAATTGGTAATGGTTGCAATAGACCTGGTGAATTAAAAGAAGCTTAAAATTTGTTCTCCTGGCCCACCAAACATCTGCATTCAAAATTCAAAGGTACATTTAATTGACTTGGAATTTCTGTTCCAGACTGTCCAACCATACAGGTGATGCGATGTAGCTTCGTGTCAGATGAATCTTTGGTTCACCTCAGAATCACACACGATAACATGACACCCTGCATGCTTCATTACCTTTCGACTAAATTTTTAGAAGTTATAGATCCTGCAACTGGGTAATGCTATTAGCTATTGTGTATACTTCAATCTTTCTCCCATTCTGGTCGTGCTTCAATCTTTCTTTTCTGCTTGTGTTTGAAAATGGAAATTTCACATAGTAAGAATCTCGTGTTACGTTCTGTTACTGTTTTTATAATACTGCTGATTTTGATCGATGTCTGGTTTTCTCATCTGCGACTACGAAGTATTACAATTTACCAGGTTAGTATATGATTTCAACATATTTATAATTGAAATTATTTAATTACCCATTCTTATTTGTATAAACATATTATAATCAACTTTACTCCAAATATATGTGAGATTGAAGTCATGAACAACAATATCTAATGAAGTTGCATAGCATGATGGTATATAAGAGCCTGTCATTCTAGGAGAGCATGACGAATAACGGGAGTGATATGCTTTCTCATAAATAGGTGTATGCCGCGAGATATTTTCCTCCCAACCCCAATGACTCTGCAAATGCTAACACGTCCAATCACTTCTTATTAGATATTTGTACTAGCAATCGCATATGATACAATGCAATTTGAAAGCTGATATATGTTAGGTTGATTTAGAGGGATAGTTATTACTTTTGTAGTTGATGTTGATAAATGGGGTGTGATTGCTTCCTTCAACTGAGTGTAGGAATATAGATGAAGCATGTACAATTTAAAGCATTCTATGTTTACATCTCAAATTTGTGGAGCATATTCGTACACATATCATTTGCAAATATGATATCATGAGTGGTAGCATTTAGTGCTAAGACTACCCTCATATATATTTATTGAGAGTTTTGGGCACATGTTTATTCTAAAGAAATAATGTTTATGATGGCGCTGAGGACCAAATAACACAACCTCCAAATGGGACACCAAATAGTGATAATTACTAGTATAATTCAGATTGTGAGCAGCAATAGAACACCAAATAACATGGATGGCTTTGCATAGAATAATGATCTCCAATATGCAATTATAATACTTTATTTCCATGTTGCGAGGGGGCAACCTCCATGTCATATACTGTAAGACTCAATATGCTCAAATCATAATGAACTACTACCTACAATCCCTTATATATACTATTCATATGTTATGGCCATCACCAAGGCTGACCTATTAAGCATTAGAAATGTACAAATGATATAATAAAATGATATGGTAAGACCACAAGTTGGCTACTCATATCCTAATACTCAGTAATAGGCCCTTAAGGGCTAAAATAGCATGCCCTTTCCCTTCAAACCAACGTTGTCCTCAACGTTGAATAATCCTGGATATTGCTGCAGAAAACCTTCATCCTCTCATTTTTGATGCATCTTCTATGCTCATATTCTTCCACTTGATCAGATATTCCTTAATGTCTCTGGTTCTCAGCCTCTTAGTATGTGTTTGCAAAATTTTCTCTGGAAAATCCAAAATGATTCTCCTTCTTCCTCGTCAAGTTCTGGCAACTTTGTTTGGGCTTCAAATTTTTGTCCAATAACCTTCTTCAGACATGAAACATGGAATACTGGGTGTATGTGTGAAGATGGAGGCAACTTTAGTTTATAAGCAACACTGCCAATTTTCTGTAGATCCTGATAAGGGCCATAATATTTAGGAGCAAGTTTGTTGTCATTTTCCCTAACTGTTGCTTTAGGGACATCTGTTTGGAAGGCTGGAGACGTACAAAAACCCAGTCACCAATCATCAAAATTTCTTTCACTACGGTGTTGATCTACTTGTATGTTGAAAACATCATGTTTTGTGCTAACTTTGCTAAGTTCTCCTTCAAACTAGCCAAAACCTGTTGTTGATGTTGAATGTGTTCCTCAACATCTCTGACCTTAGTGTATTACACCCTCGAGGAGGAAGTGATAGAAGGTGGATGGTAACCATATAATGTCCTAAAAATGGGGTCATTTGAGAAAAGGTGTGAAAAGTTGTGTTATACCACCATTCTGCAAGTGGTAGCCATTTAATCCACCTTTCCTGCTTATCTAATACAAAACAACGTAGATACCCCTCTAAGCCAATTTGTCCTGACAACTTTTGTTTGTCCATCAGTTTGAGGATGAGTTAAGATGAACTGTGAGCTAGTTGAGTACCCAAACATGAAAATAATTCCGTCTAAACTAATTACTTGTGAAACTAGGATCACGATCACTGGGTACCCTTATCTTTCAGGGTTCCATACAAGCCTTTGAACTGTCTCCAAAAAAATAGTTGTGATTGTACCAGCTGCAAATGGATGTGATAGGGCACAAAAATGGGCATATTTTTCGAGCCTATCCCCAATCACGAAAATAACATTCTTACCCTCTGAACAAGGCAATCCGGTGATGAAATCCATGGAGACCTCCTCTCATCTCTGGCTAGAAATTGGTAAGGGTTGTTATAGATAATGATGTCTTAATTGTTTCCCCTTTGTACTGTTGGCACACTAAACACTCTGATACAAAATTTTGTACATCCCCCTTGAGTCCTTCCCAAAAGAATTATCTTTTTATTCTATGATATGTCTTCAAAAACCCAGAGTGTCCTCCAACATGCGAGACATGTAGCTCTGCAAGAATCTTATGCTTCAACATCAGAATATTTACTCAAGTATAACTTGTCCTTGTACCATAGGGCATTACCTTTCCACTCAAATTTGTTAGATGGCATAGATCCTTGCTTGATATTCTATATTAGATATCCGTGTATCCTTTTCTTGATCCCATTCCAATCTTGCGTCATCCACCCAATCGGCCTTCAACATGGACATTCCACATAGTAAGGCATCTGCGGATGTATCCCTTCTGGACAACGCATCAGCTATTACATTTTCTTTACCCTTTTTGTATATGATTTCAAAATCATAACCCAACATTTTTGTTACCCACTTTTGTTGTTCCTCAAATGATAACCTTTGCTCCAAAAAGTATTTGAGACTATCATGATCAGTTTTTACCTTGAAGTGTCTACCCATGAGATAGGGCCTCCATTGCTTGACCGCATGAAGAATAGCCATCATTTCTTTCTCATAAACAGGTTTGAGCAAATCTTTTCCTTTAAATTGGAAACTATTAAATGCAATTGGTCTTCCTTCTTGCATTAGAACTGCTCCCAATCCTGATCCTGAAGCGTCACATTTAACAATGAAGGTTTTTGAGAAGTTGGGAGTAGCCAAAACTAGGGTGCTGCACAAGGCTTTCTTCAGCTGAAGGCATCTTATTTAAAGGATTTAGTGGCTAAGTCTGTCCAATGGAAGGCATCCTTCTTTAGCAATGTAGTGAGTGGGGTTGTTATTCTACCATATCCCTGCATAAATCTTCTGTAGTACCCTGTTAATCCTAGGAACCCACGAAGATTTTTGAGAGTTTTGGGCCTTGGCCATTCCACCATAGCTTTGATCTTCTGAGGATCAACTTTGACGCCTTCATGGGATACAATGTGACCCAAGTAGTCTACCTCTTGTACACCAAAAGGACATTTGGATGGCTTTACAGAGAGAGTATGTTTCTCCAAAACTTTCAACACTTTATTTACATGCTTGTAAGTGTTCTTCCCATGTCTTACTGTAAATCAATATGTCATCAAAGAAAACTAATACAAATTTCCTTTAAAATGGCTTGAAAACAGTGTTCATCAAGCTTTGAAAGGTTGAAGGCACATTTGTAAGACCAAAAGGCATTACCAAAAAATCATAATGGACCTTGTGAGTCCTGAAAGTCCATTTTATGAACATCTTCCTCTTTTATTTTAATTTGATGGTACCTCGAACGAAGATATAATTTTGTGAAATAAATAGCACCATGCAATTCATCAAGTAAAACATCAATTACTGGAATAGGAAACTTATCTTTGATGATGTACTTTTTGAGTTCTTGGTAATCTAGACACATCCTCCATGTTTCATCCTTCTTACGTACCATGACCACTGGTGAAGAATATGCACTCTGGCTAGGCCTGATGATACCTACCTTCAACATTTCCTGAACCATTTTCTCGATCTCACTTTTATGGGAATATAGGTATCTGTATGGTCTGATGTTAGGTGTTTAGCTCCCTGGAATCAACTGAATGGCATGATCATGATCCCTAACTGGTGGTAGTCCCTTTGGAATTGCATCAAAAATAGATGAGTGAGCATCAACAATCTTCTAAAGATCAGGTGGCATTAAAGACTCTGTATTTTGTACTTCTATGGAAAATGAGCTTTGTTAGAAATCCATCTACTCCTTTTCTGAGAACCTTATGCATCTGATGAGAGCTAATAATCTGTGGAGACTTGGCTACCATCCCATTCAATTGTATTGTCCTTCCATATGAATGAAATCACATGAACAATTCTTGGAAATTCATCTCTATAGTACCTAAGGTTATGAGCCATTGGACACCCAAAACAATATATGCCCCTCCCATAGAAATAACAAACATAGGTGAGTCTAACATGTAGTCTCCCATGGAAAGTTTGATACTATGGCACTTTCATGTGCACTTGACTGTCCCACCATCCGCACAATCATAACTTGCATTTCTGGAGCTGGGTAAATAAAACAATTGAGGCAGGCATCTAACTTACTACTTATGAAGTTATGAGTACTCCCCGAGTCAATCAACACTTTCACCTTCTATTTTTTGAGATAGCCAATAACCTTGAGTGTTTGAGGAGTACTAATACCTGACAATGAATGGAAAGAAATTGTAGGTTGGTGATCCTCTACTTCATCTTCTACTGGTTCTTCAGCCTCTCCTATAATTTCAGCTTCCTCATCATCCTCATTACCTCCGTCAATATAGAACAACTTCTTCTCAGCACATTTGTGTCTCGGTCCATATTTGCTATCACAGTTAAAACATAATCACTTGTTGTATTCAATTTGGAATTGAATAAAAAATAGACGAGTGAGCATCAAAAATCTTTTGAAGATTGGGTGGCATTGAAGACTCTATATTTTGTACCTCTATGGAAAATAACTTTGCTAAAAATCCATCTACTCCTTTTCTGAGAACCTTCTGCATCTGATGAGAGATAATAATATGTAGAGACTTAGATATCATCCCTTTCAATTGTATTGTCCTTCCTTCTGAATGAAATTGTGTGAAAAATTCTTGGAAATTCATTTCTATAGTACCCAAGGTTGTGATCCATTGGACACCCAAAACAATATATGCACCTCCCATAGAAATAGAAAACATAGGCGAGTCTAACATGTAGTCTCCTATGGAAAGCTTGATACTATGGCATTTTCCTATGCACTTGATTGTACCACCATCCATAAGCATAACTTTCATTTCTGGAGATGGGTAAATAAATCAATTGAGGCGGGAAACTAACTTACTATTTATGAAGTTATGAGATCTCCCTGAGTCAATCAACACTATCACCTTCTATTTTTTGAGATAGCCAATAACCTTGAGTGTTTGAGGAGTACTAATACCTAACAATGCATGGCAAGAAATTTCATGTTGGTGATCCTCTAATTCATCTTCTATTGGTTCCTCAACTTCTCCTATATGTTCAGCTTCTTCTTCATCCTCATTTCCTCCTTCAATATAGAACAACTTCTTCTTGACACATTTGTGTCCCGGTCCATATTTTTTGTCACAGTTAAAACATAATCCAAAAACTCATAATGGCCCTCATGAGTTCTAAAATCCATTTTATGGATATCTTCCTCTCTTATTCTAATTTGATGGTACCCCGAATGAAGATCTAATTTTGTGAAATAAATAACACCATGCAATTCATCAAGTAAATCATCAATTAGTGGAATAGGAAACTTATCTTTGATGGTGTACTTGTTGAGTTATTCATAATCTCGAAACATCCTCCATGTTTCATCCTTCTTACGTACCATGACCACTGGTGAAGAATATGCACTCTGGTTATGCCTGATGATACCTTCCTTCAACATTTTCTGCACCATTTTCTTGATCTAACTTTTATGGGGATATGGGTATTTGTATGGTCTGATGCTAGGTGGTTGGATCCTTGGAATCAGTTGAATGGCATGATCATGATACCTAACTTGTGGTATTCCCTTTGGAATTGAATAAAAAATAGACGAGTGAGCATCGACAATCTTCTGAAGATCGGGTGGCATTGAAGACTCTGTATTTTGTACCTCTATGGAAAATAAGTTTGCTAAAAATCCATCTACTCCTTTTCTGAGAACCTTCTGCATCTGATGAGAGATAATAACATGTAGAGACTTAGATATCATCCCTTTCAATTGTATTTCCCTTCCTTCTGAATGAAATTGTGTGAAAAATTCTTGGAAATTCATTTCTATAGTACCCAAGGTTGTGATCCATTGGACACCCAAAACATTATATGCACCTCCCATAGAAATAGAAAACATAGGTGAGCCTAACATGTAGTCTCCTATGGAAAGCTTGATACTGTGGCATTTTCCTGTGCACTTGATTTTCCCACCATCCATAAGCATAACTTTCATTTCTGGAGATGGGTAAATAAATCAATTGAGGCGGGAAACTAACTATTTATGAAGTTATGAGAACTCCCTGAGTCAATCAACACTATCACCTTCTATTTTTTGAGATAGTCAATAACCTTGAGTGTTTGAGGAGTACTAATACCTAACAATGCATGGCAAGAAATTGTAGAAATTAATCTAATCTAATACAAAGAATCCATGAAATAGCTACACAGACAATAATTGAAATCAACAACTCTATATTATATTTTATTTTAATTATGCATTCACTATTTCATTACACTCCATTATATAGGAGATGTCAAATAACAATCCTTACAATAACATTTGTCTTCATATACAACCATACACCCATATGGTTTCAACCTCTCACCAATATAATAATAAAACAATACTAATTGTTTTATTATTCTAATTCTAACTTACCACATACTAACCACATTTTACATTTACTATTTACATTTACATAGTAAATGTACTTTCACTAATTTACCATAATAATAATTACACATATAATTATTATTCACCTGTACATACAAATGGAGCACTAAGATGTATTTCCTAACATTCCCCCCCTTAGTGCAAACATGGGGAGAACCTGCCTTATACTTGCACTTACTTTCATGATCTGATGATTTTATAGGATGATCATAAACCTAATAGATGGTTTTTCATAGGGTTGACCATAAACCAAAAATGATGGTTTTGCAACTAGTTTACCACAAACCAAAAGGGTGATGGTTTTGCATAGGGTTTACCAACAACCGAAAATGGTGGTTTTACAAGTGGTGTACCACAAACCAAAAGGGTGATGGTTTTACATAAGGTTTACCAACAACCGAAAATGGTGGTTTTACAAGTGGTGTAACACAAACCACAAATGAAGGTTTTCAAGTGGTTTACCTACAACCACATCATGATATGCCAAGTATTATTCTTAGCCCTCATCACATCTTACTGCGGGGAATAACATAGGAAATTCTGCTGAAATTTGCTGCATATATAGAAAATAACAGAAATGTAGAAAACTATAAATGGAACATTGAGATCATGTTTCCCCATCAATGTGAAATTTCCTTTATTCTGTAAACCACAATAGGAACACTGCAACCAAACACTCTGCCAAAAATACAAAGAAACAACAGGAACACACTGTATAAAAAAAAATCACCATAGCTAATACAGCCCCGTCATTGGTGACTAACGAGAGGTTGTTGAATGACCTCCAACCTCCTATGCCTCCTTCCTCCAAGAACTTCACTTAATAATTTTCATCTATTATTTGTTCATCTCTAGTTTCTCATTCTATAATTTTGCTTACATATGTAGGTGCTTTTTCTTTTCCATCTACTATCCTCCATAGGTTTTTATTCATTAACTGCATCTAGATTTTTACTCTCCATGTATGGAAGTTCAGCCCATTAAATTTATATAATGGTGTATCCATTTTACTAAATCTAAATATCCAAAAAAAATGAATGTAGATTTAAATTACCTTTGATTCTCTGATTTCTTCAAAAAAAACAGCAGTGATCAATGTGCTGTATAGTAAATTGCATGTTTCTCCCAAACTATGAACTAAATTTTCCTAAAATTTATACTGTAGCTTTTTGTATAACTGATCGTTTTACACACAAAATTTTGGAGAAACCCAGATTGCGAAACAAAAGTTACGAGATCTTCTTCGAGACAGATTTAACCTGCTCTGGTACCAAATGTAGAAATTACTCTAATCTAATACAAAGAATCCATGAAATAGCTACACAAACAATAATTGAAATCAACAAATCTATATTATATTTTATTTTAATTATACATTCACTATTTCATTACACTCCATTATATAAGAGATGTAAAATAACAATCCTTACAGCAACATTTGTCTTCATATACAACCATACACCCATATGGTCTCAACCTCTCACCAGTATAATAATAAAACAATACTAATTGTTTTATTATTCTAACCTACTAACTTACCACATACTAACCACATTTTACATTTACTATTTACATTTACATAGTAAATGTACTTTCACTAATTTACCATAATAATAATTACACATGTAATTATTATTCACCCGTACATACAAATGGAGCACTAAGATGTATTTCCTAACAGTAAGATAGATTAATGAATTATAGATCATAGAGTGTAGAAGAGGATAGTATGATGTGTGAGAATGGAGTGCTAGAAATATTTATTGTGAAGTGAAAAATGTGAAATGTGCAGTGTCTGCGGTTTATGGATGCAGTATGCCCTCAACAGTCACGTGTGAACTTGAGCACAAGAGTGCGTCATAGGGTGGTGGTTTGAAAGAGATGCTTAAGAAATATTATATATTTAAGCATGGAGCATTAAGTGCATGAGATGATAGAGACATTTGATAACAATGAAATGATCCTTGGGGGAAGTTGTGATGCCCCCAACTATGTGAGTGATGGAGATTTATGTGGAGATGTGAGAAGGACCTTACCATGGTGGCAGAGTTTTAAATGGGTCTTGAGGATCAAAGTAAGGAATAGTTTGTTTGAAAAAATTAATTAGTGGTATCTTATGTAGGATTTATAATATTGTAAAATACTTGAGAGGAGATAAGGAAGGACTACTTTTGAGAGGCAGTTTCTTAGTTTGATTTGGTAATGTCGTAGAATACTTGAGAGGAGGAGGGGTTGGACCGATTTTTATAAGACGTTGCTTAGGAGGTTGACATAGTATAATACTTAGTAGGAGAATGTGATGGAGGATGGATCTTGAGATATGCTTTCTTAGTAGGATTGGGTTTCATATGTGATGCTTGAGTAACCGAATAAGGCCCGGTAGAAGTGATAACATGATTCTCATTAGTCATATGAATGAATCAGATGAGCATGTATAGGAACCCATTGGGATGTAGCACTTAGAGATGAGCATGTAGCAGCATTTTTTGTAGCAAATGAAATGAGACCATAATGCTTAAGGTGGAAAATTTATTTCTTAATATAATAACAATCATTGTCATTATGTTCATTAATTTAATGATAATTACAATATGGATGTCCTTGATATTTTGCAAGTTGATAAGGAGGATAGCAATGAGTATATGGTAAGTGGGTCAATTGATGCTTAATAATATCATAAATAATGTCATGTTTCTTAGCATTTAAGTCAAACTTGAGAGGTGTCAGTAATGGTAAATATTGAGGTGTACTGATATGAGCACATATAGAAAACATAGAATTAGGATGAGGAGAATGAGATGTAGAAGGAGAACTATTATGAGCCTGAGAAGCATCCATGAGATGTTGAATTTCATAATAAGATGATGTAACTAAGAGATGTTTACTTGAAACATATTTAATGGATCTTTAATGCTGACCTCTAAGATAAGAAAGCTTTAATTTTATCTTGAAACAAATAATGGAAATCTTTAATGGACTCTAAGATAAGTTGATTGGATGGAGGATCACGAAATCTAGGGTTATTAGAGAGACGATCAAAAATGGAACTTATTTGTGCATATGGAATATTGTAAGGTAGATGCATAGTGTCTAGAGATTTTTGAAGAACATATTTGCAAGGTGGGTAGATTAGAATTAAATCATACAAATAATTCTGAGGAACCTTAGAATCCATGAAGAAAAGGAAATTTGTAAAATAAGGATCCAAATGACCGATCACGGGTGGGGTTCACTAAATGATTTAACAAAAATTATGTTTTTCTATAAACCCTAATTACAGGGTAACATATGTAAAATATAATAAATGACTGCTAAATACAACATGACACAAGCAATAATCTAGATAAATGTGAAACCCTAGGTGTAAGAAAGGGAAAGAAATACTTAGTTGATCCATACTATCCATGGAATTGATCTGGTCTATAAAATTGATGAACATGAAGGAAGACTATCATAACTATGCACAATAAATTATGGAGTTATGGAATATACCTGGACTGGGTCAAGGGCGCTTGGGTACTAGAGACTATTTTTGGGTGCTTGTGACTGCATAGATGGTCAGATACTGATTTTTCTAGTGTCATACAAGTGTCTCTGGTAGTCGCGTTTGGTCATCTGTATGTCACAATATGATCGTCGAGTGCACCTATAACCTGTAAAAGATATGTTCACTTATAAAAACCCTCAAACTACATCAAATGTCAAAAATAAAATATGTAATATGGGGATTCAGAATGACCTTGGTGGTCACCTAATTGAATGAAATTACACCCAAAAATTTCATTATATTGCATACTCCATGTAGTTTTTGTATGTGTGTGATAGAATCGTGCCCTAGGAAGCCCTTGTGCAAGTGCATGTGATAGTGAGGGATAACTAGATGTACCAATGTAAATAGATGTGTGGATGGAAAAATGAACTTCCCCTTCCTATAAAGTGCATGTAGAAAATGTAGTCCCTTTTCCCTTGTATGAGTACTAGATGGATTTCTTTGATGCTCTTATATGCCTTTGGATGTAGCCTTAGGTGATGTAATAGATGCTTAGAGCTTGAACCTTTATTTTGGTCACATAGATTTGTATTTATATGATTCCTTTGGTTAAATTTCGTAATTAACAATTGGAAGTTCGACCCATAAGAAAATAAGAGGCCCAAAATATAAAATAGGCTCAAAATATCAAGTAATATAGAAATATGTCAAGGCGCCCAGAGGGGACGATGGTGCCTAGGCGTTGGCATCTTGACTGGGTGTTGGTGTCTGAAACCATAAAAGATAAGAAATTAAAATACTGACTTGGTTGTAGGGTGTAAAAGACTAGAAAGAAGACCATAAAAAATAAAAGAGGCCAAATATAGTTGTCAATTACTATTTTTCTTGCTTAGGAATCATATGAATGCAAGTATTCTTTTAGAATCTAGAAATGTACCCAAGTCTGTGATTTTATTTCTACAGCGGCATATCATGTGGTCTCAAGAAACAAGGATATTTTTAGGGGGTTTTATGATTAATTGTATCATGGGATCCATCCCATTCATCTCAAAAGGATGTTTGGAGTCAAATTCATATAAAGAAGTGTCAAAAAAGTCCTTCTGGAGCTCCATAAACTTTATCTTCAAGGTCTCTCTCAAGGTATGCTCTCACAGTTAGAAATTTTTTGAAGAGGATATATGTCATCCTTTGGTGAAGGTACATTTTTTTCCCATCCCTTTGGGATAGTGGGGACAAGAAATTGTGCTCATTTTTTTTTAGCCCCCTAGTCCATCATATGACCCTGAAAAGGCTTCATGATGTAAGTTAAGCCCCTTTTCACCTCATTCTAGCCATCCCCATTGTGCAACCACAAAGTGGCACTTATCAAGCTATGATAAGGGATAATTTTTCTTCCCCATTTATCCCATCCCCTTGGGATAGTTGGGACAAAAAAATGTGCCCCATGCCCATGTTATCCCCTTGGTTTTCCATATGACATCAAGAAGGCTCCATAGGTCATTTTTCAACCCCTTCTCCTCTATGCCTTGTCAAACCGCCTTCCGCCACTTGTCACTCCTAGGTGAGGGTGCATTTTTATACCCCATCTGTCTCATCCCCTCAGGATATTGGGACACAAAAATTTTCCCATGTCCATCCCTTTCCTAGGTTCCTCATGTGATGCAGTCTTAGCCCTTAGGTGTTTTTTCTTGTTTTTCTCTCCTCCTTCCATATCCCACTTCATAAATACATTCATTCATGCTCACCACCACTCACACCTTAAAAACACAACTTAAAAACATAAATATATTTGATTTTTATATGAGGATCAATACAGAACCCCGTGCACATCAAACAAGGTTAAACTTCTAATGGAGTCGTGAACGTTCCACGTAGTAAGCAAGAGATCAAATCAAAAAATGAGAATCAAGTTTAGAGAAAGAAACTGTGGGTCTATCATTCTCATAGATCAAAAATAAGAGGTACATATAGTAATGTTGTGTAACTCATGTGCATGACATGTGTACACAACCCTAACTAACCCTATTGACATATTCTCACTAAGTGAGATGATTAACCACATGAGGTGGACAAGATTCCAAGTGACGACGAGACAAGTCATATACACCAACAGTAACATGTGTTAGTGCAAATCAAAGCTAGTATGCAAATATAAGAAAAATGTACAATCAAGTAAGAAATAAGATAATATAGACTATGAGAAGTGGGTTTCAAACATGGGACAATCTCTTACAATGTCATAAGACAATCATGGCTGAAGCGGTTAAAAATCATATAATGTGCATACAAGACAAAGGACAGTAGCTCAAAAACAATACTATAGCAATGGAAAGCAATGTCAAGAAAAGTGTAACAGACAACCATGGTAAACATAGATTTTCTGCAAGGAAGATGTTACACATGAAGCACTTGTTAGCAATGTTTATAAAGATAAAGAGTATGTCAAAGTGTGTATAGATCAATGGAAAGTAATGTACTAGTAAGAAGAAGTAACAAATAATGGAACAATAGCACTTTTTGATGTGTAAGAGTAGTGAATGTAGATGCCCACTGGGGAGCCTTGGTGGGACTCCAATAAGAATTACAAGTGCTAAGAATCATTACTGCGTGTAAAGATATGTAGTATGCATTCACAATGAAATACCAAGTGAATGTGCATGTGTATATAGAAAAAAATATTGACATACTAAGTACTCATCTAGCATGGGAAACAAAGTGTACATGTAAGTATACAACATGCAAGAATAAGTGCAACCAAGATATGCAGTATTCTATGTATGAATGAGATGGGATGGTATGCAATGTGAATGTGATAGGAGAATCATGCCCCCAGTGGATGTGGATGACTATGAGATGAGGCTCATTTACAAAAGACCCCTCAACAATCAAGAATTAACCATATAATAAGAGTACGTCATCAGGAAATGGTTTGAAAATAGATGCTAGAAAGATAGATCATGAAGTGCAAAGTGTAAAGTGTAGAAGAGGTGAGGTTTATTTCAGAAATTTAGACCCTCAGCAGTCGAGTATGAACCATGGAAATAGATTGTATCATAGAGTGGTATGATGTGCAAGAATTTAATGCTAGAAATATGTATCATGAAGTACGAAGCATGAAATGTGTAGTGTGTGAGGTTCATGGATGTATTATTCCCTCAATAGTCAAGTGTGAACCTTAGCACAAGAGTGTGTCATAGGGTAGTGCTGATACAATATGTGTATCAAGTTGTGTACGATTTCCTAGAAATAGGAAGTATGAAGCACCAAAGTGTAATAGTAGAAATGGTAGACACCTGATGATGTTAGATAGGGGGAGATAAGTAAGCATAATGCCCTCCAAGTGTATGATATGTATACGCATCAAGTAACTATTAGAATCTGAGGGATAACATTAACCATAGTAAAATAATATATCATACCAAACATTAACATTAACATCTAAACTATGAAAATAAATTAAATAACGTTGTAAACACAAATTTATGTGGAAAACCCCTGAGGGGGTAAAAAACCATGGTGAAAAGAGATATTCCATTAATGAGAAACCATTATAGTCTATTAAAACATCTCCCTTCTCACTTCTCTCCAAGCCAATCACACGAGGTGATAAATAATATGATCCGCAACCATATTTAAATGACCCCATGGGTCAATGAACATATTAAGTGATGGGGTATGATTAAATTATACCCCGATTTAATACAAATTAGTTAAATTAAATAACCAATTAAACATAACCTAAAGTTTATATTAAATAATTAAGAATATAATCTATTCTAAATTATTTAATTATAAACTAAAGTTTATAGGCACTTAATAATACGCTTTAACAAACCCTCTTAATATTAAGTAGGGAACCATATGCTAACATAACTTGTTTGTACAAAAGGATTTACAAATCCATAAACCATTAGTGAATGTTTAGGGTTATCATATCAATTTTTGAAGGATTTATAACACCTTCATCATGTTTAACTTACTTTTTAGTACAAAAGAATTTGGAATCCATAAATCAAAAATTATGATTTAGGCTAAGCATGATTTGTGAGACTACACATCATAGTTTGTCATGGAAAAAAATCTCAAAACAAGCATCTCTAGGAGCCTTTTATAACACAAGGACCTCCTTTACAAATATATGCAACACACTAGATTTTACACTATAAAATTAGAGTTTATAAGTTTACAAAAGATCATAAAAGATCTTTATTTACAATGCTTTACAAGTGGAGCAGAAGTATAGAGGAGAAGGAGATATCAAATTGGCCGAACCATTAGCAGGTGACATTCCCCATGCACAATCCCCCTCAATGGTAACTCTGAAAGGCCAAGCACTGCACGAAACTTGTAGAATTTTATAGCACACAATGACTTCGTAAACATGTCTTATAACTTGATCTTCAGTCTAGTAATACTGGAGATCTATATCATCACAGAGAACCTTCTCTCAGATAAAATGCATATGAATCTCTATATGCTTTGTCTCTTTGATGTTGAACTGGATTCTTATCAAGATAAATACATCTTTGGCTATCACATAGAAGAGGATTACTTCCTTTAGCTTCCATATGTATCTCTTCTAATGGCTGCTTTAACCACATGGCTTCTTTCACTGCTTCCATTGCACTTCTATACTCAACCTCAATAGAATAAAAGGAGACTGCTTGGTTACTTTTTTACTGCTCCAAAGCAATGACACTTGCACCAAACTTGAACACAGTATACAATTGTAGACTTTTGATCCATCACATCACCCAATATGATCAAAATCACAATATCCATATAAATATGCATTGTTAGAAGAAGTATAATGGTAAACCAAAAGAAATTGTGCTTTTAATATAACACAATATTCTTTTGGCTAACTTCCAGTGATCCTGATATGATTCCTACATAAATCTCAAATCAATCCCTACTAGACTAAGAAATGTCAGGTATAGTAATAGTTAGATAAATCAAACTACACTACTACCTACAATTTGCTTGTACAAAGTAGGATTAACATTTTCACATGCATGTTCAGGATCTAGTTTAACATCCAACTTCTTATAGAAATAGCAATAGGTTTACAATCAATCATATTAAACCTTTTAATAAAATTAGTGGCATATTGTGATAGACATACAACAATAGAATTTTTATCCTAATATATAGCCATGCCTAAGAAATGATGCAATAATCCTAAATCAGTCATTTCAAAGTATTGTTTTAATTTAGCTTTAATTTTCATAATTAAACTGTTAGAGTTGCTAGCAATAAATAAATCATCAACATACAATATAATGAGAATATTATGATTTTCTCTTCAATTTTTACAAATAAATCATTATCAGAAAAACAATTAGAAAATCCAACTTCATTGAAAAAAATGTTAATCTTCGCCTACCAAGCTCTAGGAGCTTGTTTTAAAACCATATAAAGCTTTTTTTCAATTTAATCTTTACCAGGTTCTTCAAATCCTTTTAGCTTGGGTCATATAGATTTCCTCTTTTAAATCACCATTCAGAAATTAAATCTTGACATCCATCTGATGGATTTCCAAGCCATATTGAGTAGCTAAGGTAATAAAAATCCTACAGTGCTCATTTTTGCAACTAGTGCAAAGGTTTCAACGTAGTCGAGATCATGTTTTTGAGTAAAACCCTAGAGCTACTAACCTGGATTTGAATTTATCAACACTACCATCAACTTTGTATTTAATCTTGTACAACCATCTAGATTTGACTATACTTCATTTTTTAGGAGGGACTAAATTCCAAGTTTGATTTTTAATCAAGGTAGCATGATATGTATGTTGACTTATGATCATTTTCTAAAGGTTTTTAGGATTAGAGTCTTGAATAATAGACTCGACCCATTTAGGTCTTTTAGTTATAGAGGAAACATGAACTAACTCTTTTTTCACTATAGGTTCATTACTAATTTCATCATCACATACATCATTTTCACTGATATTATCATTATTTTCAATCTCATTAGAATTATTATGAACAAACAAAAACACAAGAGGATGAAGATGAATAATTTTTTTGTGTGATATTTTAACATTCCTGTTTTCTATAACTTCTCTTTTTGAAGGATCATAGATAATTAAGACCTTTATTTTTACCTCCATAACCTATAAACATACAAGGGTAGGAGGTTTGATCAAGATTCTTTCGTTTTGATTTCAAAATGAAGATAAAAACATGGCTACCAAATATTCTCAAATGAGACACACTTGGTTTTTGATTTGATCAATTTTTTAGAGGAGTGAAGTTAACTAAGACTTTAGTGAGAACTTAGTTTAAAATGTGAACAAAAATGTTTATTTCTTCTACCAAGAAAAATTTAGGGACTTGTATTGAATGCAACATGGTTCTAGCCATTTCTAGAATGGTGTGGTTTTTTCTTTCCGTAATCCCATTCTATTGAGAGGAATAAGGAGTATTCAATTCTCTTTGAATACCACATTCGACAAAAAATGAGTCAAATGTCTTATTGACGTATTCTCCCCCATTATCAGTCCTAAGCATCTTAATTTTATAACTAGAATTATTTTCAACTAAAGATTTAAATTCTTTAAATTTTGATAAGACATCTGATTTATTTTTAATAAAATAATACCAAATCATACGAGAGCAATCATCAATGAACGTGATAGCATATAAAGAACCATCAAGGGATGGAGCTTCTAGGGGTCCTCAAAAATCAATTTGGATAAGTTTCAAAGGTTCAATAGAGTTTGTCTCATGATTATTGTGAAAAGGGTAAGCAGATTTCTTACCACGTAAGAACCCTTCACATGTTTCATGATTTTTAGAAATAGGTGGTAGAAAAATACTAGTGTCAGTTGATACATGTCATACATGCTCGTAAAGTTGACATGACCTAGTATTTCATGCCACAATTGCATGTCACTTCTTTGAGATGTCAAACAAGAAGCAAAGGGAAATCCATTAAACACATAAACCACCTCTTTGTATGCCTTCAACCATAGTAACATCTTGTTCATTTTTAATAAACCATTTATCTTTCAACAAAGTTACACTATAGTTATTTTGAGTCAATTGAAAACAAGAAAGAAAATTCGTTTTAAGTTTAGGTACTAACAAAACATTATTAATAAACCCATTAGAGACGTTTGCTTTACCTTGTCCTTAAACGCCGATGATGGAATGATCACCCAAATAGATCTGATCATTACATTTTCTATGGTCATATAGGATATCAGATTTGAAGGTCATGTGCCTAGAGGCACCACTGTCCAATATCTCCTCATTTTCCTTTGCAATGACAATGTCAACATAAAAAGCAATTACATTAGATTTTTGACTATTTTTCTTATTCTTGTTTTGATATTGATTTTGATCTGATTTGTTTCCCTTTTGGTTTTTGAAATGTTACTTATTTTTTTATTTACAATATTATTTCTTATGGTCAAATTTTCCATAGTTATGTTGGTTTCTTATCTTTACTAGAAGGTTTAAAAGTTTATTTTTTTCTTGTTGAACCTAGAAGGTTTATTTTTTAATTTTTTGAGAAAGAAGTGCTTGAGTGACATTCTCTTTTGAATTAAAGTTTGTCATAAATTTCTCTTCCTGAATCAGAAGAGTATTGAGGGTTTGTAAATCAGAGATGTGTTTTTTAGTTTGATATTTAGAATTCAATATTGAAATGAAATTTCTAAACCTTTCATGTATATTTAACTAAATAATCAAGTAAAGTAATTTGTCCTGAATTAAGTTACAATTACATCCATCCACCTGAGACTTAATATTTTTAGTTTTAGCTAAAAAAATTAATTACTTTTTCATCTCCCTTCATGGGAGTCATCGTCAGTTCTAGAATCAATTCAATAATTTTTGATAACCACGTACCTTCATGCATTGATTCCAGTTGCGTCCAAGCCTCACTCGAACTTTCTTGATTCTTGATATGAAGGATAAAATCATCATACACACTCCACAAAATAATGAGTATAACTTCTTGTACCTTTTGTTGATATGCAACAACATTGTCCACAGTTGTTTGGCTTCCTGTAAGAGCCTTCTCTGTTATGTTTATGACCATCTAGAGATTGCAAGCCATGAATTCCACCTTTAACTATATCTTTCAGATACTGTAATTGTTTCCATTTAACATCTTTGATTTATCAATTTAAATTGGTTAGATACCATTTTCACGTAAATAAATTTTCAATAAATAAGAACAACAAGGCTTATATTAATCGAGGTTCGAAAAATCCCCTTGTTGTTCAAGCCATGCAATAAAATTTTGATGAATTTACGACAAAAAAGGACCTGTCAAACCAATAGTCCAAACATATGATATATTAGTTTGACACTAACAATAATTTATTGAAATGTGAGTGATTTTTTTTAGTTTTTCATGAAACAAACAAAGATGAGGATTTATTCATCGTGTCATAAAAGAACTCATTTCAAATGAAAAAACAATTCATCTACTATTTACAATATTATTAAAATGATTTTATCATTTAGAAAATAAGGATTAAATTAGATCAAAAAATAATTACTAAATGATAAAAAAACAAAAATTGTATATATATATATATATATATATATATCTTTTTTGTGGAGCATTGCTCCTATAACTTGGTCGAGTTGGGTTAACCAACTTGGCGAGTTGAGTTATTAATGCCATGAGTTGAGTTTATTAATGCAACCAATGTTAATATTTACTAATGTTCATAGTGACAATGATGTACAACTTGGCGAGTCGACCATAACCACCACAACGAGTCAAAGGCTGAGTTTGGATGAGCCACCATACACATAGCTCGGCCGAGGGAAGTCACCATCTGAGCCTGCGAAAGAGCAACACATAAACCTCTACCACCACATATGTGTCATGCCTCAACCATGGCAAAACAAGCCATAAGTGTGGTCGTAGCCACAATATCTACCTAACCCGCCAAGGATTATAAAGCCTAAACTATTTCTTTTTTGTCCCCATGTGGAACTAAAGTCCCAGATAACAAAAGAGAGAAAGGTCCATGGCCAACCAAACCATGTGACCATGGCCAAGGCGGAGGTCGATGGTAGCGCGGTGCAGGGGACAGACCGGCCACATGTAGGCCATAGATAGGAGTGGGTATGGGTGTGGCAGGGCTTGCCAAGTGACAGTCACAGAGAAGTGTAGAGGGGAATGGGGTTTCCCTACTTAGGTATTAGGATTAATATATAGTTTTAAACTATATAGAATTATAGGTTTTCACATATAATTTCCAAACTATATATAAATAGTTTATATAAAAAAATATTATATAATTTATAAATATTATAAACTATAGTTTAGAAACAAAAATACTTTGAGTCTTGAGTAAAATAGATTTTCGAAAAACTAGGGGGCACATGAAGACATACATTTGTTTCCAAATTTCAAAAGTGAATAAAATTAACATGGAGTTTTACAGAGGGTACAAGTGATTTAACACGGGCAATGGGAAAATTTGAACATCATATTATGATGGAGCTTGCCTCCTCCTTTTAACCTTTTATTAATTCTTAGATTTTACCCCCAAAATATTTCAACCTGCACATTCGAAAAAATAAACATATAGTGAATTATTCTAACAAGTAATTAACCCTTACCTCTATTTTACAAGTCCTGGTAAATTATTTCATACGATATTTCACGTGCGGGGTGAATTATTTTTGAAGAATTTGCCACCCCTGCACATCCTTAGTAACAACTATGTCCCAGATGGGAGGGGGTATAAATTATTTTTTCCAACAAATTAACCACCCAACCACCCCAACCAACACACCCGATAGGTTAATTAAAATAGGATTAAATTACACATGCTCTAGTACCATGTTAGAATCCGAGGGATAAAACTAACCATATTAAAATAATATATTATACCAAACATTAACATTAACATTTAAACTATGCAAATAAATTAAATAATGTTGTGAACAAAAATTTACGTGGAAAACCCCCGAGGGGTAAAAACCACAATGAAAAGAGATATTCCATTAATGAGAAACATCATAGTCAAGTAAAACATCTCCCTCCTCACTTCTCTCCAAGCCAATCACATGAGGTGATACATAATATGATTCGCGACCATATTTAAATGACCCCACTATAGACACTAGGTTTTCATTAACCTGCCTACTTCACCTTATTTGCACATTATTTAATCTAAAACTTATTATTATGTCACTATCCTAAGTCACCCTCTCCTCATCCAATAAAATTAACTTTTACACCCTTAGAAATTACTATTTACCCATCCCAAACCACCTCAAACTCTTCAAAACCACTTAAAAGATATAAACCACCCCAAACCTATTTTATCCTAACCTCCCCAACTCATCCATAACCTCCTCCCATCCATTTTCCCTCATCATTACCTGAAAACCCCATTGAGAAAGTGGTTTTAACCATTTCCTAAACATTTTCATAAAAAAATCCGGATCGTCAGAAAATTCTACCTAATCACCAACAATCATAAATACAAGTTTTTACTCTTCCCCCAGGGATGTTAAGAAATATTTTTCTCACTCTTACACTTTTTCTTCATCCTAACAACGATTCTAATTCATTCTAGAGATCATTAAGGACCTGTATCAACTTCAAGATCTTGTAAACACATCATTTTGATAGCCTTTTTCATCAATCATCTCTTAGGAAGCTCAACTACTGGGCATCAACTTTAATCAGCTCCATCCGATGTTTGGAGGCATATTTCAGTATACTCTCAGATCAAGATGTATTTTTCTATTTTATTTCATCATTTACATTTCATAGAAGCATAAAAATGATAAATAAAAAAAATCATCATTTAGAACTTTTTTTATCGTTTTTATCATAGTTTATCATTTTCACAGTCATTGTCCATGATTATGTCCAATCGCCTGTGATTATGTTGAATTTCCATCGATCCCTTTCAAATTGTATCTCTTTATCAGTTCATCAATTTATCATAATTTTTGTTCAATATTTTGGATTTAACTTGTCCTCTGTAAGTATGGCTTTACTTTCCCCCTCCCCCCCTGAACTAGAGGAAGCCCCATATCTAAAATCAGATATGGTTTTAGATCGCAGTACCTGGCTGGTCTCATCCTATCAAAAGCATCTACGACCTTCCAATTGTTCAGTAGCCCTTCTTTTGGGAATAGTTCAACATTCTCCACGATTTGAAATTTAGTGCAATTCCCTTTGCCACTGATATTGATGACATTGAGGATCATATCGAGTTCCTCCATGAGATCCAACAAGAAACAAACGAATATTGGTATGATTACTTTAAATATATCTTGATCTACATCCACTCTTGTGTGGGCTACATACCAAGCTTCATGGGAATTACCCTTCGATCTTGAGTTCTAGAGATTCTTATCCATCATCTATCTATCTTTAATTATTTATCTTTGTCAATATACTTAATTGTATCAAAGTGAGATGACATCCTCCAAGGAAGTCCCTTTGGATTCCTGGAATCGGCCTTTACCAAGCAGCTTGTTTATCCATCTATTTAATGTCTTATGTTTAGCTACATTTGATATGTAGGTTTATTCATCGACATAAGAAGAAGGATATTTATTACACTACATCAACACTTATCACTGTAGTTATCGGTAAACCCCACCGTCCTCTGAGAATAATTTGTTTTTGTTATTTTATTTTATTAAGTTAAAGTTGGAAAGCAAAAATTATCTAGTACATTTTGGCACGCCCGGTGGGACCTCGACCCTTTTCTTTCATTTCAAATTAATTAATTTTCACCTTTAGGTTATCTAATTTGTAATTTCTAACGATCTGGTTAAATCACCAATGATTTTTGTGAATCACCAGTGATTCCTGTAAATCATCAATGATCTCTATAGATCGTTTTTTATTTCTTATATAGTTAGCCTCTAACTATTATTTCTTTTTCTATTCTTTGTTTCCACTTAACCCTTGTAGGTTCTAGTCTTTGGAGCTTCTATTTAATGTGTTGTAGTTGTGCTTTAAAATTTTACAAAATTAAAATTTAAAAAAGGAACATTTGCAGGTACGTCTTTTTCCTTTCTTTTTTTCCAAACATTACATTTTTGTTTGCTGCCCTCATCAAACATACATTTATTTTTGGTATTAAAAAGAAC
Source organism: Taxus chinensis (assembly GCA_019776745.2). Lineage (NCBI taxonomy): Eukaryota > Viridiplantae > Streptophyta > Pinopsida > Cupressales > Taxaceae > Taxus > Taxus chinensis. The sequence continues at coordinate 729,653,216 of CM034148.1, forward strand.
CTTTCATTCTGATTGTTCATATAACTTCATTAAGAGGTTAATAAATTGCATTCATTTAATTAATCCCCCACACACACAACCAAATCACTTTAAACAAAACTTGCATCAAAACATTCCTACCCAAGTGGACCCACCTGGATTTCATCACTAAGGGGATAAGCCAGCTCAATCTTCTGGCTGAGTATAAAAAATTTGGTGGGTGGTATATTGGCTAACCATCTGACTTCCTTATCGTTGTGATACTGTGAAGTGTGGAGGTAGGCCCTAATACTAGGCCCCGTACCGACACCAACACAGATTTTGGCCTCACATACCTTCGGGTATATCGAGGACTCCTTCCTTTAACATCACCCGAAACAATCCATATATTGTCATTTCCTAGGACCCTGTTATCCTTTTTTCACATTTTACTCTTCTTTTAAATAATCAAGATGATTAAAAAAAAATTTGCGTGATTGTCTGATATTTGTAATCAACAATCTAGATTCATTTTTCATTTTAGGTAATTTTGTAATTTCATGGTTCTTACAAGACAACAATCTCACCTCCAAAATCCTGACAACATGACTGAAAAATTCCAACGAACCATCAAAAACCTTCAAACCTACATTGAGGATGCTTCACAACTGATTGAACAACAACGGGCATCGCTATCACCTTGATCAGAAGATCAAGATAAAGAACCTCCAGATTTCACTAGCAGGCAATCTACCTCATCCGAAATACCTAATCCATCAAATCCCCACTTTTTTTGATAGTGGGGATCCAATGTTTTCTTAAATTTTAGATTCAAACATCATTTCCCTTAATGCATATCTCACTACTAGGGGTGTTCATCTTTAACTAGTCACACCTAGATCATGACTGTCTATATCTAGCACCTCATATGACTTCTCCTGACTTATTGATCCTAACCATGAGGTATTCATCTAGAAAATACATCCTTATCCTACTAGTAATCAATCAGAATCTTCTAATGTCATGTCTTTGGCTCCTATCATCGCCTTTGATCTTAATGTGGTCTCTTCTCAGGACACTAATAATCAACAATCATCATCCTTGGTAGACCTCTCATCTAGTTCCATTCATCATCCCATAACAATATGAACATATCCTTATACACATAAACTCCCTTGGTCTCTTATACCATCCAAACTCCTCCTGTGATTTCAGTATCCATTCTGACAAGCATATCTCAACCTACCCCATCCCAAAAACCCACATCAGTATTTAAAAATATATTTATGTCTATTCTGATGTCAATACCACCCATTAATACGAGTTCTATTTCCACTATTCATCCCTCCTCACAATAGTCATCGGACCATCCTCACTTCCTCCCATTCTATCCCTCAATAATCGCAACCTCTTATTTACACTTCCATTCCTTTCCAGCACGCACCTCAACCATCCCAGCCTCTTATTTATAACATACCTCAACAATCTCAACCAATCATCTAGTCCTCTACCTGTTTTCAACACATACCACAACCATCACAACCTCTTATGAACACATCTTTACCCTTTTAATATCAGTATATCCAACCTTCACAACCTTTGGTTTCATAACCTATCTATAATGTTTCCATTAATAACCATCTACAATATATAATCTCACAACCATACCAACATCCAAATGCATTCTCATACAATCAATGTGGTTCTTAATCATCTAGTATCTAGTAACAACCATAAACATACCTGTTACATGATTTAATGAATAGAATATCTATCCTTAAATTCAATTCTATGGGTCTTAAGAACACATTATCATATAAAAAATATATAATGAACCCATTCATCCATTCGTACCATACAAATCATATCCTCTGCACTAGGAACTTCCTAAGTTCCTCATATTCTACAGTAAAGAAGACCCCCAACAACACATCTGGGTCTTCCGACATGCATGTTACCTCATAGCACACCACCATGACCTTATGTTAAGGGCATTCCCTATGTACTTAGTTGATCTTGCCTTAGATTGGTATAATAACATCCCATAGTATTCACTTTTTTCATTCGCTTAACTTGCTCAACTCTTTCCTTGAACATTTTCAATCAACATTGCACATAAAATCACTATTACCAATCTATACACAATCAGTTTGGAACAAGGTATGGACATCCATCAAAGCATAAAAGATAGAGGAATTTTGTCAGATTGTTGTAATTGTAAATTCTCTGGTAGATGTGTATGAAAAATGTGGGAACCTTACACAAGGCAGGTGAAACTATTTGACAAAATGTCTTTAGACAAACGTGGTTTTGTGGACAGCATTGACCGTGGGATATGCACAAAAAGGGTTTGTTTGAAAAGGATTAGAAAAATCTCAAGAAAATGCAATAAGCATGTGGTAAAACCCAACTTCCAAAACCTTTTTCTTGTAATCTCCAAGCATGTGCCTAAATGGGAGCTTTTTTTTGTTCTTTCACTCCTTTGTTAAAGTTGGATTTTTTTGTTTTGGGTGCAAATTCTTTTATTTGTAGCTTTCATTTGAGTTCCTCCTCTCTTTGAATCTTCTTGTTTGGCAGATAATTAGTAGCACTTCCTTCATATCACTTTAGAGAGATTGAATGGAGTATTTTGGCATTACAAGCCTACCTTGGGTGTTGAAAATATTCTAAAACCCATGTGGAAGAGGGAATATTTTATTTTATTTATTTATTGTGTTGAAGCTTAAGCAAACTAGCAACCCAGAGCTTAAAGAAACCAGACATCATTTTACAAAACACCCTTTTCAATGCTTATGTCAAGTGTGGAATCATGTAGGATGGCTGCAGATTACTAGACTCAATAGCCTAAAATAAATGTCTTCCAATACCAAGGAAATAATAAGTAGATGTGGGTTTCAAATATATGGTGTTTTTTATGGGCAATGATCTTGTTGATATGTATGTGAAATGTGGAAGTGTATAAGATGCACGGAAAGTGTTCGAAAAAATGCCTCAATGAGATGTAGTTTCTTGGACCGCTCTGATTTCAAGGTATACTCAAAATAGGCCAGCTTGACGAGGCCATGAAATTGTTTAAAGTAATTCCTGTGAAGAAATTGGCCTCTTAGAATGTGATGATTGTTAGGTTTGCATAGATTCGAGATGTTGAGGAAGGGTGAGGTTGTGGCAAAGATACTCTCAAACTCCTTGACCCTGTGAAGAACGTTGCAGAAAATCTAAAACACTTATTACATTATGGAGGATTATGGAAGGTACACGAGATGAGGTGGGTGAAAAAGGCTTTGAAACCCCTCTAGAAACTACAATCATCTCATGAAATTCCCAAAACCACTTAACTTCTATCGTTCAATCAAATCCAGGCATGGTCTCCTTACCTACATCTTTTATAATTTGGTTTTTCTTCATTTGCAATATAATAGAAATGTTAAACCATTAGATTCTTAAACATTTGGTTATTTTAAACAGATTTGTATTGCAAAATAATAAAACATTACCTTGTGAATGCATTGCAAATAAACCTTGGTGTAAAACCTTAGACTTAAACCCACCTTCTTAGATGTTTGTGAAACTCAGTAATCGAAATGAATAGTTGTAGCCCCTCGAGTGGGCTAGTTGAGTTTGAGTTAGTTGTTAAACCTAGTTGTCATCCTTTTGTAAAATTAGTTTAATTGTGATTTTAAAGACTCACAGAACAACCTTCTTGCCCCATCGAAAAGGGATGACAAGTTTTGTTTATGTCCCTCATTATGTGGGGAGTTATATCAAGTGTTAGATTGACCTTGAGTGACCATTTGTGCTCTCTTATCCACCCCTCTAGGAGTCCTATTACCCCATTCTTGTAATTTTAGAAAGCTGCTAAAACTAAAAAGTTGTCCTTCGTTTCACATAGTCGTTTGGACCCTAAGCAAAAGAGTGTTTTTCCACCTTCGACCTAAACCTCTAGTATTTCTACTAGACAATTACTTATAACATTATATTTGGGGGAAAGAACATTTCTAGATAGTTTAAGCAATGGAGTTTTGTAGGCCTCCAGTCCTAGTTTGACTAGGTCAAACTGAACAATTACGACATGATGGCTCTGGAAAACTCATCGTCGTTTGCAACCCATTTTCCAATTCCCAGTTCCGTCAACTCCGATGTATTCTTCATATATAAGATGGCATGTAGGAACCTTATCATGGAGATTCCAACCATCGAAACTTAGTTTTCGGATGAGGTTTCTTAGCCCTCGAGCTAAAATTGGTGTTGTTGCAACCAGCCCAATTGCGACCATTGGCCCCGAGAAACTAGCTGCCAATTGTAAATTGTTTCCCAGTTCTGAATTTTTTCTATTCCTTTGAACTCTTGGTATATAGGAGGACACGTAGAAATTTACCCATTATGTTTTTGCTCATCTAAAGATAGTTTTTGAACATGGTTTCTTAGCCTCCGAGCCAAAATGAGACGTTTTTTGCAACTAGTAGAAAAAGTTAAAAAATAAGGTCACAAGACCCTAACCAAGACATTAAACTATCATGAAAACTTGTTGAAACGTATAAGTAATTGTATCAAAAACTCTCTTGTGTGGCTTGTGGTGTGAAATGTGACTTTTGGAAAAAAAATAGTGTTCTCTCTCTTCCCTATCTCTTTCACTCTCTCCTTAGCTAAGAAATGAAACTTAAATGAAATGAAATGAATAAATGTCTCTAACCCTCTCTTTTCCAGTGCAAATTATTATTATTATGTAAATGGAAAACTAAGAACATTAATTATGCTAGATTTAGGTGGATGTCATGCCTGTGATTTATCACTTATTTCATGCTCACATGGTTTTGCAGGATGCAAGTAAGATGGCAAAATGGCGTTGTTGTAATCCAATGTGTATTATTGTAATTTATGTAAGTTAATGGAAATATATAAATAAATATATACATATATATATATATATATATATAGTATATGTATGTATGTATGTATATATGTATGTATGTATGTATATATGTATGTATGTTATGTATGTATGTATGTATTGTTATGTTATAGTAAATACTTATTATTGAAATTTGGTAATATGAATGAGATAGTAGTTTTAGGGGTGCTTTGGGAAATGTGAATTTAACTATATGTGTCCTTTTGATTCAAATTTACGTATGGTAAAAGAAAAAGGGGGGTTGGATATATATGTGTGTGTGTGTTTTTGTTAAATGAAATTGAATTTAATCTCTTATAGTGTGTTTCCAGTGTGTAATTGATGATTAAATAATTGTTGTGTTGTGTTCCTTACCTTGAAAATGTTATAAAGAAACCTAAATGTAATAGTAAATCTTAGTTAAAACTTGTGCATAACTACCCTTCCTGTGTTATTCCCTTTAGCATAAAAAATTGAAACCTTGGGATGAACATAAAATGATAAATCCTATACTCAATGGCACATTCTAGCTTAGGTAAATATGAGCCCAAGTTTGAGTTTATCAACATATCATGTATGCTTAGTGACATTGTCGTGAACCCGACAGTTAGGAGTAACCATGGTCAAACATCATATAGAGTATGTGGTACCCTTCAAGGATTGGTAATCGTGTGTGTCGTAAGGAGAATGTGTTTTATTAAGGTAGTAATCTTGGGAACCAACATTAAGCATAGTGTAAAATCATCTTAGACTGACATACATGTTAAGTGACGAAGATCGCCAACAAACCTTGAAAGTAACATTTTAAGAGTTGGGATCATAAATGAACTCAAAACCCAATCTCAATTGTCGTTTCAGTTCTATGGTGCAATATTAAGAGTTAATTGTTCAAAACTTAACAACATCTTAATGTGTGATTAATTTTTTAAAACATAACCATAAGATGATGTGCTTATAGAAAGGTGAAATTTAGGTCGTTCTCTTATGTGTGTTTAAAACCATCTTGTGGTGAGAATACTGAGTGTGAATCCCCTTTAAACCCTCTCAAACAAGAGTGTTAGCTTGACAAGAAGTATCAAATGTACCTTGAGTTACAAGATGATTGTTGGAGATAAGGGTGTTCAATCACTCTAATTGTGACTCTTAGTAAGGTGTGTAAAATTTATAATTGAATGTTTCTTGGTAACATGCATCTAATACGTATTTCCTAGGAATCCAAACCTGGTGGAGTATGAAATCATACTCCTTAGGACCTTGATGACTAATCATTTAAATGAAGAAGATAGGATACATAGTTAGTTATAATTACTTAAATCATAAATTGAGTAAGCTTAGTAATTAAATGTTAATATGAAAAGAACGTGTAATTTGTTCACTCTTGAACTAATAAACCTCACTGGTTTCATGTGAACCTTCCTTATGGAAACTGAGATAAATTGTGAAACCAAACAAACATGTAACTTAAAATACAAACCTTTAGAATAAACACCATTGGCTCATGTGGGAATATATGTTCCTATCAACAACCCAAGCCACATCATTTTATTGTGATAGGGGAAACAAGCAAAATTAGAGGGAGTAACTACAAGTGAAGTGTTAAGTAAATTAAGGACAACATAGTATAGTTTTTAAGAAAAATGAAGGACCGCATGATAAGTGATTTTCAACAATTAAGGCCAATAACGAAAGATAAAGGTAATAAAATTGTAAACCAGGAAAGTGTTGTGTTATGGAAGGTGCCTATATGAGAGTTAAATTGTAGTTGAATTAATGTTTTACCTTCTCATTTGGAGAAATGTGGTCTTGATGTGCAACATGTATTTTCATGTCATCTATGTGGGATAATGTTTGTGAAAATGTATCATGTGTTATGCATTGTCTTAAGAAATCGCTTGTGTTGTCATGTATCAAGCAATGAAAGTAAAAAAAAAAAAAATTCCAGTATTTTTACTGTTGTATTTGTGTGTGTAAAATGTGGGCGTTAAATAGTCATAGTCCTTCATCAAAGGTGTCAATAGTCATTAGTGTCTCTTCATGTTCTCTATGTGTCAACTAGTCAATATTTTCCATTAAGTTTGTTAATTTAAATATATGTTTGCGTCAATTTTAAGTCATCAAAAATATCAAAAGCAAAAAAAAATCCGTATGGACAATTTTTTGGTGGAATCCAACATCTACTTTGTTAATAGGCATGTCTATTTTTTGGAGGACCCTCTTCAATTCAAAACGATATGCAACTGAGCTTAAACTTCCAACCTACTTAGGAGGCAACCAAGTCAACTAGAGGATGAAGGCATCAAATGCTGGAGGAAATTTAACATCGTCTCACAAGTTGTTAGCGATGGGACCACAAAATGTAATACAGGTAAATAAAGTGTGTGAAAATGGAAAATACCGAGAGTAGAATCCAATAGTAGTGGAAACCAATTATGATGTGTGAAATCAAGTGGCAGTGATCAAGTGCAGAGTCTATAGAAGGTGATGAGGACTTCGTCCTTGTTTTTCATTTTTCCTATTTTTTAGTTTGGTGTGATTTTAAAAATAAGAACAAAAGTGCATGAATGTTCACATATGTAATAAGTGAGAAATTTTAATGTAATACCCTGATGTAAAAATATAGTGGAGAATAGAAAACACAAATGTGTTAGAACATCATGATACTTGAAGAAGATGAAAAAATGTATGTGTCTTAAATTTGTATACCTAGGTTAGTGATCATCTTGTGAAGACCATTTATGAAGGTTAAACAGATGTAGAATTTTTGTTCATGGTTCCCACACTAGTCTGGTTAGATGATTTCCCAAAAATGCATGGTTGATGAGAGGTTGATGAGTTCCTTCTCTACCTTCAATTTGGACCAAGATCATGAGAACGCAAAGGTGACACATTACAAAAGAAGTGTATTGTTTTTCTATCATGTTCACACTAAGGGGGAATGTCAGGATATATCTAGTATTACTCACATTATTAGTTTGATATTATCAGATGTTAGAAAAAATTCAAGTATAACATATAATTAGTTATTGTTTGAGTAAAACAACAATAGTATTTGAAAACCACTCACGTAATATAATAAGATGTTGAGGAATCATAGGGAATTGTTGGTTGTTTTTGTTTGTTATTTTATAGAAAACCAAAAGCATATATATATATTGCAGACCTATTTATAAAGTCCCAAATGAATTCAAAGTGAGATTGTGTCAAAATTTTAATCTTTATATTCTGATTTTATTAGCATAAAATCTAACCAAATTTTACAATCTCTTGGGCACTTTCAAGCAAATAGGTTCCTTTTTCCTCTGAGAGTTGGGAGAATGTGGATGTCTGAATGAAAATTTGAGGATTGCACCCTTCGGCACTAGTCATCGGGTTTGTATCATTTCCACTATATGAAAAAATTGTAATTTTGCTATTGAACACTTCACACCCTTGCATACTAATGTAGAATATTGTAGTGGTTGCCAAAAAGAATGTGCATATTTTTATTTCCATCATCTACTATGCAATATTAATATTGCACGCAAAACATCAATACAATGCATTGATAAAAACAAAGTCTTAACTGAATTAATACATTCACTAACTACAACAACATATGTATATTACATAGAAGATAAAGAAACTATTATAGAACATTTATCAAATTGTAGATGTCAATTTTTGGTATAGCACCCCTCTGTCATCTCACATTCATGCAACTTCCACTCTCGCTTTTCTTTTTCTTAAATTAAATAAAATCCCATCCATTTACTCACCTTTATTTAATTAATTATTAAATGGGCTCCATGTGGACCCATTTGATAATTAGAATTTTGGAATTATCTCCCATTTCTCACAAATTATTCAATCCATGGGTATTAATATACCCATCTGACACCCTTTTCTTAATTTCAAATGGAATCTTTTATCTCACCTACCCATTCAAATCATGCTCCCCACTACATCTAATAAGTCAAACTGTGGGCCCCACATGATCACATCATATCTCTTAACTCGAGTTACTCTACCCAACCTCGGTTACTTATTAACCCCAATCTAACCTCACCTCTAAGCTATAAATATGGGTTTTCCCCATATTTCAGGGACCTGCAAAAGAAAAGAGGAGGAATCAAGTTGGAAAATCTGGGAAAATGTTGTTTTGAATTCTAAGTTTCTTATTTATCATTATATTCTCATGGTTCCTTGGTAATGACATTGTAATCCCCATAATACGCTGCTCATGATTTGTTAGTTCATGTAGCGTGGTTCTTATTGCACGTTGTGTTTGGATTAGATCAAGAGCGTCATCTACTTACCTGCAGCGTCAGGTTCCTTTGTTCATCAACTTGCATGTTATCTATTTATCTTGTATTTTATCATTATCTTTTTGGACATGGGAGTTTATCTTGTATGTTATTTGTTTATCGTGTATTTCATCATTATCTTTCTAGACATCCTCCAAGGGAGTTAAAATCCTCTTGGAACTGGGATCATTTGGGAAACCCCAGCATATTGTTATCTAATCTTATCGGTTTCAGTTTTGCAGATCTAGCCTCTTTTATGACACATTTATCTTCTTTACGCCCGTAGATCCACATCTGCATCTGAGGTCCTAAGCCCTCCATCATTTGAAGTTTTTGGTGGCTTCTTGTATCAACTTTCACCCACACGAGAATGAGGTTTCCTGTACAACATTTAGCACACTCGGTCAGACCAAATCCTAGATCTGGTCATTTTGTTTGTTATTTTACTCATCTTTTCTAACTTGTTTGTTTGCAATATCTCAATATTTGTTGATTTTAGCTCAGTACGATCACTTGTTGAAATCATGAAGAGGTACGTGCTCTTCTTATTTTCTATTGAAATCTACCCACATGGGATATGAATCCGGAAATTAACCTTATTCTCCTAGTTTTCGTCACATTATATATATTGTGCATCATTCATTTTTCAACTTACCTGTTCAAGGGATTTAGTATTATCTTTGTTTTTTTGGCATGTTACTTACACTTTCTTGTCTTTCTCCCTCACGAGGTACATGGTTTTGTTATTTGGAAAAGTTTTTTTATTTGGTTGTTTATAATTGATCAATAGTTTTATTGTTGTTGCTATTAAAAATAATTAATATAAATAATAAATAAATGTAATTTATAATTTTAAAAAATAAAAATAAATAAATAACTAAAATATAATAATAATATTATTATCTCGCTCTACCGTCTACCTCTCTCCGCTCTCATCCTCACCCAACTCCCCACAAACCTAAGCCATACCTCCCTTCACTTCACTCAATCCTTCCTTCCCACCGAGCCACCCACAGGTTGACACCCCGTGAGTGCCCATCTGACTTCCCGCCACCCGGGCTCACACACACATTGAGCTCCCAGCATCCTCCCAAATCAACTGATCCCACATCTCCCTTCCACCATCTACCTCTCTCCACTATGTCCACACGACTCTCCCACCTTACTCTCCAACATGTCACTGAGTTTCTCCCTTCACACTCAACTTGCCATCACTCCCCGCGAGCTCGCCATCAATCACACTCATCTCACCATCACTTCTCCCTACCCGAGCTCTAACCCACCCCTCCACCCGAGCTCCCATTTTCCTAAGCCTAAAGAAGTCTCCAAAAAATTTTCCCTCACGAGATCTTCCAACTGGCTCCATCCTCACCACTGACCTCCCATCCCAACTCCCGACTCTCCCCGCATCCCTTCTCTCCTCTCAAGCCTACCTTCCTCATGCGCTACTCTCTATCCCTGATCCCCATCTCCTCTACCTTGACCGACTCCATCCTCACCACCAATGTCACATCCACCAGTTCCCTACCTTGTTTTGTTCTCCATCCTCCTCTATCCGAGCTCCTTTCCCCTTCCACACAACTCTTCCTAACCCCTCAACCAAGCTCCCTTCCACTTGAGCTCTCCACGTCCCTATTACCATTTTCAATCTCCTCTCCACATCTCATCCTCAACCAACTCCCCATAGCTCCTGCTTCCCTCCTCCCAACTTCACGCAGACCAAATTACTTTAGTCTCCTCCCCTAGCTATTCCACCTTCATGTCTGATTCCCAAGATGCCTCCCAATCAGCCTCCTCAAACAGTAATGGAATTGAATCCACTATTTAATGCAGACTCACACAATTCTTATGTTTGATGCTTCCAACGGTCTACAGTTCACTTTCACATTCACAAAAGCTTTGTTGGCAATAGCTTGACCATGATCTTCCAAGTATACTAAATATCCACATAGATTCACAGGTTGTCAATGCCTAATTGTTTCCAATTGTTTCCAGCTCAGTTTTTTTGGTGCTCAATTTAATCTCACCCTGTTTGTTCAAAATTTCTCAGTCCGCATGGTTAGAAGTATTTTTTGTTTCCCTATATGGATGCATGAAAACTTTCTCCTTCATTTGGGTGTTGTTGTCAAGTCCTTTCCTTGGGTCGTGGATCACATTGAGTCTTGGTATTATTTACAGTCTTCTCTCCGCGGGGAAAATTTTTGTTGTTGGGCATATTCCATGATTGTGTCTCCTCTATAAATCTTGTACCAACATCTGTGGATACATGGTATTTTCTAATTAAATGTGACGTGGTGGGTCTATTTGATATTTTGATGCATTATGGCAAAGGGCGTGAAAGTATAAGGTAAATGCCTAAGACCCGCAAAAGGATATGTGGAAAGCCTGCGCTCATTAGAAGATCTGCCTCTAATTTTGACCTTTGGAGTTACGTCAAAGAGACACGTGGAGGCTTCCATTGCCTTTGCCCATAATTAGAATTTTTAGCAGCCGATACAACTCTCTTGGGTCCTGGACACACGGAGGGCCCGCGCTCATTTGGGGATGCACCTTTGGGTCTTACCTTTGGAGTTGCACCAAAGAGACACGTGGAGGATTCTGCTAGCTCTACCCATACTTAGAATTTTCAGCGGCCGATGCAACTCTCTCGGGTCCTAGACACGTGGAGGGCCCGCGCTTGTTTAGGGACACACTTGTGGGTCTTACCTTTGGAGTTGCACTGAAGAAACACGTGGAGGTTTCCGCTGGCTCTACCCATACCTAGACTTTTCAGTAGCCGATGAAACTCTCTTGGGTTCTAAACATGTGGAGGGCCCGCGCTTATTTGAGGATCCGCCTCTAGCTTTGACCTTTAGAGTTGCGCCAAAGAGACACGTGGAGGTTTGCGCTGGCTCTGCCCATCCTTAGACATTTTAGTGCTCGATGCAACTCTCTCAGGTTTTGACCACGTGGAGGGCCCGTGCTTGTTTGGGGACCTACCCCTGAATTTTACTTTTGAAAGAGTGCCAAAGAGACACACGAAGGTTTTTGCTAGAACTTCCCTTGCTCAGAATTTTCAACTGTCGGTGTAGCTTTGTTGGACCCTGGACACGTGGAGGGCTCATGCTTGTTTGGGGACGCACCTCTAGATCTTACCTTTAGAGTTGTGTCGAAGAGACACGTGGAGGCTTCCGTTGGCTCCTCTTTATATTGATGTTTTTCAATGGCTGAGGTAACTTTCTTGGGCCTAGGACATGTGGAGGGCCCGCGCTTGTTTAGGGATGCACCTCTAGATATTACCTTTAGAGTTGTGCCAAAGAGAAATGTGGAGGCTTCTACTAGCTCCTCTTTATATTGATACTTTTCAATGGATGAGGAAACTTTCTTGGGTCCGAGACACGTGGAGGGCCCGCACTTGTTTGGGGACCTACCTCTGTACTTCACCTTTGGAGTTGTGCCAAGAAGACACGTGGAGGCTTTTGCTGGCTCCTATTCATACTTGGCTGACTCAAACTTGCAGCACTGATAAACAAAGGGGAATCCCAAAAACTCCATAGTCGGAGGATAGGAGACCATATTGTTGAGTGAAGTACAATTGGAATTATTGAGGCACTAATTTTGTGAACTTGAGAAGGAACGCGTTGAAGGTATTTGATTTGTGTGATATAATCCATGCAAGGACACTCATTTCTAAGAGGCACGAATGCAGGTATCTATTCCTCAAGGTGTATTCTCAAAGGTGAAAAGGATTTCTTGTCGGATCAAGCCATATGGAGCCACTTGAGAATTATTAAAAAGGGGATTTCTTACACGACAAGATAAAATAATGATTAAAAGGACTGTCAAAAGTCATAACATGGTGCCCCAATCATATCTGATGAAAGTGAGAAATGTGAACGGCTCACAACTTTTCCACCTGAAAAAAATTGAAATGAATATTCTTCTTTAAAGATTCGTATTTTTGGGGGGAAAAATAAGATGAGTGAGCAAGTGAAATTGTATAAATGCAATGAGAATACTCTTGCAAAAAGGGGGGTTAACTTTTCTAAGAAAGTTTGAGAGAAACCATTTTCCCAAGAGACCGTCTGAGAAACCTATTTATTTTCCTATGTTTTAGATTTAATCAGGTCAAGATGATTGCAAGTTTACTGCCATTGATAAGCTCTGAGATTGTTAAAGAAACTCTCCCCTGCTGATAAATCTACTGAACCTTGAATGAATTTGTGTTGATCATGAGCATAATTGTGTCTACTTTTATTTCAGAATGTTTTCAGATAGTTTTTCTTGTTCCTGTTGCAATCATATGTTGAAATCCCTCTAAATCACACAATATCTTATCCCTGTGGTAGTATTCTAGAATTTTTCAATTTCATTGTGAGAAAATCTTTCATCTTGTAATTAAATAAACAATTTAAAATCACTTTACTCCCACTAGGTTGACAAAGATTTTTTGTAAGTCTATGAGTGTATATTAGGCATGATCAATCAGGGACTTCCAATGTTTAATTAAGTCTTTAGCATGAGCCTTTGTGTTGAATTCTTGAAGACTGTATGAAATCGTGTATCTCTGGGCCTCCATTGATACACACCTTCTGGTTGAAGGAACATTTTGGCTATTTTAAAGCATTATGTCTGTGAGTTTTCCAATATTTGTAAAGGTTCTCAAAGATTTGGTATAATCAACTTTATCATGCTTAACTTCCCACAAAAAAAATTTCAAATGATAAATCCTGCATAACTACCCATGTTTGTACTGTGTATCCACAAAGGTTTGACAAATTCCACTACCAAAATATGTAAGAACAATCAGGTTTCAATTATTGTCTTTAGTAACCTAAAACTTGTCCAGGAAACATCTCCACTCTCTAGTGTGACAACTCATGAGAGTTAGATTGTGTTGTATTGATCATATTTTCTCATGGTTCTCATGAAGATTGTGCAAAGAAGGATCTATTAAAATCCTTCACCAACATGGGTTACAGAATGGGCCCTCTCACCCTGGTTGAAGGCACAACCTAAAGTAGTGAGGGTAGATTAAACCCTCAAGAAGGTGTTATCCATTTCTCCAATGCCTGAGTGACAAAGAGTCAGCTGAATCCCCTCCTGGACTACAAAACAACTTATATCATGATTCGACTATCTCTAAGCATCCTGTCAGTTTTGTGATGCTACTCAACCCTCACAAGAGAATTCATTTGGATACAAGTTCAAAATCCACGCAAGCTTTGTAGGTAGTGCTTGTACAGTCTCTTTACAGAAATTGGCTTACAATTATTTACAACACGTTTATAAATAGTGCTATATATTTCTCATTTATATTTTTTGTGATTCACATTATATCATTGTACATGTTGAGTTGTGGAGCTCAATTACTTCATTTTAGCATGTAATTGGAACTTGCTAGAAAACATAGTAATCGGTATCGGTTGGGGATAGACTGGAATTGATCAAAGAAGACCGGCATCGGTCAAGGAAAGTAGGAACTGGCGACGGTTAGGTAGAACCAACATCGGTTACCTGTGTGACGAAGTTTTAATTAGCTCTCGGGAATTATATCTATTTTTAGCATTAAAATAGATTTATTAATTCTAATTATATAGCTAAGTTCCCTAAGTCTAAAAATGACTATATGAAGTTAAAATTAGGGTTTAGAAGTAGATGATGAATCATAATTACAAGATAATTATGTGAGAGAGAATTCTTGGTGAAAAAGAAGAAAATATTGAAGGAAGAAAGTACTGAACATCTGAGAGGTGTGGAAGATTGTAAATCTTCATTGTATATCTTGTCAAAGCTTTGGATAATAGATTGGCTTGTTTCTTGGTGGACGTAGCCCAAACTAGGTGAACCACGTTAATTCTGGTGTTGATTTATGTCTCTTGATTTGTATATTTCTTCTGGTATAATATCCACTTTTATTTACATGTATGCGTAGATCTGATATATTTTCTATACAACTGGTGTGTTAATCCCAACAACTAATATCAGAGCTTTGTTTAAGGGTTTTTTGTGTTGACAGATTTACTCACAGAGGGTTTTTTGATTGAGTGGGAGCTACAACAATGGCAGAAGAAAACAAATACAAGGTAGAGAAATTTGACGGCTAAAATTATCAATTATGGAAGATGTAGATTGAGGATTATTTATATCAAAGAGATTTGTATTTACCATTGGATGAGAAGTCTAGACCTACGAAGATGACTAATGAAGAATGGAAGATTATTTACATAAAGGCTTTGGGATCTATAAGATTAAGCCTGGCAGCATCCATGGCTTCCAATATTACAGAAGCTACTTCTACGGTAGAGTTAATGAAATCTCTTGCTAATTTATATGAAAAACCTAGTGCTTCAAATAAAGTTTATTTGATGAAGAAACTATTAGTTCTAAGATGCATGAAGGTGGATCTACATCTAGTCATTTGAATGATTTCTGATATATAGTAAATTAGTTAAAATTGGTTGCAATACCATTTGATGATGAGGTAAAAGGACTTTTACTCTTATGTTCTTTGCCTGATAGTTGGGATAACTTGGTAATGGTTGTTAGTAATACAGCATATGCTAATAATGTTTTGAAGTTTGATGATGTGTTTAGTATAATCTTGAATGAAGAAATTCACAGGAAGAGTATAGAGGAATCATCATCTTGAAATGTTTTGAATGTAGAAAGCAGGGGCAGGCAGAAGGAGAGATCCAAGAGTAAGAGTAATGGGAAATCAAAGTCAAGGGATAGCAAATCCAATTCCAAAGGTAAGGGAATTACTTGTTGGAAATGTGGAAAGAAAGGACATGCAAAGAAAGATTGTTGGTCAAAGGATAAAGAGAATCAACAACCAGACAAAGGTAAATAGGTAAATCTTGCTTCATCAGAGGTAATGCAAGATGCTCTTATTCTTTCTTTGGATAGTAGAATTAAATCATGGGTTTTAGATTCAGGAGCTTCTTTTCATGCAACCCCTAATAAGGGTTATTTCATGAATTATGTCCAGCGAAATTTTGGACATGTTTATTTGGGTGATGATGAACCTTGCAGTATTACTGGTAAAGGGGAAGTTCATCTAAAATTGCAGAATGGAAATACATGGGTATTGAAAGATGTGAGGCATGTGCCAAGCCTAAGGAGGAACCTTATTTCTGTAGGGCAACTAGGTGAATCTGGTTGCATGGTTACTTTTACAGGAGACTCTTGGAAAGTCACCAAGGGTGCTTTTTTTGTGGTAAGAGGTAAGAAGGTAGGAACATTATATTTATCTACTTGTGTTACTGATTATTTTTCTACATTATCTACTTCAAATTCAGATGCATGCATGTGGCATAATCGGTTGGGTCATATGAGTCAAAAAGGAATGCAAATCTTAAAGGCTAAGGGTAAGTTGTCATATTTGAAATATTTAGATCTTGATTTCTGTGAGCATTGTATTTTTGGAAAAGCAAAAGAGAGTGAGATTTCTCAAAGTTGGGGAAACTAAGGAGAAGAAATTGGAGCTTGTACACTCAGATGTGTGGGGACAAACTCAGGTAG
Organism: Taxus chinensis; assembly: GCA_019776745.2. NCBI lineage: Eukaryota > Viridiplantae > Streptophyta > Pinopsida > Cupressales > Taxaceae > Taxus > Taxus chinensis. The sequence continues at coordinate 729,669,848 of CM034148.1, forward strand.
CTTCTCATGGAGGATTCTAGTATTATGTTACTTTCATTAATGATGCTACAAGAAAGGTATGAGTTTACTGTATTAAACATAAATCTGATGTTTTTGAAACATTTAAAAGATGGAAAGCCCTTGTTTAGAATTAATCAAATTCAAATTTAAAGTGCCTTAGATCTAAAAATGGTGGTGAATATTGTAGCAAGGCTTTCAATGATTATTGTTTAGTGAATGGGATATGTAGAGAAAGAACGGTTCCAAGAACACCACAGGAGAATGGAGTTCCAGAAAGAATGAACAGGACAATCATGGAACGTGCTAGAAGTATGAGGACACATTTTGGATTGCCCTTAAAGTTTTGAGAAGAAGCAGTTGATACAACGGTTTATTTGATTAACCATGGTCCTTCAAGTTCACTAGATGGAGGAATACTAGAGGAAGCTTGGACTGGAAAAGAGGTAGATCTTTCTTTTCTTAAATTTTTTGGTTCAGAAGCTTTTGTGCATGTTGATAAAGAAAATAGAAAAAAGTTGGATGCAAAATCCAAGAGATGCACTTTTATTGGTTATGGATCTAGTGATTTCAGATTCTGTTTTTGGGATTTAGAGAATTCCAAGATTATTAGGAGTCATGATGTTGAATGGAATGAAAAGAGAATGTACAGGGATCAAATTTTGGTACCCAATGATGAGAAAATTAAGAATTTTATTGATGAAAATGAACTCTCGGGTTTTAAAGAAACACCTACAGAAATACACAGTAACCGTGGACGGTTATTCCTTGACCGGGATCGGTCAGATGAACCATCGACGGTTACAGAGGACCAGAACTGACATCAGTTAGCAAAACTGACATCGATTGGAGGTGACCGGCATCGGTCACTATCAGAAGTGTATACTAATGTCTAGGAGGCCCAGATTGAACCTTTGATACCCCAAACTCCTATGAGAAGGTCACAAAGGGTAAGTAAACCTCCAGAAAGATTTACAATTTCTCTATTTTATTTATTATTGACTGATAATGGTGAACCAGAGAGCTTTAAAGAAGCAATGCAGGATAAGACTCACATCCAGTGGGATCATGGCATGGATAAGGAGATGGACTCCTTGGAACATAACCAGACTTGGGATTTGGTTAAGTTGTCAGTAAGTAAGAGAACATTGCAAGGATCAAGGAAGAAGAGGGTGGACAGAAAAGATACAAGGCAAGGCTTGTAGTAAAAGGATTTGAAAAGAAAGCAAGTATTGATTTTGGTGAAATATTTTCTCCTGTTGCTAAGATGACTTCTATTTGTATTGTATTGAGCTTAGTTGTAGTAGAGGATTTGTGTTTAGAGAAACTAGATGTGAAGATGGCTTTCCTTCATGGTGATTTGGATTGAGAGATATATATGCAGCAACCATTTGGGTATGAATTCAAGGGTAAGGAGAAATTAGTGTGCAGGTTAAAAAGGAGTCTTTGTGGGCTCAAACAAGCTCCAAGGCAATGGTACAAGAGGTTTGATAGTTTTATGCATGAGCATGGTTACTTGAGATGTGAATCTGAACATTGTGTTTATTTCAAGAGGCTTAGAAATGGGAGCTATATTATTTTGTTACTGTATGTGGATGATATGCTTATTGCAGGATCTAGTATGTAGGACATTGGTGAGCTTAAGGGAAAGCTAGCTCACACATTTGCTATGAAGGATTTAGGAGTTGTAAAAATAATCCTTAGCATACAAATACAAAGAGACAAGAAAAAAAAAATTGTATGTCTTAAGAGGATTATATCAATAAGGTGTTAGAAAGGTTCAACATGTAAAATGCTAAACTTGTTAGCACACCTATGGCTAGAAACTTCAAATTGAGCAAAGATTAGTGTCCATCATCACATGAGGAGGTCAAATACATAACAAGAGTGCCATATGCTTCAGCAGTTAGGAGTCCTATGTATGTTATGGTTTGTACTAGACCAGAAATTACACAGACAATGGGAGTGGTGAGTAGATATATGGCCAATCTAGGTAAAGAGCATTGGAAAGTAGTTCAATGGATACTCATGTATTTGAAAGGGACATTTAGCATGCAATTATGCTATGGAGTTTTAGATATTTCATTATGTGGCTATGTTGATTCAGATATGGCTGGAGATCTGGATATTAGAAGGAGCACTACTGGATATATTTTCACAGTAGGTGGGATGGCAATTAGCTAGATTTCAAGATTGCAGAAGGTTGTCACTTTGTCTACTACAAAGGCAGAGTATGTTGCAGCTACAAAGGCTAGTAAGGAGATTATCTGGATGAGTAGGTTCATGGAAGAGTTGGGAAAAGAGCAATATGATTGCAAGTTGTTCAGTGACAATCATAGTGCAATTCATTTAGCAAAGAACTCAGCGTTTCATTTAACAAAAAAACACATTTAGTTGAGGTATTACTTCATACGACATGTATTGGAGGATGGAAAATTGAATCTAGAAAATATTCATACGAGTGAGAACCCTGTAGATATGTTAACAAAGTTGTTAGCAAAGGAGAAGTTGGAGCTACACTCCACTTCTATTGGTCTTCGAGTTTAAGACTTGAGGAGGAAGAAACAAAGCTAAGGAAGAATAAAAGAATGATGTTGTACAAGTATGGTGCAGTAATTAAACTCCAAGTGGGAGATTATTAAGTTGTGGAGCTCAATTTCTTCATTTTAGCATGCAATTGGAACTTTCTGGAAAACACAGTAACCGGCATCGGTTAGGGACAAACTGGAATCAGTCAAGGAAGACCGGCATCAATTAAGGCAAGTAGGAACCGGCAATGGTTAGGCAGAACCAGCGTCGGTTACCTGTGCGACGAAGTTTTAATTAACTCTCAGGAATTATATCTATTTTTAGCATTAAAATAGATTTATTAATTGTAATTACATGGCTAAGTGCCCTAAGTCTAAAAAACGACTATATGAAGTTAAAATTAGGGTTTAGAAGTATATTATGAATCATAATTACAAGATAATTATGTGAGAGAGAATTCTTGGTGAAAAAGAAGAAAAACTTGAAGGAAGAAAGTACTGAACATCTGAGAGGTGTGGAAGATTGTAAATTTTCATTGTATATCTTGTCAAAGCTTTGGATAATAGATTGGCTTGTTTCTTGGTGGATGTAGCCCAAACTGGGTGAACCACGTTAAATCTGGTGTTGATTTATGTCTCTTGATTTGTATATTTCTTTTGGTATAATATTCACTTTTATTTGCATGTATGCTTAGATCTGATATATTGTTTGTACAACTAGTATGCTAATCCCAACAGTACATGTAAAAAGACATGGCCATGTGCAATATGGCCCTTCGACCCACGTCCCTTCTTATCAACCAACCACTCCACTTTGACCGATTGATTTATGTTCAATCCAAATCAACTAGTCGACTCATTCACCTAATTAATTGACTTTTATCACCACCATCCAAGTACCTTATTGCTAGTATTCCTTTCCTACATTATGTATTTTGTTGTTTAGAAAATATATAATGATCTAAGTCATTTTTTTGTCCTCTTGTCCAAAAAGTCTTTCCTTTATTTTGTCTTTTGCCCCTTTTGGTCTAGCCTTTTTCATCAACCTATAGTTTATATTATTCGTATTATTTGTATCAAATTGTTTATAGTATATTATTCATCTTATAATTAAATTTTATAGCTCTTTTATTTTTATTCTAATCGAATACGAGGTTGAATACATTTAATCGTTTCAAATAGTTTATTGCATAGTATTTAGTTTTTTCGATTTATAGGATTTTATATCTATTGTTTGCTTCCTAGTATAAATTAATTATTTATTAATTAATTTAGATTACTTGTTTCATGATCTAAATTCACTATTTTTATTGTTTTACACAAATGAATTATGGAATTTGCATCATTCTTCTTAACCATATTAACTAATTACATTTGTTTTCTTTTGCAGGTGAATTTAACGACCTTGCAACCATTAAATCACACCGGCAAAAACCATTTTGTAAAACATAAAACACATCATTTTCACAGACCTCGTCTGCAATCGTAAACGATGTCATTTTAGGGTACCCAGATGTTTCAGGCCACTAACTGGCGCTTTCAAAATAAATCACTATCACATGCACTCGAATAACAAGGAAAAGCATTCTCCAGGCTTTTCTCGTTTTTCTCTATTTTCTCTTTTTTGCATTGAAATTTTCCTTTTCTAAGTGATTCTATGCATCGAATGTCACATTTCATTTTGGTCTAAAACAAACCTTATGCATCCTGCTTGCTCACATAGACTAATTAAGAGGTCTAACTCTCTGCATTTCACTTAACACACACTTCCTGAAGTTGCACGAACATAATTAACACATCAAAACATTCCTCTCACCTAGTTAACTAATTGGGACTTAAACACCCAACAAGTAACCATCTCAGACATCTCCCAATCCAAAACTATCTAAAACCATCCTTAAACTTCTTTAGGCTCCTTCATTATCCATTTGACCTTTTTTTAACATCTCAAAGTTAATCATGATGATAAAAAATATTCTGCTTGATTTGTTTGTTAGCAAAATACATAAACAAATGTTTCTCTATTTCACACCTATTGTCGTTGTCTCTCAAATTGAAGTGACACAACAATTTTCTCCATTCAATGACATTACTACTCCTAATGATCTCACCCAACAAGATTCTAAACTCAAAACCACGTCGTCAGTCACCTTACCTCTAGTCTTCATGGTCTCACCTCACGAGAACCATGTCATCCAAAATTGTCCCCGCCTTAACACCAATCCTCATATCCCTCGTCAAGCCAGTCTTCCTAAATCAACCACATCATCATCTCCCACTTCTCCACTTCTCTAGAGACACTCGAACCTCCTCCTAACCCCATATATGACTTCTTACTCCAAAAATCTCCTACAATCTCTCAATCCTCCCAATCTCCTAAATTGGTGGATTGCATTCCACCTAAACCCCATTTTGATAATTCCATTCATATTCTTGTCCAACCATCTCAACCTCATCACACTTACATTCTTACCTATCGTATGCTCCAACTGTCTCAACCTCTTAACACCCATATCCCCGCTTACCATTTACCATAGCAACCTACCCAACTTCAACAACCACATCATGCCTCTATTGCTCAACATCAGCTTATGCAGTAATCCCAACCCATGACACATATTATTCCTTGCCAAGAAGCTCCCCAAACACCCACATATCCACAAATTAATCATCTATCTTATCAAACCATTTCGTAAACATATTATCCACAAACTTATCAACCACTTTATTAGACAATTACCCAACTACGCACACACCCACAAAAACATCATTCGCCTTATCAAACTACTTTTCAAACCACACAGTCAATCCAATATCAACCTTACAACACCTCAAGTGATTCAATTCATGCCTTAATGAATCAGTTAGCCAGTTTAGAAACCCTTACTATAGCACCCAAGAACACCTTATCCTATCAACACATTTGTAATGAACCGATTCATCCATCAGTTTGAATCAAAACCTACCCTTCTCATTGGAAAATTCTTGCATTTACTAAGTTCAACAACAAGGAAGATCCCCAACAGCATCTCCTCTCATTTAAACATATGTGTGTTCTTATTGCGCATGATCACAATCTACTTCTTCACACTTTCCCCATGTCTTTGTCTGGTCCCACGTTGGACTGGTACAATAGTATCCCACAACATTCCATATTCTCTTTCACCCAAATTACACAGGTATTCTTAGAACACTTTTCAATTAATATCACATGCAAAATCACTATCGCTGACCTATACACCATCTGACAGTTTGAAGGCGAGCCCATCGTCGACTTTGTCGCACGATGGCGTGGTGTTATAAACCAACTATCCTTCACTATCCTACAAACTGAACTCATCGAATTATTCTTGCATTCATGTACAAAACACATATCATCTACTTTGCAGATCCAATCATTCCAAACATTTGATGAAGCTTTCACAATGGATCAAAAACTCGAAATCCATGCCATTGAGCAGAGTCATCTCAAACTCAGATTGGCCAAACATAAAGTTGAATCTACTAAACCATTCAAACATAACGAAAGTTTAAAGGTGCGGCCAACACTGTGGTCATTAAACCCTCACCCACATCTATATCCGACACATGGTCTCAATAATGAGCACCTCAACCAATAGTCAACTATGCTCCCTTAGGAGAATCATATAGTTCTGTATTTGATAAATTGATGACTGTAAACTCCATCCAACTTCCTCCCATACGACCCATGGATAACTCACAAGCCAAGCCTATTTGGTATCACGAAGCCCACTATTGTGAATATCATCGAGTCAAAGGTCATGACATTGAGAGATGTCATTCATTCAAATATCGTATCCAACAACTCATAAATCAAGGGGATATTCAAATCGATAGCTCCACTATTAAAACTTTACCTAATCAACCACCAACAAAACAAGCTACACCCTTTGTAGCTCAACTCTCAAGTGCTTACATTGTTAACATTTTCAATCAAGATCCTATCTCGTCAATAACTATGCATGTTCCTATAGGGGAAATTATGCCCACTCCTTATACAGAACCTGTTGCAACCACAACTATCACACCTATGACAAGTTTTACTATTTTTCCTGAACCTACACCTTCTCCTATTGTTATCACATCCACATCCAATTTGACCTTACCATCCACTTCCTCTACTTCAGTCATGCCCTAATCTACCACATTAGATTCACCCTTAACACCTATTTTTTCCCCAATGATATCCACACATATCCCTGCATCTATCACATCTATTCCTTCACCCACATCTATCTCAAACACACGTGTTACTACACCTACATTACTCACAACCATCCCAACTAAACTCAGTTCTACTACATGCACCCTTACAACACTACCTTTGATGTCAAACCCCTTAGTAATCATATCATTCTTACCCCTCGAAACATTTATGAAACAACCAGTCCCTTCTACTTCTACATCTGAAAATGCTCCTGCATTTATTTCATTACCCATAATGTCTACTCCATTGGTTATCACACCACCCACATCTCCAAATATCCAAAAAATACCTACACCCTTATATGTGCTAACTACCCCTATATCTAACATATCAAAAAATCCACCTATCTCTACCTTGGCATCTTTACATATATCTTCGCTCATGGCCACATCACCAGTGTTATCCCAATACTCTTTGCCTAATTTGTCTATCACAGCAACCAAATCCTCTCAATCTGTCACCCTATCAAAGATGCCATTTGGAACATCTACTTAGCCAACACATCCACCTAAATCAAATAAATATGATTTACCTTCTCCCTCTACAAAATCAACTTTTTCAATGCCAAAACCGAAACAATCCACATCTCACATAAATATCATTAATCGCATCATACAAATGCATATCTCTCCATTAACATCCTCATCTTGTTTTAGGAAATTTTCTCCATTAATAACCACACCACCGCTATCAAATCCTCCAGTTGAAATTATAATCATCTCTACTAGAGTTAAATCTTCTCAATTAAAGTCTAAGGCTCAGGGAAAACATCTCCGACAATCCCCTGCACATCCTCGAAAATATTCAGATTGTCCCTCTTCTCAAAAATCCAATGCCACAACATCTATTTTAGGATTAGTCTCTCCATCTGCAACATCTCACAACAATCAATCCACATCCAAACAATACAATCCTCTAACCAAATTTGAGTTGTCCTCTAAAAAACAAAATTTACACATCCAATCTACATCCACTTTTTCTCCTAACTCCAAGCTGAGATATCCAATCAAAGCCCACAAGAGTTACCTTCCCCATGACACTTCAATGGGATCTTACACAAATATCCTTCAACATTTAACTCGAATATCTTCCATCACACTTCCTCCCATTAAAGCCTTTAATCCATATGGTCCCAAGCTATCATGGTTCAATCCTAATTGCATTTGTGCTTATCATCGTACCCCAGGCCATGACATCGAACATTATAAGGCATTTCGGACAATCGTCCACAACCTTATTGAGAAAGATGATTTCCTCATTCAAGGGAAAGTTCCTTCTCCATCTACATTGAATCCAATTCATATCCCATTTGTAGGGTCTCCCATGATTCTTTCATCCACATCACCCCTTAACATTCCTCCTGCACACAACATTCCTCCTAAGGAAGGTCCTCCATTATCTTTCCAAACACACTTGTGGTCTCTAACCGTTTATCCCATCCAAATCTAAAACAATCTCATCTAAACTCTTTCGAAATCCTTTAACTCCTTCACATTTAACTCATTGGGAGAACAACCTTCCCTCGCCATTGATCACATCATCTGCACAAATCCCTTGTCACTAGGAAATTTCACTCCTTGACATTGTTTCGTCTACCTCCTTCACATTCATCCAATCTAAACTATTTCTGCCCAAATCCCCACTCATTTTAATTCCACCATTGTGGCCATATTTATGCCTCTTTTGGGGCATCATATTTTTCATTGAAGTCCTCTTTTGAGTCCAAGTTTGTCTCTCCATTTAGGGACCTTTTTCTCAAAGTCCACTATTGTGGATGTATTGGTGTCTCTTTTGGGACATTGTTTACTTCATCAAGTCCTCCTTTAAAGCCATGATTGTCCTTCTATGTTTATGTCTTTCTTGGGGCACCATTTATTTTCATCAAAATCCACCATTGTGGTCATATCTTCATTTCCTTTAAGACATAGTTTTATTTCCTACTTGTCTATCATCTCATCTCATTGCAACTTCAATGTCTTCCCTCTCTTGGTGGTAAACCAGAAATAAAACCTCTCAATGCATTGCACTTGCGACTAGTCTATTGTTAGCATTTCTACCAATGAGCACTTAGTTACATCCTTAGATTATTCCACCATTTTTATCCCCTTTCATTTGTCATTGTAATGATCTGAATTATGTGATCCGCCTTCACTACTTTGATGTGACCCCATAACCATTACATCCGTCACCTTCTCATTCTCCTATTGTAGCCATGCAAAGGGTCCAGGGTGTCTCTTATACATTCCTTATCCCGTCCTAAGTGGTCTACTTTGCTATCCCCAGCTCTCCCCATGTAAAGCTAAAATTCAAGTATGCAAAAGGTAAAATCAAAGTCATAAAAAGTAGTTTGATCCCTCAAAGGAAATTTGTTCATGCAAAAAAAGAAAAGCATACAAATAAAAATCAAATAAAAATCAAAAGAGATAGACTGATCCCTTGAAGGATGACTATCATATTATTCTTGCCATCCATATTATGTATAAAGTAGACCATACCCTTGAAGGATGGCTACTATGTTATTATGGCATCTGGAAGGTTTCTCGCATTGATTAGCCTTCATTTTATCAACATTTTCCTAAAGCTTCCTGTATTGATCAGCTTTCTGCGATTGTTCTTTCTCTTTCCCAAAGCTAGGGAATAGACATAAGGAACACCGCATTTGGAGAACCTTCTTCCCCCATACAAGTTACATCTCCAATCCCTTGGTCATGTCAATATTAGGATTATGAGCATATTTCATCCATTTTTCACTCATAATTTGTTTGTAGAACTAACTATCGTTGGTTATGTATTAACACCTGTTATTGGCTGCAAGTGCAATGGCTTGAGTGGCAACCTTTCTTGTTTATCTCTAATTTAGTTTGAAGCATAGTTTCCTTGTACACCCTTGCTATAACTATGTTTCGTTCATCTCATCCAGATCATCTTTTATGAAAATCACATCAAATTTCACACTAAGGATTCTATGTTTATCCATAATATCCATTAATGCACTTACAACTACACTTTTCGGTTTGTGAATTCTACTTGATCGTTGTTGTAGTTTGCGAATCATACTTGACAATCCTTCTCAAGGAAAGTACATTATCCTTTAGCTCCTAATCTCCCAACATGTTCAACAATGGCTTTGATCCATTTCTCTCCCCTTCCCATTTCCACTCATCCCCATTTGTCTCCACATCATCCTTCTCACCTTTCTATCCCCTAGTACCACTCCAGATATCTTACTTGTCTTTCCTATTGAGTTTACCTTTTACTCTTCCGCTTTAAGTTTGAAAATCTTACTTAACCATCCATACAACCAAAGAATCTTAGTTAAGGTATATCTTCTTCCTTAGATCCTCCCGCTGTAGAAGATTCTACACCATTTCCTCTTTCAATAGATGACAATCACCACCATAAATGTCTTTCCACTCCTCCTTTTCCGCTTGACACACTTGCATCATCACTCCCACCACGTGTGCATCCCAATTAAGGATTTCCCTTACACTCTCCATCTACACTACATACATTCCTCCATCCACTCATGTCACACTCAATTTTTTCCTTGTTCTTCTCAATCATTTCATCATTCTTCTTCTTCTTCTTCGGTTTGGCGATCCTACTTAACCGTCCCCATCACAGGGCAATCTTACTTAAGAGTTTTCTCTTAAGAATGGTGTGTCATCTAACCCTTCTAGCTCCCATCATATCTTCCTCATCATCTGTCTCCCACATCTCATCGTACTTGTCCATTCCAACCAGCCATTTCATACCCATGTCACCTTTGTATTCGGTCTTTCTTACTCTTCTCATAATAAACTACTCCTCCTGTCTATTCCCTTTTCTCTTTCTCAACATCCCTCACACCTGGCATTCACAATCAATGCCAATTTTTTCTCCATTTATGTACCACCATCAATCTATTTCATTATTGTTCTCTCTCTTGTCTCTGCAACATTGACCTCCTCTCTTTTTGAGAACCCTGTCACATCTTTAGTCCTCTTGCAGGGGCATCATCATATCCATTTCTAAGAATCTCTTCCCATATTTCTTTGACCTTTTTTTCTTGGAAGATACCATAATGGCCATCACCTATTTGATCTTGCTTTCTTCCATGAATATTTTCTCTGCTTTTGTTTTGTCGCAAAAGTATCGTGACTTCCTATCCTAATTATCAAACAAGTAGGACTTCTTTTTCTTTCTAATTTGTTAACATTCGTGCATCTTTCTTATGAAAAATTATTGCCATCATATTTATCACCCTTTTAGGGCATTTTATCTCACCTTTCTACCCTATCTTCTCATCATGTCCACATTTATGATTATTCCCCCCTGGGATATCTTATTTCAACATCCATCTATGTCTTATGTTGGGGTACCTTTTCATCCTTTTACTTTTCAACACATATAACTCACTTTGTGTCCTTCTTGTGCCCCATGCTGGGGCATCATTATTTTCATCCTCGTCCCATTTTTTGGATGCATGATTTTTTACATGATTCGTCTTAGATGAAGGATTTCGCACATCTTTTCGCATTCAGTTACACATATTTTGATGTTTTCCTATGACTCATGTGTCATCATGGTTTACATCTATATTGCAGTGGTCTTCACCCACTCAATGGTCTATAGGACATTGTCGTATGTCTGCATTGAGACCACAATTGTCCTCTAATGATGTGATATTGGAGTCACCGCCATACTTTTTTATTGTTATTGTGATCCTTTTTTTTCCTGGAGCATCTTACCTTTGGCCATGTCTTCATCCATTCTCGGACACATATTTCATCTAACCCTTTTGGTTTTTGTCTCATAGCTTGCTATCGCAAACCACTACAACAAAAAAAATGGGAAAATGTAAACACTAATTTTTGGTATAGTGCCCCTTCGTCATCTCACATTCATGCAACTTCCACTCTCACTTTTCTTTTTCTTAAATTAAATAAAATCCCATCCATTTAATCACCTTTAATTTAATTAATTATTAAATGGGCTCCATGTGGACCCATTTGATAATTAGAATTTTGGCATTATCTCCCATTTCTCAAAAAATATTCAATCCATGGGTATTAATATACCCCATCTGACACCCTTTTATTAATTTCAAATGGAATCTTTTATCTCACCTACCCATTCAATTCATGCTCCCCACTACATCTAATAATTCAAACTGTGGGCCCCACGTGATCACATCATATCTCTTAACTTAGGTTACTCTACCAAACCTCAGTTACTTATTAACCCCAATCTAACCTCACCTCCAAGCTATAAATATGGGTTTTTCCCCATATTTCAGGGATCTGCAAAAGAAAAGAGGAGGAATCAAGTTGGAAACTCTGGGAAAATGTTGTTTTGAATTCTAAGCTTCTATTTATCATTATATTCTTATGGTGCCCTGGTAATGACATTGTAATCCCCATAATACTTTGCTCATGATTTTTTAGTTCACGTAGTGTGGTTCTTGTTGCAAGTTGTGTTTGGATTAGATCAAGAGTGTCATCTACATACCCGCAACGTCAAGTTCTTTTTTTCATCAGCTTGCATGTTATCTATTTATCTTGTATTTTATCATTATCTTTCTAGACATGGGGGTTGACATCCTCCAAGGGAGTTGAAATCCTCTTGGAACCGGGATCATCTAGGCAACCCCCGCATATTTTTATCTAATCTTATCGGTTTCAGTTTTTGCAGATCTAGCTTATTTTATCACACATCTATCTTTTTGCGCCCATAGATCCACATCTACATATGAGGTCCTAAGCCCTCCATCTTTCAATGTTACATCTACATATGACGAGGCTCGTAGTTCCTCCTAAGCTCTTGAGGAAGCCAGATATGCATGACATTATGTTATTTATATGTGTTAAGATTAGTTTTTGTGGTATGTTTAAATGGTGAGTGACATGTGTCTTTGTACTTGATTTTAAAGAGTTAACAATGGAGTGGCACTGCCTAATAGAGAGTGCCCGTCATGAGATCATGGATCTAGTGTTGGATGTGTAATATACTTTAATGATGGTTGATGCAATGGAACCATTAGCGAGAGACTTAGTGGGTTTCTTATCTCTGTTTGGAGAGGCATCTAGGACGCTACATAGGTATAGGGATGCACGGGTGCTAGTGGGCCACCGACAGCATAGATGTGATGTTGCAGAGTCTATTACAGGCATAGGCAGCACTGGTACAGCATTAGGAAGCTCACTTATCATATGCCTAGAGGGCAGCCAAGAAGATTACGTTGTTAGAGGCACAGCTGGTGAGAGCACATGGAGAGGCCTCTGGAGCCCATTATAGGGCGTAGTCTCTAGGCTCACATAGTTAAAGCTAAAAGCACGGCCCCATCGGCCCAAAATATCCAAAAGACCCCCCCACCAAGGGTGAGGGTGTTTGATCCTTATTGTAGATGGGTGAGAGTTTTGTACTTGTTTTTGTAGCATTTTTTTGATGTATAAAATTGATTCAAGACATATATATATATATATATATATATATATATATATGATGCTTGTGGTAATTTTGTTCATTATATGTGTATACATATTTTGATTATCACTTTCTTGTTTTCTACATGCATGTATGTGATGATACTCATGGTACTTAGGAATAGTGATAATGCCATTAGATGGGTAAATCCAGTGGGAGGGGGAATCGGGTAGGATAGCCCGACCCACATGATGTGAAAAAGCCAAGGGATGGAAAAAGGCCACGACATCCAATGATAGGATGTCAGGGCATTATTGGGTGAATAAATCCAAGAAGGTATGATGTTTGAAAAGAATAATTTGCTTTTGTTTCAATAAAATTGCATGTTTTCTAATGGGACTGTGCATGGAGGTTAAGACAGGAAAGTGAGGTAAAAACCCTCAATCCCCTCTAAGTGTTGAATTTCTCTAAACTGTTAATATAGAAAGAATCTACGGGTGATGAGGATTACAAATATAATTTTTACAAGTCTTGATAATGCTTGACAAGAATTTTATGGTAAATTCTCCTCTCTCAAGCCCGATATAGGGCTTTCATTATATTTTTGTTGCACTAATGGAACAATCTCAAACCTCTCAAAATATCTATGTCTCCCTTTTAATTAGAGAACCCCCCAACTTTCCATTATGATTATACAAGTACACTTGGAGGCATCGTTGACATAAATCTCGAGTTGGAAAGAGAGAAAACAATGAACTATATGACGGCAGTGTTGTGATGCTAATTTGACCAAATTGGGATATGTCAAGAGTAAGTATGATCTAATATGAGACCTAAGATTCTATTAAGGAGTGGGAATGATTTTATACGGAGTATTGATATAAATTACCTCTGTCATTTTAATACAAGCCTGACTGTACAGGTTACCAGACTGTATTAGACCACTTAGAAGATCAATAAGGAAAGAGAGTTGGGTAAAAACCAACCTAGAACCAATGCATGGAAGTTTGTGAACATTTCAAACATGATAAAGGGAACCTATAGAGAATAGTTTTATGGCATGAAAGCCTACTACTTGCATTTCAAAGCTTTAATTGGGCATTTAAGAACTATAAGAAACCTGGGGGCCGAGTATCAAGAATTCAGTTTGAAGATCATTGCTAGAATTCATTGAGGAGCCTAAGTATGTAATTTGATGCCTCCTACATGTCTGACCAGGTATGAATGATCTAGTGACTCTGTAGCATGACTCCATTTTAGGGTAAATATGACCAAGAATTCTAAGGAGGCATGTGTGTCAAGAAACCTCAAGAGTGAATTTGTAGTATGATACGGTCTTGTATATGAAGATAGAGGCTTGGACACCTATAAGGCATTGATTCAGTGATCACTATTTCCTCAAGATAATAACTAGTAACCCTATGCCAAATGTCTACCATAGTAGGGGCTTAAGGATTCAAGTTTGTAATTAGCCAAGACAGGGCAGTATTTAAATCATTAATTGATAATTTTGTAATTCATGCATGGATAGAGAATGTAAGGTGTTTTAAAGACCATTTGACATCTATTTGGTTGTTATCAAGTAAATTTTTTCTTGTTTTCTTCAAGGTACTAGTAATGTCAGTTTAGACAAGTTCTTAATATTGCAAGCATGTGAATGAAGAGCTAAATTGCAAGGGTATAGAAGACATTTAATGAGCTTAGCAATATTTGATATTTTGAGGTCTTTGTATCAATTTTTTATGGTGTATTTGATAGGATTTGAAGGTTCATCTGGGTGGAGAGAGTTACGTCACCTTAGTGTGGTTGAAAGGGACAAGATATAGTCTTGTAGAAGGGTAAGAACATCGAGATGGAAGATTGAAGTATTTTTCAGTGACTATATGACTCTAAATCAGTCTTAAATCTTGCATGGTGACAGAGATAGGTGTACGCATAATATGAAGGGTTCAAAGTAAGATTACTAGTGAATCTTAGAACATGCACTTGAGAACATAATATGGTCATCAGGGTAGGAATCTGAGCTAAGAAGGCACATAATTTTTGGTATCAGATCAGTGATAGCTCAATTATACATTAATGCATTGTTAGATGATTAATTTATTATTTGTTTCCTTTTGTGCTAATGATGGTATGAATTCGTAATAATAAGGTTACAAGTAGGTGAAGGTGAAGAGAGACTATAAATAGTCAAGAAAGAATAAGTGTGGCTAAGAAAATCCCAAGAAAGAAACATAGCTAGCAGAGGAAGAGAAGATTGAGCCAAGGAGATTAGCATTAATGCTACCAAGCTTGCACAGTGAACAGTTGTGAGAAAGAAGGAAGAGGTAGTTAGCAGTATCCAAGAAGGAGCTTAGATTAGAGAAAGAAAGAAGACTACAATCCCAAGTGATAGAGACTTGGATAAAAGAAAGAGAGACCAAAAAAGCTATACCATGGAGACAGGTAATATTTTTGGTGCAAGAAATGAAGAGGATGAGAGTGGCACAAGAGAAAAAGAGGAAATAAATGAATAGAACAAGAGAGATTGTTGATATAAGGAGGCAGATTGAACTCCTTGAGAATGGGATAGCAGTTGTAGGAGAATTCTTAACTAATGGAGGATATGAAGAAGATGGTTGCAAACAATATAAGATGATGGATACAAATGAAGAATTAATCTTCATGAGTGAAGCATATGAAGACTCTTGCAGATATGAGATAGAGCATGAGTGGTCGAGTGAAGATGAAGAAGAATGATGTGAATTCCATTCAAAGGACATTTTTTGATGCTAATACTATGTTACAGTCTAATTTTTCATGTATAAAGGGAAGACTTGACAAGGAATCCATGATGGATGAAAGATCAAGAAAAAAGTCTCTAACATAAGGACAAGAAAGAATGCATTTGAAAGCATTCAGACATGAAGATATGCAACAAGTAACTCGGAAGAAAGAGAAAAGGATGAGCATAAAGGATCTTGCAAGGTAACATGGATACATAGTGCCCAAGTGGCTCAAAAAGGCAACACCTAAGCAAGCATATGAAGACTAGGAAGGTGTAAGAACATTCCAAAAATATGCATATGAAGGTGAAGACACTAAAGAACTAGTTATTGTTCCAAGAATTTTCTGGAAGTCAAATGAGGTAAATGAAATGAAAAACAAAGGTAAACAGATTGCATTTGATACACCAGTTGATGACATTATAAGTGTAACTAGTGACAATGATGAACTCATGACTGAATGTTGAAAAAAAAATATGGGGTGGACTAATATGGAAAAAGGTGAATGTTCTCATGAATGCCAAAGGGAGATAATGAAGGAAAATGTAGACTTCTTGGAAGAAGTATAGCAATGTTTAAATGTAAGCCCAAAATTTGATGAATATCATGAATATATAGATGATTTCTTGTTGCAGGAAGAGTTAAAGGTGATAGAAACTTTGTACGTAGGCACAAGCCATCTCATGGGTGAAGATTTGATGGAAAAATGGAAGAATAGTGAAGGTAAAACTCAAGATGATGGAGTGGTTTGAAATCAGATTGTATTCATACTAATATTGATGATATGAACCTCATTCAAGAAATTATGCATTTTGAACAAGAAGGAAATGAATTTTTTTATGAAATTTTGGGACGATTATAGGCTGAAATGAATGCATTAGAACATGTTATTTATCATGGAGAGGTCAATGATTTTCATATTGAAGAGAAGAGTAATGGAAATGAGGAAAATGAGTCTCAAGAAGGGAGAATTATGAAAGGAGAAGCAAATTCAAAAGTTATGAGGAAAAATTTGGATGAGAAACTCATTAGCAAGCTTGGAAATGAGACAAGCCAAGCACAAAATAGAGATAAGAAGACAAAATTGGATTTTGTCAATGAAAAAAAGAGAAAAAAAGAAGAGCAACAACATGAAGAAGCTCCATGGCTTCAAAATTGTGTATCTAAGGTTATTTTTAGTATTTTGTATGCAGGTATAGTAGCTGATAAGGTGGATGAATCTCATGATTACATGAGAGAGCTCTTGAAAACAAGAGAACAAGTAGATCTTGAAGACCTATATGAAGATGAAGCAGCAATATGGAGTCTAGTAAATGAGAAGCAGACAAGAAGGGGAAAATAAAAGAAGAGACAAAGGAGTAAGAAGCTGAGATACAGAGAATACACCAAGTAGACACAAAAAAATAACATGGCCAAGGAAAATATGGGACCCAATTACAGATCAAGTAACAAAATAAATTATGAAGACACATGAGCAGGAGCTCATGAAAACTTTCAAGATGGATAGCCTAGATGCAGGAGCATCATCCTAGTAGCTTGGAGAGTACAATAAAGGTTGAATAAGCCTTTGAAAGGCATGGAGTAAGTACTAGGAGTGTCAAATTTTTCCCTCCATTATATCATTGGTCAAATTCATATTTGTATGTGCATTGTAATAATGAAGGTGAAAATCATTGTAATAAAAGGTAAATTGTCAAGTTTGACAAGTAGGAGAGGTTGAATAGGTGTGTATGATTCGACATGAGGTAGATAAGGTCATGAAGACCATAAAAATAGGCTTGTAATGAGTTGTGAAGATGTATAGGATGAATATCATCCACATTTTCTATGTTTAGAGGTATGGTTGAGCTTTCCTAGGGAAGACTTAGTCAATCTAGGAGCTAGTTGAGCTTCTTAAGGAGTTGGAATAGGTGAAAAACACACAAGGGAGTGAAGAATTCAAAGGAGAAAGATTGTAACATGTTGTTGGATGATGAATGAATAAGGTATGATGTTTGAAAAGAAGAATTTTATTTATTTTTAATAAAATTGCATGTTTTCTAATGGACTGTGCATGGAGGTTAGGATAGGAAAGTGAGGTAAAAAACCCTCAATCCCCTCTAAGTGTTGAATTTCTTGAAACTGTTAATATACAAAGAATCTGCAGGTGATGAGGATTGTAAATATAATTTTTACAAGTCTTGACAATGCTTGACAAGAATTTTATGGTAAATTCTCCTCTCTCAGGCCCGATATAGGGCTTCTATTATATTTTTGTTGCACCAATGGAACAAGCTCAAACTCTCAAAATATTTTTGTCTCCCTTTTAATTAGATAATGTCCAACTTTTGTTTTGATTAGAAAAGAATAGTTGGAGATATCGTTGACAGAAATCTCAAGTTGGAAAGAGAAAACACAATGAACTTTATGAGGGCAGTGTTGATGCTAATTTGACCAAATTGGGATATGTCAAGAGTAAGTATAATATGAGATGAGACCTAAGAGTCTATTAAGGAGTGGGAATGAGTTTAGAAGGAGTTGTGAAGACATTACCACTGACATTTTAATACAAACCTAATTGTACATGTTACCAAATTGTACTAGACCACTTAGAAGATCAATAAGGAAATAGACTTGGGTAAAACCACTATAGAACTAGTGTATGGAATTTTTTGAACATTTCAAACATGATAAAGGGAACCTGTTTAGCATAGATTTATGGCATGAAATCCTACTACTTGCATTTCAAATCCTGAACTGGGAATTTAAGAACTATAAGAAACCTTGGGGTAGAGTATCAAGAATTCAGTTTGAAGATCATTGCTAGAATTCATTGAGTAGCCTAAGTATGTAATTTGATGCCTCCTACATGTCTGACCAGGTATGAATGATCTGGTGACTTTGTAGCATGACTCCATTGTAGGGTAAATATGACCAAGAAGTCTTAGGAGGTATGTGTGTCAAGAAACCTCCAGAGTGAATTTGTAGTATGATACCATCTTGTATATGAAGATAGAGGCTTGAACACCTATAATGCATTGATTCAGTGATCACTATTTCCTCAAGATAATAACTAGTAACCCTATGCCAAATTTCTACCATAGTAGGGGCTTAAGGATTCAAGTTTGGAATTAGCAAAGACAGGGCAGTATTGCCATCATTGATTGATGATTTTGTAATTCATGCATGTGAATAGAGAATGTAAGATGTATTAAAGACCATTTGACATCTATTTGGTTATTATCAAGTAAATTTTTTCTTGTTTTCTTCAAGGTACTAGTAATGTTAGTTTAGACAAGTTCTTAATATTGCAAGCATGTGAATGAAGAGCTAAATTACAGGGGTGTAGAAGACATTTAATGAGCTTAGCAAGATTTGATATTTTGAGGTCTTTGTATCAATTTTGATGGTGTATTTGATATGATTTGAAGGGTCGTCTTGGTGGAGAGAGTTAGGTCACTTTAGTGTGGTTGAAAGGGACAAGATACAATCTTGTATAAGGATGAACATGGTAAGAACATGGAGATGGAAGATTGAAGTATTTGTCAATGACTATGTGACTATAAATCAGTCTTAAATCTTGCATGGTGACAGAGATAGGTGTACGCATAATATGAAGAGTTCAAAGTAAGATTGCTATGAAGCTTAGAACATGCACTTGAGAACATAATATGGTCATCGGGGTGGGAAGCTGAACTAAGACGGCACATCAGGGGGGCATAAGGGCAAGAGGTAGGGAGGGAAGTCTCACAGGATAAGGAGGCTTAGTGATATTATGTGGGGAAGGCACTAATGGAATGGGTGAAGATGGAACTGATGGAATCATCACCCATGAGTTCATCAACTTTGTAATCAAAACTAGTGATCTGATCATCCACTTTTGTAAGGTAAAATGGGTCAGCTAGATTGATGGTAGTGTGTAGAGGGGTAGTATGAGGTAAAGAGGTTAGTAGATCAACCTAAGGCTCAAGAACTAGATGATTGAGAGAAGTATCATCCATACTTGAGGATTCATCTTGTATGAGGATGATGTTTCTTTCATGAGCATGTTTGGTGCGAAGGATTTCTTGGTAACACAAGACTTCCCTATCATGAATCTAGGCATATTTATCCAAGTGGGGATCATATAAATCATAACCATCATCGTATTCATATGGGGATGCATCTAATGCACAAGAGTCAACTATAGTCTCTAAACGAACCACATGCTCTAATGGAGGTTGTGGTGCACGTTAGATGACAACGTGAATTGAGGGTTGCTTCTTACGAGAATGGGGCCCTAAGGAAGGAGGTAACTAGGATATGATAAGCTCAGGAAGATCGGAAGTATTAATTATAAGTGTGATCTCATCAGGTTCATCGTCATCAAACTCTAATAAATTGGGAGGCATACCCCCAACCAATTTGGGATGACCAGCATTGCAACGGAGAGAATCTACAGGATAGTTGAAGTGTTGATATTCTCGAAAGGGGATGATAGATAACTCGTCTAGTGTTGGGAGTTTGTATGTCCCCTTTTTTTGGATTTTTTCATAGTTCCAAGGATTAGGATCCCCTTGGATATTATAAATATCTCCTTGTTGAGAAAATTTTACACATTGGCAAGCGAAGGAAGTGATTTTGTGCATGTTATGAGTCAAAGACCACCCTAGGAGGATATTATAAGATAGGGGAAATTTGAAAATCATGACTTTAACTAGGATAGTCCTAGGAGGAATAGTGATGGGTAGCCAAATACATCACATTGGAGGCATTTTTCGGTGGTCATACCCTTGAAAAGTGGTACATGTAGAGTTTAAGTTATCTATAGAGTAGTCAAGAGCCTTAATGAAGTCCAATGAGGCAACACACGTGTCAGCTCCTTCATCGATGAGAGCACATTTTACCATAGTGTGGCCAATCTAGACTGAGATGAAGAGAGGTGGATCATGTGTATGGAGCAAGAGCTCTTCAGGGATCATGGAGGTTATAGGGAAATGAATACAAGATTGACCATTTGTGGTAAAGTCGGTATGAACAGAGAGATCCTCACATTGATGGTGGATTCTTTCCTCTGAGTCGTGTAATGTGGGACTATCCCCCGAAGTGGGAGGAAAGGGGATGTTCATGTCGAAAAAAGTTGTCATGAGATGCTTGTGGTGATGAGGCAATGTATGCATAAGTTGTAGAAAAGTTATTTAGCTAGGAAGTTGGGAAAGTGCTTTAAGAGGAACCCACTCGTCCTGACTGAGTTAAGCAGTAAGCTGAGAGTGATTGGAATCTTCAGGGACAAAGCCATAAGAAGCAGGTGTAATCAAAGAGACTTCAAAAACTATCTTTTTCTTATTTTATACGCTATTGATTCTGTAAGCTTCAATTTGATAAGGGATGATGTTGTCTGTAGGAATAATTTCAGACACCATTGGCCCTGTAGGAGATTCTCCACTTGGGTCAATAGTGTTTATAGTAAGGGGAGCAGTCATAGACACCATCGATCCTGTAGGATGTTTTCCACAGGGGACAATGGCATCTGTAAGAGGGATATTTTTACTTTGATAAGCCTTATTTTGAGGTACAGAAGGATATATAACTCTGTAAGTTCGAGGCTGGAATGATCCAGGGTACTCAGGCTCCACATAGACTATGAAATTCTAAGCATCATTCATGGCCACCGTGCTTTCAAGAAGATAGTTTGCTTCAACTACATTATTCATAGCATGCTCTTTATTTTTAGATCTCTCACCTAAATTATGATTAGGAATGGGATTAGAGAATACCTATACTTTATTATTAGCTTAGTTAATTGCTTTGTGACAATCCTTTTGTTGCATTACATCACGGACTTTGATTGCTTCACTCAAACATTCCCAAGTGATGGTATCATAGTCAAATTGGGAGCTTAAGAAGAATTTGATTACAACCGTGTGTAGTGCACAAAATTTCTCATGGGAGTGACCCCAATTAGCATGCCACCAACAAAACTTACTTTCATCATGTAACGCCTAGATTTAAACACACACATACAACACACAAAATAACGGGATAATTTTTTTTGGCTTACATTGCTTGATACATGACACCACATGGGATCACTTAGGATAATATATAACACATGATACATTTGCACAACAACGGACCCACATATATAACATGAAACACATGATGTATATCAAAGCCACATTTCCCAAAATGAAAAAGTACAACAATGACCCCACTACAATATACACTTATTGATAGGCACCTCCCATGACTATTTTTATGGTTATGTATTTATTACCATCCTATTTTTATTAACTGGCTATAATTATATGAAGAACACTTAACATGGGACCCTTCATTCCTCTTAATACTAGGCCGCATATTTTTGTTTAACATTTCACCTATAGCAGTTCCATTCGAATATTGCTCATTTTATTTATCACAATTAATTTATATAACTCAATGGTCATTAGGAGCATTTAGAAACCCATAAGTCTACCAACACTTTTCCTGAGAATTTGTTTCTAAGAATCATGTTTACTTGGTCAGCCATTATACTTTCATTACAAGAAGGAAAAGTTCACGGAAAGAAAAAGGAAGCTTATTAGGTCAAGAGTGGACCTATTCCAAGTTCTTTTCATAACATTGTTTAATACTAAGGGTACACTCTTTTCATCTTCAATTTATTACAACCAACTATGCAAGTTAACTCATATACATTTTAATCTCATTTACAGTTTCAAAACTAGTCAAATTTTCATAGTAACTTCTAGAGAGAAAAAAGGAAGAGCAAGAAAGTATAAAATTTCATTTTCTTTTCCATTCGCTATAAAATAACCACATACATCTTGTATCCAATTTTTCATTTCATTTCAAACCCATATACATTTTTAAAACCAATAAAAAATTTCATAGTTATTTCTAGAGAGAGAAAAAGGGGGAGAGAGAAACACCAAAAAATCCAAAAACCATTCATACAATAATTTGATCAATTCATACTCTATGAATTATAGAAATAATATCTACAAGGTTCCATGAGTATTAGGAGTCAAATGGGACCCTCAGAAGGTGTGTTTAGCTAAAGTTGTAATTTTGTGAAAGTTGGTCGAAACAGCTAAAGTGCTTACAAAATGGGTCTTGAAAACACTCGCTTTAAGTTCAAAACGTAAGTATGATGATTTATACTTATTCCCTCATATATAGATACTTCATCACATTTGACAGAAGTCTATTATTATGAGCAGGGCTCAATTTACAAAGGAAACTTTGGGGCTTGTTATCATAAACGTGTGAGGAGGTCTTGTTGCACAGCGACCAGTGGACCCCAAAACCCACTTGTAACACTAGCCTCCAAAATTGTTTTCATTTCAATTATGGTTAGTTATAATTCTCATGTAGGCATTCTAGAGGTAGGTGGTAGTGGTTTCTAGTTTTGCTCAAGCTAAGCAACAATTGTAAGCCAGAATCAATCGTGTTTATTAAAATGAGCACGTCACTACAAGTGACTAATAAGCTAAGTGGGCTTTGAAATTTGACTTGCAAGGGAGTTAAATAAGTTTAAACACTTGGTTAAGGTTCTCCATGGTGTGCTACGTTACCAAGGGTCATGCTAGGAGTTTCGGATTTGCGGTATATTTGGGTGTGGCGCTGATGCACGTGACTTTCGAGGTCAGATTTTTTTTATGTTTTGACAGTTCGCTTCAAGGTAAGATTTTTTCATTTGTTGGAATTACATTCCCTATAATTCAACATTTAATTTCCAAAATTTAGAAATGATGAAAACAAAAAAAATAGTGCAGAAGGAAGGGGAAAACATACCTATTTTGTGCAAAACTCGCAATCACCGCATTCGATGAGACTGCATCACCTTCAGGCATTTTGGCAAAAAAAATTTGGATTACTCATGCTTCCTCTCTTTGCATACAGATTCAATGGGTAATAAAAACCTAAACCTCTAACAAGGTATCCCTATCCTTTATGTTATGATGGAGGTCTGTGATCTGTTCCAAATTTTCCATTTTGCATAAGGGAGGAGGATGTTGGTTGATCAGTTTGGACCCATGTGGCTACATTTTCTTAGAAGTTTATAATGTTTTTCCAATGATCCCATTTAGACATACCTGCAACCATGGCTCTCCATTGAGAGTGGCTGAGAAGATGCATAGGATGCACAAATAGAGGGTTTCATGCAGAGGAAGAGTGAAAGAGACAAATATTATAGAGACATACTTGGGATAGCAGAAAAGGACACTTCCAATGTCTTAATCAAAACAACAACTACTCAAAATAAAAGATAAGGATCAAGAAAATTGAATTGGTAGCTTTCATCTAAACCGAGAATGGTACTACAAAGGTTACAGTGCACGCAGCATAGGTGCACATAAGTAAAAGAAGTAAAAATCAATACAACTAGAAATTACGCCCAATGCAACGCCTCTTAATCCACAATATTCTTCTTCTACATACAATAACCAAAACAGTGGCAGGCAGTAGTTCCTCTCCTCTCATACACAATTGAACCTACTTCCAATACCAATACAGGCCCTGATCAATCAATTTGTATATGGTAAAGTGAGGAGATATTTGGTTTACAGTTTTATCTCCGTGTGCAGGGCTGATCTAATCCACAATGGCACTAATTTAGGATGGCTATTAGCGAAAGCTTTGTTTATCACATTTTCCCCTTGACATTCTGATTATTTAATTATGAGAGTACATAACCCTATTTTACCATTGCTAGTAAAGAAGAGCTCCGACTCTACACTCGCTGCAACTATCCAAAATTGCTAAATTCACAACATTAACTTGGGTTTCACCATGGTTAATGCCTCTAGATATCGAATAGGGTGCTTCTATTATTATTATGCAAGGAAAAGGAAAAGTCTGAAAGTTTTTTTAGGATGTGTCCCACTCCATGCTCTATTTGATGGATGGCTTTACCCTGTCATCCCTGCTACCTGCCAAACTGATAGCCCAACTCGCCCCACACGCCTACAAACATCACTTTGCCTTCAATTCTCTCTGAAAAGTTGTCACGTTCTTTCATTTGGTCAAACACTTTATTACATTCACCAAACCTCTTCATCTTGCCAAGCAAACACGTGCCTTCCCATGCCTATTCATTTCCCATTCTTTTTTTTTATTTATTTATTTCAAAATTTTACTTTCGTTATTATTATTATTACATATATGTTTTATCTTATTAGAATTGAAGTCATATTTCTTATATCTTTCTTCCTAATTTATTGAATACAATATTATCCTAATTTTGGATTGTTACTATCATTAGAACCATTATGTTCTCCTGACATATGTGGACACGTGGATCCTACAACTCAAGGATTAACACTTGTGCCAAGGCAACGAGCTCACATGCTCAATAAGGCACGTACCAAAATATTTATGATACAACAATCACCTCAAACTTCTTATATTTCGTAACTCGCCACTTTTTGGGTTTTAAAATTGTACTTTAACAAACCACAGTTAGGGAATAGCAAGTCCCTCCTCTTTATGGGAAAGGTTCCCTTATTGAAAGCAAGCAGCAAAGCTTATATACAAATGTACAACTTTTCAAGTGTGGATTCCTGATACTTTGAAATGTTTTAAGCCCGAAAGATTATTAATACAAAAAATTAGAAGAACCAAGGAGATGAGAGAGGAAGAACATAATAGTACTTTCAGGAAATATAGATAGCAGAGTATAACCTTATACATATTGATCAAGGGACATACATAATAGAATCATTCACTTTCACAATAGATATAATTCCATGGACACAAAGTTCCATAAATCATATAAACAAGAACACAAAGTTTCTTATCATAAAAGATTAATGATCTGCGGGCTCTAGACAAGGAAAGAAGGAATAGAAGATGGAAACGAAGTGGAAATTCTTCTATATTGATTAATTTCAAATCTATAACATTTCAAGAATGCCAGGATCTAACCCTAAACAATGGCGTAGAGAATCTGCTTAATAGCTTCCAAAAATGGTTACATTCGGTTACAAAAAATGATGAAATTGATTCAAGAAACCAACGTCCGAACTTCTCTAACACCTCAGTCGTTTCCATGCTTGGAGGCAAAACCAGATGCATCATATCACAGCCATTCATCTTGCTTTCGCAAACTTTGAATTTGAGTCGTCCATGTGGGAGATATTTAGCTGAAGCGGGTTTGGGGAAAACTTTTATATTTTGTGCCTTTTAGAGAAATGGCACTTCGGAACATTTCAGCCCTCCCATCTGCTTTTGATACGGGCTCTCCACATGGCTTATTCTAGGTGTCGGCGTGGCCATGGGTCACTTTATAACTTTTATGCCTTTCCACAATAAAACCAAAATTCCAAAAGTGACCCGACGATTCGCCTCCCCGATTTGACTTTTGATGTGGGCTCGATATTTGACTTTTTCCCGTCCCAGCGGAGTCACGGCTCATTTTACAACTTTAATCCCTTTTGGAAATAAAACCAAATTTCCAAAAGTGCTCTGATGACCCTCCTTCCTGCTTTGACTTTTGAAAACAGCCACCTGTCCCTTTACGGGGCCAAAGTAAGAATTTTTCTCCGCCACTTCATAATTTCAAAAAGCCAATCAAGATCCAGTGGAGACACAGGTTAATTCAACATTTTTGCAAATGTAACAAAAGTCACAAGTTCACAAAAAGACCCACCACACCACATCCAATTAGAGGTGACCATGTATCCACAGACGCTGGAAAAGAATTTGACGGGAAGATGACTGTAGAAAAATGCAGAGAAGGGGGAAAACACCACCATTCGCGCTTGAATTAAATATTTTTCCTGCAGAAAGATAAATGCAAGGAATACAAGGCTCGACACGGTCCACAGCCATAGAAAAAGATTGATAAATTTCACGCATCTATGAAAGGAGATAGAAAATGTTTCAAAATACACAGACTGAGGAATTTTAAATGGAACTGGTGGGATTAAAACCGAGTACCAACACTTGGGACCTACAAATTTGTCTTTCACAAGAGGGGAATTTTAGGGCGACTACAGCTGGCTCTTTCTGGGGATGACTTGACTTGGACAAAGGAATGAGGCAAGACAAGAATCCAAGAAAAAATATGGGAAGGTGTTATGAAATAAGGGATAAAATATGCGGAATAATCCCTCACATAATCGCAATAGTAGAAACTAATATGCAAAAAATATTACAGATCTCAAATAAAAGTGCAGAATAAAATAACACAACACAAAGAGACAGTATTTAACGTGGTTCACCCAATTTGGGCTATGTCCACCAAGAATCACTTACTCAGATTTTATTACAAGCCACCGCTCTCTCAATACAATACCCATATCTGTTTGGATCTATGCTCAACAAACTCTACAGAATTCACACCTGAATTCAAAACACATCTGCAATGTTACCTCATATTTCTACCATATGCATAAAACCAAATAAGTAGACAACTGCTTAAGCAGTTTTACAAAACTGTGGGTGTTAAAACCATGGGCCAAAACCGTCCCATAAACCTATGGGTCAAAAAATCCCGCCCATATGAGAAAAGCACGTTTCCCGATATATCGGGCACGTTTTAAGGCCAAAAAAAAATTCAATTGTGGAAAGTGTATAGTACTCTTAGTGTATAATCTTCAAGACTTTCACACATGAAAATAGGCTCCACAACCTAACAGAAGTTAGACCAATGCCTTATCCATTGGACAAATAGAGTCGAAGGCAACACAAAACAGAAGACAACACACACACAAGGGAAACAAACCAAAACAGGGAAAGCCAAAAACAAAACATTGTACACAATATACAAAAGGACTACCTAATCACCAAGGACTTGAACAACTTCAAATATTTCCCAATATAAGGAAGTGGGAGAGAAGATCCATCCATATAATCCAAGTAGAAAGAGTTTTCTCCAACAAAGTGTCTGATTTTGAAAGGACCAAGCCAAAGAGAATCAAACTTACGATGGCTTCCTAGAGGTTCATGTCTTTTGTCCCACAATAGAACAATGTCTCCCACTTGAAAATCTCTAGGTCTAGCCTTCTTATCAAATAAAGCTTTCACCTTCAATTGATGGGATGAGATTCTATCAAAGACCTACATCATGTCTTCATCCAACTTCTGAAGATACATGATCCTCTTGTCCAAGGAACTGATGAAACTTGTATCTTCAATAGCCTTCATTAAGTGCAAGGCTGGTAATTTTAATGTTACTGGTAGTTGAGCTTCACCACCATACACCACTTGGAATGGGGACATCCCAATTACTCTTTTGGGTGTAATTTTATCTACCCAGAGAGCATCATAGAGCTTCTTGTGCCAATTCCTTTGAGAGTCATTGACAAGCTTCCGAACGATGGTTACCAGATTCTTATTTGTTGATTATGCTAGTCCATTCCCTTGAGGATAATAATCTGAAGAATGAGAAAGGGAATTTCCATGGCCATAGCATAAATTCATCATCTCAGAAGAAGAAAAATTTGAATCATTATCAGTCACAATCTTGTTTGGTACCCCAAACCTTATCAAGATGTTCCCTTTGATGAAATTACACACCACCTCAAAAGTAGTGCTTTTGATTGGAATAACCTCTACCCACTTTGTGAAGTAATTTGCAGTAGTTAGCATGTGAGTATGCCCAACACTGGAAGGTGGATTAAGAGTTCCAATGAAATCCAATCCCCACTGTTGAAAAGGCTCATCAATCACTACTAGTTTTAGTGGTAAAGCAACCAACTTAGGTCTCCCAACAAAATTCTGACAGGATTCACACTTACCTACCCATTTTGATGCATCTTTGAACAATGTAGGCCAATAGTACCCTACACAAAGGATCTTATGGGTAGTGACAACATAAGAGAAATGCCCTCCACAAGCCTGATCATGAAAATATGAAAACAACTTCTTATGTTTCTCTTTGTCCACACATTTAAGGAATCTTCCATCTATGCCTCGCTTGAATAAAGCATTTTCCCATAATATATATTGTGAAGACTTTAACTTAATAGCTCTATTTTCCTTGGCACACAAGTGGGATGGACACTCTCCATAAGTAATAAAATGTGTAATACCAGCATACCATTCATCTATTGAACTAAGGAAGAGGACAACAGGAACATCAGCCACTTCTTTGGACAATTCTGCATCAGCTCCTTCAGCAATAAGCTCACATAATCCTTTACCCCAGACTAGCTTAGTTGGCTTGATGTCAAGGTCATATTCTTATACCTTAGCTACCCAATTTCCCCTCTTAGTTCCAAACTCCTATTGTGTAAGAATATATTTGATGGTTGTATTAGGTACAAGCACAACAGAGTGAGAATTGAGGATATAAAAGAGAAACTGTTTAACAGCTTTGACCATTGCAAAAGCATGTTTCTCCATCATGGTATATTTCAATTCATGAGATTTCAAAACATAGCTCATGAAGGAAATTGGAAGTTCGTTATTCTCAGAATTTTTCAAAGTTAGCACAGTAGCCAAGGTACTCTCTGTAGCATATCAATAGACGATAAAATCCTTTCTGAAATTAGGACATGCTAAGATGGGAGTCTTAGAAATCACTTTCTTGATACCTTCAAATCCTTCTTTACCTTTGGAAGTATAACCAATTTTTTGCTTTCCTTTCATCATGTGAGCAATGCTCATAGTCAGTTCTACAAAATCAGGAATGAAACTCCTCAAGAAGTTTATCTTACCAAAGAAAGAGTGAACACTCTTTTTGCTTGTGGGAAGAGGAATCTGTTGGATTGCTTGAACTCTTTCTAGATCTATCTTGATTCCTTCTTTGGAGACAATATGCCCCAACAGCTTGCCTTCAGTAACACAAAAGAAAGAATTCTTAGGATTGAGAGAAACACCATGTTCTCTGCATTTCTAGAGGACTGCTTCAAGATGTTGAAAGTGATCTGCCCTTGTTTTGGAGAAAACAGTCAAATCATCAAGGTACACAACAATAAACTTTCCTTTTAGACTGCCAAAATCCAAGTTCATTGCCCTCTAAAAGGTGGCATCAGCATTGATAAGACCAAAAGGCATTCTCTTGTAGGTAAAGGTGCCCTAAGGAGTAGTAAAAGCAATTTTGTGCTGATCTGGGGTACTGACTTCCACGTGATTGTACCCAAAGAACCCATTTAGCATAGACAACATCTCAAAGCCTGTGACAACTTGTAAAACTTGATCCATCATGGGGAGAGGATAGTTGTCTTTCAGAGAGGCCTAATTCAAATTCCTAAAATCTACACAGATGCGAATCTCACCATTCTTTTTCCTAGCAGGCACAATGTTGGAAATCCATATTGAATGATGTATAGTGATAATGATCTTTGCCTTCAGTAATTTCTAGATCTCTTGAAAAATAGTGCCAGCAACCTTAGGATTGTATTGCCTTTGTTTTTTCTTGAACGGTTTGATCCCAAGTTTCAAAGGGATAAAGTGTTGCATCTCCTTTGGTTGAAAATCCTTGAGATCATCATATGAATAGGCAAGAACATTAGCATACTTTTTTAATAGGTTTAATGCTTTCTTCTTCTCTTATTGAGTGCAGTATTTTCCAATATTCACCATCTTGGGTTCCTCATGACTTCCAATATTAACCTTTTCACACTCAGCAAATTTTTGAGCACCTTGAGGAGCTTTAAATTTGATATACCTATCATGCTTATCAAACAGATCTTCTAGACTCACCAGCCCTTTGGGAATCTTGCTACCTCTCAACTTTATACAGCCATCCTAATCCATCTCTTCCTCGATGTCATCTTCATTAGAGGGCGCATACTCTCTAGGTAGAGCTTCACTTCCTTCAAAATACAACTGATTGAAGTTATCAATAAGCTCTAAGAAAGAGAGAAAATGTTGATCATCATTGAAAACATGCCATTTGTTTGCATTATCTAGTACACTGGGCCTATGAATCATTTCAATGGTAAATTTCTCTTGAGAGAAATATGGGTGAGGAATCAACAGAAATCCTAAGACAGCTAGAGAATCAGCTCTAGTATTTTTCTCTCTTAGCATAGCTTCAATGAAGAAAGCATTAAGAAACTCAATAGAATCCCAGACAATATTTCTATAATGTTTCAATCTCCTATTCTTGACTTGGTAAATATCCCTTACATGTTTCACAATCAACTCTGCATCACCACGAGCACAAATATACTTCACTCCCATTTCCTTTGCCATGTTCAACCCAAGGATGAGAGCCTCATATTCAGTTGTGTTAATTGTACTTTCAAAGTAAAGCTTGAAAGAGAATGGATGAATCTTCCCTTTTGGAGAGATCAACACCACACCATCTCCAGAACCAGCTAAAGAACAGCTTCCATCAAACTCTAGAGTCCAAATGCCATTGGGATCATGAATCATTCCCTTAGGAATTTTTGCCGCATCCTATGACATAATCATATAGTTATCATGCCTTATATCTTCATAGAGTATTTGTGCTTTTGGATCATCAGTCTTTTGCACAATATATGCAGTCTGTCTCTCTGGTAGTAGCTTCTTTATTTTTCCATTGACCGGGATCAAAGCATGTGACCAATCCATCTGAATTTCACCTCCTACTTCCTTACAAAAAAATTTTCTCAGCAGTATACCATCATATGAGGGATGAATATCAGTAATGATGCCTTTAACTCTTTTCTCTGGAAAATCAGTGAAGGCTACTTGTGCATCTTTAATCCTCCCAACCAAAGGCACTTCTCTACTCTCCATGGAATAGTAGGAACCAACGGTACGTGTTAGAGTCAGGCCCAAAGCATGAGCTACTTTTGCAGGCATTACATTGTCTGATGCTTCTGAGTCTATAACACAATTACTGAGTTTATGGCCAACTATGAGGAGAGTCGCATAAAATGGTTTAATTTTCTCATTAGGGGAAGTGATTGCAGCCACAAGACTTGGTTGAGGTGAGGAAGAAGGAGTGGGCAATAGACCTTTAGAAATATTGGGTGAAGCTTCGGTTTTGGAATTGACAAAGTTTACCATTTTAGCAAAATATTTTGGATGAGTCTGGTAAAATTATGCCTCTGAGATTTGGATTTTGGTCTTTTTGAGGTGATCAATGATATCAAAAGATCCAGAGGAGGATGGGGAATCATTGCTATGAACTTGAGAGACTTTTGATTTATCAGCTTTAGGATTTGAAGGACAAGAAGTTTTGGGAACAAAAGTAGAAGGAGGAGGATTAGCATTACTCACCTTTTGTGTGGAGGTAGTGGGAATAGGAGTTCCTCTTCTTGCAACTACTGAAATAGTTATAGGATACTCTTTAGATTTCTTAGCACGCTGCAAAACTTTTTCTTTTCTATTCGCTTGCTCCCGATTCATGACAACATATGACTCACTATTCGTATCTGCCACTCTTTCATCATATCCATCTTCATCATCCATACCTTCAGTGGTGAGGAAATGAACTTGAGATCCACCAAGCTCCTCCAGTTCTTCATCAACCTCTTCTTTTGGTTCTTCATAGAGTTCATTAAACTCCCCATCATCAGGTTCTTGAACTTCACAAGTTACATTGACTGGAACCCTGATGGGTGGGCCTTCAATAGCCAATCTGGTCTGAGAAGGAGGTAACCGATTCTTAGGCTGAAAATTCTTCCTTGGGATGTCTTGGTAAGGAGTATGTTGAGCCAATTTCTTTTTAATGGCAATGAGATTATTTGCCAACTTTTGCACTAACTGATCTGAGTTGGCTCCAAGAGAGGGAGAAGAAGATGCCTTAGACTTGGAAGGTTCTCTTTTCAATTTACTGGACATGATCAGGTCATCCTCAACATTGATAGCTAACCGTTGATCAGCCTCCAAAGTTGCAAGGTTAGCTTTCCTTCGTGCATAACTCACTTCAGATAACTGGGCATTGAGGAAGAAGCACTTTTGGATTTGATCCACTGGATGAGTGTTCTGTGGAATTTTATGAATTAACTTGTTGAATTTAGCCACAAAATTTCTCATGGGCTCGAATGGTTCCTTCTTAATATGAGAGATTTGAGCTAATAGAGCATGCACATATTCAGTAGGTTTGAAACGTTGCTCAAACTGAGTTTTCATGGTATTCCAATCAGTGATTGACCTAGCAGGAAGATGATAGGATCAATCAATAACATTATCCTACAATGTTTCCACAAAGATCCTAACAGAGACGTCTTCATGTTCAACCCCAAGAATCTCACATTCAACAATGAAGGTTGCAATGTGTTCATTTGGGTGTACTTTCCCATCACCTCCGAATTTAGGAAAACTTTTCATGTTACCCCTAGGTAACTCATGTAATGGTTGAGGAAGAGCAAGAGGCCCAACCCATTTTCCCCAAGGCAAAGGTGCTACCATCAATGGGAAGATTGTCTGAAGGGGAGCTGAAACACCAGCAAGTATCAGAGCACGAAGATTAGGATTGAGTTGTTCTTGAGGAATGTTATTCTTGGAATTTATGTCTTTAACAGGAGGTGTGCTTATAGAATGAGTTCCTATGTTCCTTCTTTCTGGAAGAAGAGAGAAGTTTTGTTGTTCCAGAAGTTGAAAATGGGAATCTTCTACCCCAAGAGCTTTCTTCCCACGTGTATACCGTAGATTCGCCAGACCAAAAATGATCTTGAAGTTGTTCTTTTAGAAAGGGATCCATTTGAAATGAATTCCCCAATAGAATCACCAAAAACTATTGGGTTTTAAAATTGTACTTTAACAAACCACAGTCAGGGGACAGTAAGTCCCTCCTCTTTATGGGAGAGGTTCCCTTATTGAAAGCAAGCAGCAAAGCTTATATACAAATGTAAAACATTTTAAAGTATCAGGAATCCACACTTTGAAAGTTGTACATTTTTATATAATCTTTGTTGCTTGCTTTCAATAAGGGAACCTCTCCCATAAAGAGGAGGGACTTGTTGTCCCCTAACTGTGGTTTGTTAAAGTACAATTTTAAAACCCAACAACACTTTATTATGTTCTCCATAATTTATTGCTCATTGTGGGTGATGAATTGTGTTAGCCGACAAGTTAAGTTTGTCCACTCTCTAGGTATTGTGATTTGTCAATTGACTCGTCGATAGAGAGATGGATTTAATTCGTTGTCCCAGGACAACATTCCACTAAAACACATACATCTCTACTACCCCCATCGTCATTATTTGACCATCGACCAAGGAAATAATTTTTTGGAACCCACATTGATACAAGCTTGCAGCAATCGTATTAGCACAAGAGAAATAAGTTGAGCATACAAGTAACTCCTTACTAGGAGGGGCGCTACACATCATGCCATTGAGGAATAGGTCAAGATGGATCTAAAATCATGGTAAACGGATTAGGTAAGCGATGTTTAAAATCTTCCTTGCTCAATGGTTGATGATAGCTAGGTTGATTCTTGTTGTTGGTCAATGTTGAAGATGGTTCTAGTATCACATAATGTCATATGTCACGTTCTTGTTCTTAGAACATTGGAGGATTTGGACTTGTTTGTTGGGTTGTTTCTTAGGAGGAACTTTCTCAAACTCTCTCCTGAGATAATCTTGCTTTTTATCTTATTTGAAAGCTTCTTCCAGAGAAGTGGGAGAAAAGGACCTCACCTTGTATTGAAGGTGAGGTTCAAGAGCTCGTAGAAAAAGCTAGAAGAGGCTATCATCAGGCATGTTATGTTCAACATGTGTGACACCCGAAATTTGCCACGTCAAAACATCTTAAAATGACGACACAAGGCTTAGGAGATTATGACCAATTTTTTTTTTTTGGAAAAATTAAGTGTGTTAATTAAATCTCAATTACATTATCTCCGATTTATTAGAAACTTACTAGATTAATAATCATTCTATTGTTCGATTAATTTCATTTAATCAATCCGGGATGATCAATTCAATTTCCCATATCATTGCGACAATAATTACTTTTCGAATTTAATTTAATTATTTTAATTAATTAACTCAATTAATTTATTAAATAATCTACAAGTTAACTTCGTTGATTTTTCCCACTAAGGTTAATAATAATATTTAAATAAAACATGTCTAAATTATATTTCTTAGCTAACATTAATAAAACCTAGCATGTTAAAGTTTATTCAAATTAATTGTTAAATTTCCCTTAAGCACTTCTAATTAAATTCCTAACGAAATATAATTCCTACACCATTCCTTTAATACTCACATACCCCTTCCAACCCTTTTATTAATTAATTTTCCCCTTAATACACTTAAACATCCACAACTTAATAAATTAAAACCCTTTTATTAAAACTCCCCTCATGCATTAATTTTCCACTAGAACTAATCGCAACACCCATGCACATACATAAATTAAAACCATTAATTTAATATCCTAAAACAATAAAATGCCCACACCCGTGAACCTCTCTTATGGATTCCATTAAATAAATTTGCTTAATCATTATAAAGTTCATTAAAAATTATTCACCCATTATGAAGGGGGAGGGTTGAATCACATACATAGGATTGATTAAATCCTCTCCCTTAGATCTTAGGTCATTCTTGTTGCCCTAAATTTCCTTATGCATTCCTATATGATTCATTTCTAATCCTAAGTGCCTCCATTTGCACAAGTCAAGCTATAGGGAGGCAAAAATGGAAGCAAGGGCAAGAGAGGAGAAACTATGTGGAAGAAGATGTTACAAAGTCAACAATGGGAGGATTTTCTCCCCTATCATCCATGCTCATTGATTTATTTCCTTAAAAACTTCCACATTTCTATTATTTTGTTTCTTTCTTTTATTTCTTCCAAGTTTGATAAATCTGCACTTTTATTTTGCTAGGTATAATTCTACCCTCAAACAAATGTGTAATTTATTTTACCATATTCAAGAATGGGGATATATGTATATGTATATGTATATGTATATGTATATATATACACGTGTGTGTGTGTATACCTATCTATAATTTTTGAGTGTAAAAGCAATGTTTTTAGCCTAATTAAAGGTTGGGCACAACAAGGAAGGCAGTCTGGCCGCATTTGTTATGTGACAGGTTTGGTTGCGAATCTGTTGAGCCGTTGTTGTTTTTATGTTGTTAAGTTGTTTTTTGGTTGTATTCTGGGCAGTTGGTTTTCTGCCACTAGCTTTCATGTTAAAACTTGATTTTGATCTTTTCTACAGTGTGTTTCATTTGATCAAAATGGCTATACCAGTGTGTAGATAAAAGCATAAGTTATCTGCATTCCTATATTTTAATATATGTGTATATATATGATGTATACACAAGTTTATAAGCCTAAATGTGATTTTTGTTAAATGTGAAATGAAAAAAAACATGATTAATATGAATAATAGTATCATTTCTATATCTATATTTTTCCACAGTGATTTCAGGTTGTTTACAAGGTACAGACATGCATTTGAACTAATTTACTTCCAAAGAGAAGAATATAGGAAGTAAAAGAAACAATTTCTTTAAAAGCTTGAACAAGGAAGAAAATAAAAGACATAACATCACACAGATCAACCAGCAACATTTTCCCTTAAATAATTTACTAAATTTCCAATATGTTTTACAGAATTTTCAACAACTTTCCACTTGCCTAATAAGGCACAATATACAATGTTTTTCTAATTAATTACAGACTGTCATTTCCTTCCAAAGTCTTACAAGGTTTTTAAAAAAAATCCAGAATTGCCTCAAAGGCAAATTTTACAACAGTTAAGCAAACTACAAACTTTTCAATACTTGAAGAGAATACAATTTTTTACACATGGAAGATCTTTCCAATAATTACATGGCTTCCAAATAACTTTAAGTATTAACAGAATTACAAGAAGGATTAAAATGCAAGACTATACAAGCCCTCCACCAAAAATGGTGGAGACAACATGTCAAATCTCTTCCAAAGGAATCCTATAACTCCACCAAAACTATGCAACTTCTCCATCACATCTTTTGCACACCAACAAAGGAGAGAGAGTTATGAAACACTCTCCTCCCAACCAAATCTCAATGAAGGGGTGAAGCCATTCCCCTTCATTGACCCCCGAGCTCCAACCAAGTAACAATGAAGAGAGTTCACAGCCATAGCAACAACAAGGGCTTCCACATAAAGACATACACACAAACACTATAATTTCATGTAACATAAAAACAACAAGAAACCTACAATTTTTATTTCCATAGTTCACAAAGGCTCATTCTTAGAGCCAAAAGGAGAGAAGAAACATGGGCAGCCCCCTTTTACCTCCCAAGTAGGGTTATAGTTGGTAAGAGCCTTCCCACAGGACTGCACAAAAACTACCATCATAATCAATGTTCTGTATTGATCATTCGAGCCATTACATAGACTCTATAGGAGGATGAACTCCTAATATCTAGGAGTCCTATTTCCCCTCATACAACAAACCACCATATTAGGTGAGGTGTTCAAACATGACTCTCGTAATACCTAATAACTTATATTAGTGTATTGTTACATTCAGTATATTCCAGAGCATTAACATGATATTGGGATCGAAAAAATAGGTTGAAGAGGACCGAACTAACATTCTTAGAGGAGTTCCCCCCCTTAGTGAAGAAGCATGGGAAGAAAAAACATCTGAAGAATTGGGAACAGAATCGTATGCCATTCGCAGACTTTTAGGTTTGCATATTGTTGGTTTGAAAAATGTTGCACAAGCCCGAATCCGCTTCACAAGGAGTGCGAAACTCATATTGGATGATCAGACTTCCATCGATGCACCAAAAGGTGGGTCAAAGGTCTGACAATCTCCCAATTTGGACTTTCAGTGAACATTTAGAGGTTCGGAGTCTTGGGATTGATGTTAGAAGTACAATAGTGTAAAAGGATATCTGCAAAAAGAGGATCACTCCAGTTCAGCTGCCCTCCTATCCAAATTTCTTACTTCAGGCTTTCAAATTTCAAAGGTTCTCATCGTGCCCAAATCATAACAAGGGAACCCCAAAACCCTGACAAAACATTTGAACCTGCACAAATCCACTCAAAATCCCACAACCGTAATAACCCCAAATAGTGCCATCAAGTCTTGAAAAACCGAAGCCTCGAAATTCAGTGACTGATGAGAGCCTTTCATCGCCCTCAGATCCTCCATTGCCTCCGACCTCCAGTATTGTTGCTTACTCTACCAATGAAGACTTGAAACCCAAAATTTGAAAATCCCTGAAACCTGAAGTCAAAAAATACTCCCAAAAATCAAAAGGTCTGGCAAACCCAACATTCTGAAATTCGGGACGACTCATACAAGAGGTTTTGATGTCCTTCAGAACAATTTAGCCCCAGAACAAGACTAAATACACATAACTCTAAATTTCTGAAACCCAAAGAACAGGAAGTAATAGTTAATTACTTTCAGAGTTACTAGAGGTTTCACGAGCTCAGAGAAATTAATATTCTAATTCTAAATACCTCACTAAAATTTAAACATGTTTGAACATATCTCAATCATGAAAGACCATTGACACACTTTTGGGATTTTAGAGGTTGCATGCATATAAAAAAGTCCGGATTATAATGACTTAAAACCTAGATTAAATACCAGCATACGAAAAAAAATTTATATGACATGTATGGCAAATGCTTATGCATCTTCAGAATTGAGCTCATAAATTTTGACTAAGAATGAAAGTCGACTTACTTGATCTAGTACGCATTAAGAAGTTTGTGAAGCAGGTCGAATCTCGCATAGTCGATTCGGTAGATTAATCTACGACTTGGATTATATTCTGCAAATCATGTACAGTGAGATCGAAGTTCTTCAAAGCCACTGCAATGAAATTTTCACAATCTTAAAGCCATATATATACAAGGGTGCTTCTAGGTTTCTCACCTACCCAAATGATGAGGTAGTTGGCTTCCTTTCTTCTCTAACAAGGAAAAGTACATGGAAGTATGGGTTTTGTAGTGGCACCCATCATTGTTGTAGGAGATTTTAATGCATTTTTGGGTGGTGGAAGAAAGATTTTGAATTATTCTCTCTCCCTTCTCTCATTCTTCCTATATATTATAAGGAGGGGCATTGTTCTAATGTTGGATAATTTGGCTTTACACCCTCCCTTCTTCTCATGTCTGTAAGTGAATTTGTGGATTTCAAACCTCCCATTCAATCTGTAAACGCAAATTAGTGCCTCTTGTCCATTGTAATGTATTATATCAAATATGTGATGAACAATAATAGATGTCTTTGGAAAATTTCAACCCTCTCTTGTGTTCATTGCATCCTCCTGACCTCTCTTGCAATTTTGGTTAACTGTGCATGTTTAAATTGTGTTGCATATTTAATGGTTAGTGAAGATTCTCATCAGTAGATTGACCTGTGGTGTATTTTCATCCTTCTTAATCTGTTCTTGGTTTCCATTTCCATGCAAAGCAGGTGTTGAGCATTCCTTTCGTGCATCACCTTTTTAGTTTAGGTTTAATTTCTTGTATTCTTCTTAACCCTGCCTCCTTGGCAAGTTAGAGTAGATTTTAGGATAGATCCTCTACAATTTGAGTGAGTATATCAGAATAGAGGAATAGGAGTTGGCCTTCATCTGGAGGGTTATTCTAATCACAAAGTCCCACACTTTGGAATAAATCCATGTTTGACTAAATCACACTGACTCCTTAGCCATTGACTTGAAACCTCCAATATTTCATCAAAAATCAGGGGTGATGTCAATTTCGCCATAACTCCCTCTAGTAAATTTATAAAATAATTAAGAATTTTCCCCTTATCCCTCCACAAGGTGGAACACTCTTCCCAAAAATTTACAAAAATTTTCATAACTCTTATACCTCCCTCATAGCTCCCATTTTCTTCCTCCCTACACCATCTTAAGGAAAACTACCCAACCCAAGCCATATAGAAACATACATTCAACAATTTTACATTCCATAAACATTAAAAATCAAGAAATCAAAGGATCAAAATCCTACCATGCCATTTTTGGCACCTTCACTTTCCAAGTGATCCAAGACTTCAAACTCCTTCACCAAAACAAGTAATTCTCAAGCAAGCACTCTCCAAATCCAAAAGCCAAGCAAAAACAACTAAAATTAAGTAACCCCAATACATCCAAAAGATGCAATTAAATAGAAATAGAGGAAGAGGTGATGTGGCTCCATGTAGGATTCCAACTCATCTCCCTCAAACCCACATCCCCAAGCTTACATAAAGACCAAATCATAATTCAGAGGTAGGTTCAGGATATGACATTTTCAATCTTGCACGCAAGCTCAAATTGCACATTTCAAAACCAATTTAGGATACCAAGAGAATGAGAGCAATGATTGCCTCTTTTACACCAAAATATCATGATTAGGGGATAAATATGAACCCTCAAGTCATAGGTATGGTTGGGGAAAGGAACTAAAGAGTGTGGGACAAGTAAAACTTGTCCCACAAGCCTTCAAAATTGGGCTCAAAGCCAAAATCCGAATTTTGGGTTTAGGGTGGCACACATAACAAAATAAAAAAATTCTAACAAAAATAGAAAGGAATAAAGTATATTCCAAGGAATCTCTAACCCTCTCAAGAGCCACATCATCATACTAACCATAACCCTTATAATTAATCATAATTAAGCCCTAAAGACACATATCATTCATAATAATAAAAAAAGGAACATTAGCTCATGCCTAGCAATGTACATATCTAAATTAGGGATACATTTTCCACATAGAAACATAAGGGTACATGTGGTACATAAGGACATAAATAAAATCACAACATCCATATTAACATAAATAACATAACCATATACAAATAAAATAACATAACTACAAATACTCATGGTCACATGGTGAGGTGCTCCCCACGGAGACCTCCTAAAAGGAGACAACAAGAAGATTATATAACACAAAACATGATAGTTGCCAAGGTGACGGTGTTGTGAACTTGAGACATTCCTTCTTTGTTGGCTTTCCTAGTCTCTCTTTGTTTGTGTGATCTTTGTTTCCTATAATCGCAAATAATACCACCTTCGGCCTCATTTCCACATCAATACGTCGTGGAAATAAAACACATATAAAGTATCATCATATAATCATCATCAGATATCACAGTAGGTAACTCTATTCTAATTCAAACATTTACAATTATTCGTAATCACAATTCACATTTTACGACAATCCATATACTACTCATCAAAATCATCTCAGAATCAATAAATCCATAGTATCAATGTAAACATGGTTAGACAATGCATCAAAACACATTCACAATTGTTACGCATCAAGATGTCAGTATATGAGTAAACAATGTTAAGCAACATGTGCCACAATGTCTAACAGTGTCTACTAGGTATCAAAACAATCCACGATAAGAGTCAAATCATTAAAGTAATCAAATGTCTGTATAGTCTAAACATATGCTATCCAAAATAATATATCAATAACCATGTCTCTAGGTTGCCATTAAGCAAGAGTACAATAGGAACAAGTGTCGAAGAGAAGTGGGCATTATAGCACACGTGGATAGCCTTCCAACATTTTATGAAAGCTTGTGCTGGCTCATTTTCAGATTGCTTACAGCTGATGTAGGCATTGATGTTGTTTTCAGATAGGTCATGATATTGAAATTCACTTACTAGGTTGTCACAAAGGATTCTAGCTCAACTATGGCATTAGGAGGTAAGGTATGATACCAATCTAAAACGCCGTCAGTAAGGGTTTCAACTAAGAGCTTGGTAGCAGCATATGAATTGGTTCTGATCCACTCCTTGTAAAGATTGCCAAAGGCCTTAATGTGAAGGGAGGGATTAGTAGACCCGTCATAAGAGATCGAAGGAGCAATACCTTCAATATCCATGCTAGCAATGTAAGGTGCTAGAGACTCTTGTTGGATTGCTCTTAGGAATTTGTTGTGGATAAGGGGTTGGGCAATGGGCACTCCATTAGGCCCATAGTGCCCATTAGGCCCATAGTGCCCATTTGGCAAAGGAGGGGGGTGTGGTGCCCCAAGAGCACATTGTAGGGTGATTGACTAGTTGAGTCATGTTGGCTTGCATTTGAAAGAATTGAGTCGTAACATTAGATTGTTGTTGGTTCATCCTATCAATGAGTTGGAGAATGAGGTTGGTAGGGTCATAATTGGTGATATTTTCATATCCACTTACTTCATGACCTTTCCCTTTTTCTACCGTATTGTCCAGTTGTTCAAAGACAAGTTCGAGGAGGTGTTTACTGATCATTTCTTTTGATTAGTCCTTGTATTGAGAAAATTGTACGAGAAATTTCTGGAATCTCAAGAGGGTGATCAGAAGTATTGTCATTTTGATTTTCCTCTTCTTCATCCTCAAATAGGCCATTGCAGCGGGCAAGAGGTTTCTTTCTAGGAACTCCTATGACACAATAATCCGTACATAAGGGGAATTCAACGTCGGGATGAAAGATTTTGGGAAATGTTTGTACAACAAAATCAAAAGACACCAGGGCCAAGATACTCCATGACAGAGTGATGATCTGGCTGAGAGGTCATGAAATGGAGTTTACCAACTCATCGACCATGCAAGAAAGTTTACACAAGCGCTGATAGCGACAATGGACAAGCTTGCAGGAACAAACGAGATTGACTATGCAAGAAAGTTTGCACAGGGGCCAATAGCGTTCTGAAAAGAGATTTATTGGAACAAAGGGGGTCGCCCCTGGGCGATGGCGTCTATGTAAACCAATTTTTGGGTTTTTGTAAGTTTAGTAATTTGAAATTGGGTCAAAATTGAAAATGGATGCTTTTAGCGAGTTGTGCTCGATCAAAAAGTCTATAGGATTCACATTAGGTTCACCAGAAATGTATGGCGGGCTAAGAATGTGTTGCAATGGCTTGCACTCCTAAGGCATCCGTTCTACAAGGGTATGAGGCAACGAATAGGAGACACGCATGGATCGGCACACAATGGATTGATTTAAAAACACTATAAAGAGCGCTAAGGTAACATATCCATAAGGTTGTAATCCCTACACTAAGTCAACCTAAAGTTTCCAAGCCCTGTAGTCAAGATATAGAAGAGTACCCGTCTAAGATATCGGTTGATGGGGGAAGAGATGTAGATCGATAAAAAGATAACACAACACAAGCATGCACAATCAATACAACTAAAACATAATTGAAATACAAATAAAGAAAAGCTATGGAGCTGATTATATAAGAGCAATATGCTAATTAGCACCAATGTTCATTTAATAATAAGCTATCATAGAGCAATGGAGAAGGGAAATAAATT
Organism: Taxus chinensis; assembly: GCA_019776745.2. NCBI lineage: Eukaryota > Viridiplantae > Streptophyta > Pinopsida > Cupressales > Taxaceae > Taxus > Taxus chinensis. The sequence goes on from CM034148.1 coordinate 729,712,845, forward strand.
AATCCATACAAAACGACAAAGAGAGTTAGAAAACTTACCTACACGGTGGTCACTGATGCATATCTCTGTAGACAAACAGTACATCAAGTGGGGAATCGCTATGGGTAGAGAAGGGAAACATTGTTCCTGTCCTAGACTCACTATAGATAACCCAATAGTGCAAGCAATCCAACAATCAAGAAGAGTGTTCCAATCCCAGGTCAAATGCAAGATGAACCAAGAGAATAGTGAGCAAATGTGGAGTTGCCGCAAAAGAGCAATGTAAATGGCTAGTTCATGTGATCCTTCTCCCTTCTTAGTAAATGTCTAGGTGTGGTGTGTATATATATCTGACACCATCGCCCACGGCCAATAGAAAGCTATCAGCAACACTGTCACCCATAGACGATGGTGTTGGCCAAAAAGACCTAAATGTCAAAAGTAATGCAATGTGTTGTGGATCGACTAAGAACAAGTGAAGGTGCTAATGACTTAGTCAGATGCAAGCATCAAGAGTGCTAGTGTGAGACAAAAAGACTGACGAAGGCAAGAATAACTAAAACTAGGACCGCAAAGCAATACGTCTTTTTGTGAATTGTCTCTCACCCATAATGACCATGTGAATAGCCCTACCCCATTCCCAGCAGGCCCCTTACGCCACTCATGACAATTATGAAAGATTAAGACGAAAAATTAGGCGTATACATTCTCCATGTAAATGACATTGTAGAAAAGAGATTCATTATAACATTTTTTATGAGGAAGGCCATTAGCCAAAAAAATCTAAGACCAACATCACGGTAGTTAACCTATTCCTTGAATTGGGCATGTCATAAATAATGTCTCATACACTTTTCATGTCAACATCTACATCTTTCTATTGATGGACAACCAGCTTGCAAGGTAAATCTGTCTTTTTCATTTGGTTTAATTCCCCCAAAACACCCCAGAATCACACACATGACGGATCTCAGACACAAAAGAGGGCTGTGATAGTAACAACAAAAAAGGGCAAGTTCACACATATATAGAGTTCTTACAATTTCTCACAATCAATCACCAAGAAAGGACTTGCACAACAATACTAAGCCACTTGGGCCATGGCAACCCTAACAGTATCACACTGCACTCAATCGGGCTGTATTGCAAGTGCTTTTTTGACTCGGGATTCTGTGATACACAATTTATTGCTCAACATGTCACACACTTATGGATTGATAGATATTAATTCCTCAGAAACGGGGACATTAATTTAGGTCAAACGTACATGAGAGCAGATCACCTCAAGCACAAAAAACGGTGCCAAAGGAATGAGAAACTCCTGAAAAGATGGAGTTCAGCCTATACATTAAATCCCCTTTCTGTTCTGAGAGGTTTATCCTCTTTCTGTTAAATAGGAGTTCTACACTTTTTTCAAAGATTTTCTTCACAAATCAGCCCAGTAATTGTAAACACATAGGCTGCTCAACCATGTGAAAACAAGCAAATTACAAACAATAAAAAGCAGAAGCCTCATAAGAAAGAATACCCTAGCATGAGAGAGGAAAATAAAAGGCTACATGAATGCGAGAAAAGGTTGGACTATTCAGCCATGCACTAAACAATTAATAGATAAGTTGCGACAATTCAGCCATTCAGCCATCCTCTTAACAATTAATAGATGAGTTGGATTAAGATCATTCATCCATTCTCTTGGATGCTCTTAACAACTAATAGATTAAGTTGATTAACAATTCATAGGTGAGTTGGAATGAGACCATTCAGCCATTCTCTTGACATTAATAATTCATAAGTACTGCAACATTCTCAAACTACAATAAAGAGCAGATGTAGTTTTTGTTCAACAGACATCCTTATTGTTTCCTTAAACAAATCTAAAGTACAACGATGAATTCCCTTTCCCTCAGATTCAGATCCAGGCTTAAAATTAAAACCAAATAAGTAGAAGTGGTTGCCAAATTAGAGCCAAAATTCTTTGGTTCATACCCCCCCAACTTTAGATCACAAATATTTTGTGCATTTAACCTGGCATTATATTATAAAAATATGGACAAATTTAGCACATATTTTTACTGGCATTGCAAAATACAGTCCTGGAATAGAATCATTCACCACACATCACCAAAGTAAATATAATATAATTGTTGCATAACCCCTTTTTTGCGGCTAGATATCGTTAACACATGGTAGGCACATTATATTACTAACGCAAAGGGTGTTTGGCCACATGGTTGACAATTTACCCTTTCTGGGCAAGATGTAGATAATGCAATCGTAGGCATGCAATTACCTATCGAGGGCAGATATAATTAATGCATTGGTAGGCACACAATTACTAGCTCACAGGTATTTAGCAAATGTGAAATCAACCAAATTGCCAACAATTAAAAGCAAAAAGTTCAAAAATTAGAAGTAAAAAGTTCAAAAGTTTACCAACAATTAAAAGTAAAAGCTCAGAAGTTTAAAAATAACCTTGCGTGAGAAGAAAAGGCTTCATGAAATCCCAGAATTTTGGAATAAGACTGTTCTTCAGCCATGACCTTCAAACAACAATTAATACTGGAATCACAAGTTCTACAAAATTCTTAAACTCGAATAAATTACAGGTTTAGAATTTGTTAAGTAGACATCTTTGATATTATCTTATTAAACAGACCTGTAGACAGGATATTCAAAAACAAGGACTAACTTTCCCTCTACCCTCACAAATTCAGATCAAGGCTTAAAACCAAAACCAGAACCAGAGCATAATGATGCCACAAGTATAAACAAAATCTTCTGGCTCATATCCCCACTTAAGATCAAAATATTTTGCTCATTTAACCTTTGCATAATATTATTAAAATGAGGACCAATTTAACACGCTTTTACTGCCATTGCCAAATACAGTCCTCGAATAGAATCATTCACTACACTTCTACATCACACAAGTATTACATTCTAATCTAATTGTTGACAATCACTGTTTATTGAGGCCAGATAACAACATGAATGCTACCAGATCAGTGATTAATAATTAAGATGTGAAACACCAATTTATCTGGAAAAAAAAATCAGTTAAAGAGAAATGCTTTACAATCAGGAAAATCTAGGCTCCTGAAGAAAAAAATATTTTGATAGCAACTGAAACCGACATTCACCGAAACATTTTATCGTATTGCCAAATCAGACATAAATATAGTTCTTAACATTGAAAACTCCCTTTATCACAAACTCAATTTGACCTCACAAAAAGCCCATGGAAAAGTAATGGGGTATTCTACAGTTCATGTAGAACAATTGTGCAGAAAGAACTCTCATTGAGAAATAATCTCTTCTAGACCTAAGCAATCCTAATCTCTAGACCTTAATTGCATACTTTCTCATGGGGAAATACTTTTCCTTTTTCTTCTCCCTCTCTGTCTTCAAAGAAGCCTGAAAAATAAGTAAACAGTTCACATTATAAATCTGTTTTGACTAATTCTAAAAAAAAATTGACAACAAAAAGGGGTATTAAAGCAAGCTATTCACAATGAGTTTCACTTATATACATGGGCACACATTGAAACAACAAATTCAATTGACCCAATTCAACATTATCTACATCCAACGGCCAAAACTTCAATGTTTGCAAATTGCATAAAGCTCAAATAGAAAATAAATTCCATACCACAGTAATTGTTCTGTGTCCATAATTGGAGGTCATCTTGCATGTATACACTGCTTTTGCTAATGAAATTCTACAATGCATAAAACATCAACAGTACAAACAATACAAACTTGCAAATAATGCTACAAATGTCTAAATCCCCAGATAAAGTATGATCAGTACTTAACCAAACTAAAAGGATTTTCAGAATAGACTTATTTGTTTAATGTGGTTGATAATTTGAAAATAGGTGTCTTGGGTTGGCCAATAGTCATCTCTTGTTTTGATCATAGGACAAGGTAAAAACATCTGTCATAACCGTAGTTCCAAAGAGTCTTGGAACAGGGTGATGGGGACCAAGAGCCTAGGTTTGGGAAGGGAGGGGCAAGGACAGTACAGATATATATAGTACTTGAAAAATTAGTATTAAAAAAGGTACAAAAAATAACAAATGAAACTTTGAAATACTCGACACATTACTTTTAACAATGAAAATGCCATATATCAAAATATTAATATTTATATCATAATTTAAATTTATATTCAAATTCAAAAATAAAGATTACATTTCAATTACAATTAGCAAATGGCCCAATGAAAACTTGGTTGTTGCTCTTCAAGCTCTTGCTGTAACCCTCCCTCTTTGCTAATGCTCTCAACCTCTCACTCTTTCAGCCTTGCTTCCTCTCACTCTTATACTTGCTCTCACTATTGCACTTGCAGCCTTGATCAATGTTTTCAAGCTTTGATGGTGCTCTGGAGTGAGGGTGTGAGGTTTATTTATAGTTTTGAGTGTTTAAAGTGTAAGTGGGGCCCCATAAACTCTTAAGCAAAGTAGCCGATACGGCAGCCCTACGAAACATACCCGGTACAGGTTCGGCCCGGATACGTGCCTGGAAAAGGCCAGGCAGGTCCAAGTACGACCAGGTACATCTGCGGACGTACCTGGCCATATCCGGACCTGCCTGGCCGTATCAAAGGCTGTATCCTGGCGTTTGCAGGCCCAAAACTGTGTTTTTTTTTGTTTTTTTTTTCCAGTTTGGTTTTTTTTATTCTAGTTTAAATTTAATATATCATTACAGCAGAAATTACAGTTTTCACAGCAACACTATTCTACAGAAGGCACAGTTTAAATTTAATATATCATTACAGCAGAAATTACAGTTTTCACAGCACCATTATTCTACAGAAGGTACTAAATACAAGCCATCATAAACATGGATAAAAATAGTGTGTCTGAGATAAATCATAAATGTAATAAACACCTCAACTAGATATGGTAGGGACAAATGAAATTCATATTTAGTAGGCTGGAGTTTATATATTTTTTAATTTATATATATACATATATAATATATATACTAAGTCACCGCATTTGCCTAACATCATCCATTAAATCCGGAAATCACCGAATCTGTATCTGCCGGAAAAAAAATGTTGAGATTCGCCATTAAATTTGTCTGAAACATGGAAGATTTTCTGTGAAGTCTGGCACCGGCAGAGAATACGTGTTGGGAAGGAAGAGTTTTCTATGAAGTCTGGAAGCTATTCTGCGAAGCCGTGACACTTTCTGTGAAGAAAATTCGATACCTAGGTCTAATTTTTTTAGTAATGTTTGTTTTGATTTATTATTTTTATATAAAGTTCTATATTTATAAATTTAATAAAACCTGCCCACCATAAATTATTAAATTATTTTTATATAAAGTTATATATTTATAACTTTAATAAAACCTGGCCAGCCTAAATTATTAAAGTTATCTGCCCAGCCTACAATATTAAAGTTATATAGTTCATAAATTATTAATATATTATAGCTAAATACTTGAAATAATTTCAGAAAATATTGCAGCCAAAAAATGAATGAATATAATGAATGACAATGTTTTAGAGTATGCTAGAAGAAATTCCAATGACTTGAAGTAGTGCATATATCAACTTGAGGTAGTGAGACATGTATTAATTAATATAACCATAGTTAATATATAAACTTATAATATATATAAATATTAGAATATGGGACACCCCAATGTAGTCAAGAAGTGTTAATTGACATAGAAAAGTACTAACAGCGAAATGAAAATATAGGATTATTTAGGCTCAGCGGTAAATATATACAATAAATGTGACTAATTATCCAATGCCTATAATCCGGGGCCAAATAAAATCTAATTAAATAAATAATGGATCCGACATATCAGAGTATGTACAACATATCTGAATATTTTGAAATAATTGAAAATAACGTATAATTTTTTTTACGATAATAATGTATATGGTTATATGTTTATACATACAATTACTTCCAACTAATAGAATGAGGTTAAGTTTTTGAGTGACCTAGAATTTTAGCACTCATGGAGGGGATAGCTGCAAGTCTATGGGACAGATCAAGGGACTTGCACAAGTTAGGCAAGTATCCCTGAAGTCTCAGAGGAGAATGTCCCAAAGTCCAAACATCCCTATCTGACACAGAAATGTCCATTCTGAGACATTATATGTCCCTTCTGAAACAACCCCACTTTTGGTGAATATCCAATGACTCATAAAGGATGAGCAGTGGGGATGTTAGTGGGCAAGAAATTTTGCATATTATCCAACAAAGTCAGCCTTTAAGTTAGTAAAAAATCCACTTGGGATTTTGGGAAGGCATACAACCACATTATATTAAAGTACTAATAATATAGTCAGGTTTTATATTAAATTATCTAGGTTCAGAGGTATATTACTTCAACATTAATCATTCAAATAGAGACCATTCAGCGGAAAGGAAGGAAACACTATTAAGATGTTGGATTTATTTATAAACAAAGGTTTACGCATTATGTCCTAACATATGGTATGAAGCACTAAAAGCATTCAACACCTAAGCTAGACAATTCCCTTGAAAGAAGGAAAATCATTGAGTCATGGAGACAAAACATATGTGACACATTTATTCTAAATGGTCAAGCACTAAATATCATGTTTACACTTTATAGAGAAATCTTAGCCATTCAAAGATTTATAACCACGAGTCATGTTAAATAAAACAAGCATCACATTTTTCATTTTCAAGTCTACTTAATACATTGAGGCTTCTATTGTTATTATCCCTCTATTAATTTGCAAATCTTCAAAAGACTTATGATTTAAGTTTTGAGAAGTTGAATTTAAAAGAGCATCCAAGACTGTGCATGTGTGTGCACGCGGCACACACATGCACAGGCTGGGTGCATGTGTGTGTGAATAATATCACCTTGGTGATTGAAAATATATACTACATGCCCCTCATATTGGAATTTACCAACAGTGAATAATAATCTAGAAAATGTGTCTGTACAGTTATTGTGAAAATATACATAGCTAAGCCTAGATTATCAATATAGTCTTATAGGACTAAGGGGCTGTAGTGTAATCACAAATATAACCAATTTGTATAAATTTTTAGCTATCACTAAAATTAAAAAAATTCACATAATTGCAGGACCAATTAAACAAGTCAAATGGACCAAAATATACTTGTGACATGCCCAGATTGAGAATATTAACTATCAATATATTACCCTTGATGTCATGGAGGAAGCATATTTTGTAAGTAATACATAGTATATTACTAAATAATAAAGGAAACAAGTACTATATATGCAATTATATCAAATAAGCATTAAGGGGCTACAATACTCATATGGTGACAGCCCAAAAAATAGATCGAAAGCGGAGCAAGTGCTAGGAGGTACTCCCCCAAAAGCATTCCACATTGCTCAAGTGGAGATTGGCCACGGTTATGCCCACAGCATATTTGCAGAAGATTGATTTATTATCGGTAATGACTCATGATGGATAAAAGAACAATAGATGACCGAAAATGGGTCTCTAAATATTTGGCATACCTCGATGACGTAGTTCCCATTTTTAAAAATCTTTATGGATCCTTTAATTTCGGTTCATATCCATTTCACTAAATTCATTATCACATAAATTTATCAAAGGCCTGGCTTATGTTAAAGCCAGACTGAGACAAACATTCCAAAATGACCAGATGTTTTTACACGATTGCCTTAGAGCAAATAATAAAGCTTTAAAACCTATAGATACAATGTTGTACAAATCCCAAACAAAATTCTACTGGAATTTCAAAAGCCAATATTACCTGGTACCTAATGAAAAATCGCATAGAAATGGCATTAGTCTTCATTTGGGCGCTTATCGAAATGCATTGTATCACCTAAAATAAATTCATTAAATAGATTCCCTCAACGCAGCTTTCAAAGTCTGTGATATCACAGTCAGAACCTGAGCTATCGATTTAGTGTTCCACATGATTTGTTAAATTACCACAAATTCACGTCAATATAAACAACGTTGGTTGATTTATCAACATCACAGGATATTTAATATTTAAACAAGGTCTAACAGGTGGTCATGAGAATAGTGGGTGTGAAAGATTCAAAGACCTTGTTAAGGAAAGTTAGAGAAAGTAAAATAACGGGAAGCTTGAGCTTAAGACGTAAAAGGTCATAACATCAGCTACGCTATGCTGTAAAAACTCTGGAATGACCATCATAATGAAATATTATTATTGAAGCCCTCACGTTCACGATATACTCTAGTGTTGTGCTTTTATCTAGTATAGGAGTCGTGTCTAGTCCTCATTGCTATGAAATCGCTATAATATTTTGGATAGCTTAAGGGGTAGCTTGTACTGTAACTTCAGCGACCCTATATATGTGGGGGATTACTTTCATATCTGTGTGGATTTAGCTTTGCCTGTCTTATCATGATTGTGTCAATTCACGCTTGAGTCCACATTCAGAGTATGTAACTCATGAACCTATGATCCTTGCATGCCGTACCAGAATGAACTTCTTTGTGAATTATCAAATTATCTTAGAAGCCATGCTTCAAAACTTTCAGATCAAAAACAATCAATTGTAAATAGTATGGAACACACTTGCAAATAAATCTAAATTTTTTTATCAGAAGACAGCGATCTTTCAGTTTAACCAATGAATACTGAGTTGCAAATGAGCCTCATGATCAAATCTAGATGAACTAGCATCTTCACACCAGAGGCAGGAGGCATTATGAGGTTCGGATGTCAATGAACAACCTTCTCGTCAGTACTGCCAATTCTAATGGAGAATCCCATGAAGACCCTTGCTAAGACACATTTTGTTTCAAGTTGTCGTGTTTGTTTCCAGATGTGTAGCTACGTGTTTTAGGGTTTATGTAGTGTCACCGTGTTTGGATAAGTGGAAATTTCATATTGTACGAGGCAACAATACTAATCCAATGTTCCGGTTTAACAGTAATTTGTAAAGGTTTGCATTGTGTGAGCATATTTTCCTATATTATTCCTTGCAGTAAAATGTGAATAGGACTGAGCAATAGTACTTGGGCAGATCATGAAAAAAAAAAAATTGAAAACCACTTGTTAAAACTTTTATTTTTGGTTTGTAGTACTCTAGTTGAATCGACGAATAACCATACTTTTTTGGTTTGTACAAGTGATGGTTCTGATATAAGGCAAGCACAATGGGTTTAAGATCATCTTGCAATAGCATACAATCAGCCCTCAATCATGGATAGAACTTTTGCATAGTACAAAGCTTGGTTATTATACCAGAGCTATCGAACTAAGGGGTGGAATGTTAGGAAAACACTAGTCTCAAAGTGATCCACATGGTTTGTTAAACTACAGTATGGTAATATCCACAATTTGGATGGTATATGTTTATTAACAACTCGAGAAGCATATTTACATATGGCAGGAATAGGTTGTAATGGTAGTGCATTGTTCAAGAACACACGCAGACATAGGTGGGAGAGATTCTAGGGTGGTTAAGTAGTTGAAAGTTCATTGCAGGAAGATTTGAGTTCTAAAAATGGAATGTCACCTAAATCCAATATATGTGTAAAAACTCTCGAATGAAATCATTAATGAAGTATTATTATCTGTGGTCATGTAGTAATGTATAAACTGGGTCTTTATGCTCTCAAGCATAGATGGCATTATTGAGACAAAGACAATAAAATAGCTAAAAGAGGGTTCGAAAAAATATGTGAAGGACAAATCAACGGGAAATTGATAGATAATTTAATTGGTGTATTTATAATACACTTGTAGGTAGTTAGATAGGTGTCTTGGGATTGATATCTCTCGACGTATTTTAGATAGATGTATTTAAGATATCTATATTAATTAGTATACTAGAGCTATGAACTAGAGTGATGGAGGAGCACTTTCTAATATTATTAATATTAATAAAAAGAATACAAGAGTCAAAACATTAAATTATGTAATGTCATGTTTTGAAGGTGTCAATCTTAGTAATGCCAATATGAATTGTGTAAATAGTTATTAAGGTGTGTGTATACATTTAATATTTGTTTGTAATATAGTTATTTGTTATGTTGTTAGTGTGAGAATAATGACTATGAATATCAACTTTTTAAGTGGGTTATGTTAGGCTCTTGTTGTCTTGTTTGGCTTTTGATTTGTATTTTGCGACTTTCAACATACTCAATATTTACACTAAGCTTTACAACATATCAACATTTTAAATATGGAGGAGTTTATATGTTCCTCAAGTAAAATATTATAAATAAATATTACCCTAAAAATATCTTTATTATCTATTTTCATTTCCCATCTTTATGGCTTCCGCTTGAATAATGTTGTTTTGTCTAAGAAAAAGCTGACGCTTATGTATTGAGTAAAAAGGGACAATAAATCATTTTTTAAAAGTTCCTCCTGAAATTCAGCTTTCACTTAAATTGTTGATACATAAATAAGTTATTGATAACATGTATACTCTCTTAATGAGTAAACACCTACTCTTGGGTTTTTAGCTAATTGAAGGGTGAAAAACTTCTTCTTGCTTCATGACAAATCGTAGAACACGACTGATGAATACTGAACAAATAAATTGAGGACCTTCATAAAATGTATGTTACGAGATTTAAAGTCTATAATAACAAAGACATTTTTGAAATTTGTATTAAGGGATTTAAGGTCTATAAGTCAAGGGCTTTTAAGGCATTTATATTGAGGGATTCGTGGTCTTTACTCAACCACCTTTAGACACAAAATCACACACTTGGGTACATTTCTAGGTCCTAAACACATAGTAGCATTCATATGATTCCTAAGCAAGAAAACTAGTAATTGACGATTGTCCTTGAGCTCTTTGCTTTGTTTCTTGTTTTCTATTTGGTCTTACACACCCTACACGTAGTCGGTATATTACTTATTTATCTTTTATGGCTCGTAGTTACCAACGCCCAGTTAGCACCCCTAGCCCCTCTGGGCACCCCTGACTCATTTCCACCTTACTCACTTCTTTTGGACCCCTTTTTTATATTTTAGGAACCTTTTTCACTTATGGGTCGGCCTTCTAGTTGTCAATTATGAAATTCAAACAATGGAAACATATAAATACATAAGTTATGTGTTCAAAATAAGGGACCAAGCACTAAACATTACATAGTATCACCTAAGCTTACATCCAAAGGCACATAAAGCACTCTAAAGGCATCCATCTAGCACTCCATTCAAGGGACAAGGGACTGCATCAACTATGCATACATTGCAAGTATAGGAAGGGGAAGTTCATTTTTCCATCCACACATTCTATTACATTGTTACATCTAGCTACAACCTCGATATTAAATGCACTTGCACAAGGGCATCCTAGGGCAAGAATTTCTTACACACACTCACCAATAACTACATGGAGTCTAAGATGTAGTATAGCGCTCGGTTGTAAGCTCACTCTTGGGGTAACCGTTAGGGTCAGTTCGACTCCCCATTTTGCATCTTTATTTTTTAAGATTTGATGTGGTCTATGGGCTTTTGCAAGTCATATCTATTTTGCAGGTTACATGTACCCTCAGCGATCAAAGAGTGGCACATAGGTGATGAACACAAAATTTTTGTGACACTTGTGCGATATAGTAAAAATCAGATTCTGATGATTTTCACAATCATAGGCACCCATAGGAGGTCTTTAGCACCCAGGCGCACCTGTCCTACCATGGGTGCCCGTGCCCAACCTTATTCCTACAATCCAAAATTTATACTGAGCATTTACGACATTGCTCACTTCTTATTTAGCAGTTTTCCCAGTCCAGAGCACTTCGAAATCGGCGTAAATCAACTAAGACATTCATCATATATTTCTTGCTTAGAGTTTTATACTTATTTGCTTGTACGTCACATTGTACTTAGCAGATGTATATGATAGTTTACATCGGTTTCTCTGCAATCAGGGTTTAATAATAAAAATCATATTTTTGTTAAATCACCACCAAAGAACACTCAATAAATACATAAACGGGATTTAGGGTATGTAGTGCTCACTAGTTTTTCTTTCTCTTCCTGTGATTTGTTGTCTCATCTGATCAGTTTGATATTGCATATGAGACATTTAATACTTGATTTTATTAGATTTTGATTATTTATCACTATGATTATCATCATATGGTATATGACATTCTTATTTTGACAGGGCACTATTGAGACACTATGTGACATTCATGATTTTAGACATTTCATGTTGATTAGAGATGGTGGTATTATGATGTTGAGATTAGATAGATTATGTTTCTATATGGAGTTTACTAATGATCTTGATCGTGATTTAGATATTGTTGATATTAGATCATGTTTTTAGGTATCGTTAATAGATAGATGTGGTGAAATCTTATTTAGGTGATATAGTATAGTTGATTTTCATAATGATTTTATATTGATATTTTATCATGTTGAATAGATTTGAGATTTGCCTTGAGTGTGTAGAATTGTAGGTTACACCACTTGGCGAATATGGGATTTAGTGGTAGCACTACCAAAGATGCCCAAGTCATATTGTTTTAGCCCTTTTTCTCACCTTGTTGTATTTTGGTCATTATTTATATTTAGAGGATCTTGGTTGATCATTGTATTTATTTTGTTTTAAATCATTTAATTACCCTCTTACCCTTGAGCACCATGGTAAAATTAATTTTACTTTATTACTCACTTAATCGGGATTGATTTGTGTTAATGTGGTCATTTGTGATGATTTGGTTTGTGGGGTGTTTTATTTGTCTTAAACATATTTTGGGGTGTCTCAGAGATTTACTAATCATTTATGTGGGGACCATTTCTCACCTTGTTTATTCCATTCAACTCTCAAATCGCGAATTTGATCAAAAAGGGAATTTTTGAAGGCATATATGTAAAGGGAAGGGTCTCCTTTACCTTAAGAATGGTCCTTGAGACCTAACACATGGGTGGGGGAAGCTTTTTGTGAACCCAAAAATATATTTTCTCACTCCGCCCTCTCATAAGTCAACATCAAAGCCTTTTCCTCTTGTCTTACATGGGTGACCTTGGGATTCCATTGTGGGCTTTGGGGGCCAATTTAAATTTTTGTCCCCTTGCATTTATTATTTGGAGGGAACTTGTAAAATGACATGGGTGACTTGTATGGATTACTTAGTTGGAAGGGTGACACACGTCACCCTCCCATAGGTTTATGGTTTTGGGAGTTTTTTCTATATATTCCCTAATTTTGGATGTTTGATGGCTTTTTCTTTTGGAACTTTGGAGAGGAGTCTTTGGAGGATTTACTTTTAGAACTAGTGGATTCAAAAGTTTTGGAGTTTTATCACTTGTGCTTGGAGAATGAGGTAGGGCTCACTTCTTTTGTTGTCTTGGTTTATTAATTGATGTGTATGTGTGTGATTTTTGAAAGTGTTTACATTGGTTAGAATTTTTTGGGTTTTGTTTGGGTTTGTGGGTTCTTGTTTTCTTTTTATTTGGTTGGATTGTCTTTTTGTGGGGGGAATGGGAGAGGATCCTTGTTCTCATGGCTTCTTTGGGAAGCCATGAATGTTATTTGATGTTCCCTACCTTGGGGGAAGTAGGAGGCATTCCCATTTGGTTTGGGAATCTCCTCATGTCCTTACTAAGGAAGCTTACAAGGCTTGAAAAAGCCTTGATAAGGAGGAGAAATGGAGGAATAAGGGTTATAGGATGATGATGGATTCTTGAAGATAAATTTGGAGGTTGGTCTTTGGCTCTATCATTCTTTATACTTTGGCACATTTGGTGATCCCTCTCCCCTCTTCCCATTTCCATTCTTTTTCTTAGTTTCTTGTGAATTATATTGTGATGTTGGTAGTTGTCTTTCATCTCTTGTTTACCCTTGTTTTGAGTCTCCTTAAATACTTGTTTAACTTGACAACTTTGAGTAACATGTTACCCCTCTTTCCCATGGGCTTGGAGGAGGCTGAGCATGTTCTCTCTTTAGAGAGAAGACGTGTAATGATGCTTATATGTTGGGAGGTAAATGGGCATTCGATCTTGTGGTGCTTTGGAGCTTGGCGTAGTGGAGTTTTGGAGCCCTTGGATGACTTTTGGAGATGAATTCATTTGGGAAATACTAAAAAATTGAGCATATTGTTCCCACTTTAGTGAGTGGCTTTTATTTTTGTAATTTAGTGTTTTTTTGTAATATTGTTTAGTTGGAAGTTTGGGATTGCTTCACCTTATGTTGCAAATGATGTAATGAGATTGAGAGATTTGGTTTGAAAAGTTTAAAATTTTGACATGTTGTTCCCCTTTTCGCGGAGGCTTATATACTTACATTTTATTGTATTTGTATCTTGTAGTTAAGTGAAAAATTTGGGGTTTTATCTCCCTTAAGTTGGTTTTTACATAGGATTTTTTCTCCTCAACAAAAAAAACATAATGTGTAGGGCGAATCTATGTTTTAAATGGTTTAGGTTTCATTTCATTAGAAACTTTCATTTTGTATGTATTAAAATATGATTTTGAAATAGTCTTTCTTATCTCATAATCCTTGAAAATAAAGTTATTGTGAGAAAAGTTTTTCCCTCTTACTTGTAAATAAAAGGGATAAATACTTCATAATATGATGAAGGTTTTTTCTTTCACTCTTAATTGTTCTCAACATAGTAGCATTGGGTTTAAACTTTGATTTCATAGTGATATTCTTCATGGATGGAATATTTGATATCAAAAGAAAATATATATATTTATATTTTAAAAGGGAAATTAAATTAGTAGTTTAAATTTTCTTTTATTTGTTAATTTTTACCTTATTTCTCAAAATGAAAAATTATACACAACTAAAAATTACATATCCTTCCTCTTAGTAAATATGCACTTTCTCAGATTTTAATATACATATATAAACTATAGACACAAAATATATGCACTTGGGTACATTTCTAGGTCTTAAAGCATACTAATGTATACATGATTCCTAAGCAAGAAAACTAGTGGTTGACAAATCCTTTTGGTCTTTTGATTGCTTTATCTCTTGCACTTTATTGGCTTTACACATCTTACAATTCTTCCAACACTTGATTGATTTACCTTTTGATGGCCTCAGAAACTAGTGCCCAGTTAGGACATAAATGCAACTAGGCACTCCTATCCCTCCTCTCTTCCTCTTTTTACTCTTTTGGGTCATTTTCTCTTCTTGGCCACCTTTTGACACTTTGGGTTGGCCTTTCAGTTGTCAATTACTGAAATTCAAACAAGGGAATCATATATATATATATATATATATATATATATATATATATATATATATATATATATATATATATATATACTATAGTTATAGTTACTTCTTCAAATAAAGGGGCCAAACACTATAAGCATTATCTATCACCACCTAAGCTTGCACAAAGGCACAAGAGCACTACAAAGTACATATCTAGCACATTCCATACAAGGGACAAGGGATGCATTGATTCTGCATACACATGCATAGAAGGGGAGTTTATTCTATTCCATCCCACACATTTTACATATTCGAGACAATCTAGATCTATACCCACTATCATCATGCAACTTACACAAGGACAACCTAGGGCATGGGACACAGATACACACACACACAAAGAACTACATGGAAGTCTGAGATGTAGTGCAATGCTCGGATCATAAGTTCACTCTTCGGGTGACAGTCAAGGTCAGTCTGAACTCCACATTCTGCATATTTTTTATTAGATTTGATGTGGTTTTGTGGGCATGTGCAGGTAGTCATTTGTTTTATAGGTTACAAGTGTGATCGAAAGTGACCTAACAACGAAACCGTCAGGAGCGACAAAACAAGTAACAAAGATCTTCTCAGACCCAGAAAAATTCATAACCTGAGAATTTTAGAAATTGGACATAGCACCCAGATCAATCATTAGCACCTGAGGCACTCATGTCCTCCTATGAGCATGCTTCTGTCATGTACATTTCTGGGGTTCTGTAACCCTCATCGAGCCTTTGTAACATTGTTTCTAGCTCTTTCCAACAGATACATCAGTCACGATCACTCTCAGGTTGCACAAAATTGACTAAGTCATCATCCCTCTCTCATTTGCTTAGGGTTTTACATTGTTAAATGCTTAGTGTTTGTGCATTACTGTACATAATTAATCATATGAATATCATTTGTTAAAGTAAGTTACTCTGAAATTAATATTTAATTCAAATTATATTAAATCATTTGGTGAACCCCAATCTCAAACATTACGCTTGCACCATATCTTCTATCCATACACTAGAGGTTTGTTACCCCTTTACCATAATTGCAAGTGACAATTCCCATATCCTTTGCCCATCTTATTCAATCCCATAAAAACCTACCACATTGATATCATTCAGATAGGATATTCCTCCTACTATTCACTTACCCATGATGATTCCTTAGATCCTTTGGTTATTACAATTACTATTGGCCTCCATTCATATCAAATACATACTTTAATTCCTAATGACTACTATACACCTCCTTGCTCCTCCTTCTCACTACTTCACACATTCTCCAGATATGTTTGATAATCAGATCTACCAAATCCTATAACCTTGTTTTACCCTATGACTCATTACTTCATCACATACATGACCATCACCTTACCTCTTACAGGTTACTCATGACCTTCCTCACTTGTACCATGATTTTAAACCCAAATTAGTTCAATTGTTTAAACAACCATGATCATCCTCCTCTCCATCTTTAGATTCCTTCACTCCTCCTTCATAGCCCTTTGTCAAATTCATCTCCTCTTATGAGCATACCTCCTAACTCCGATCACACCTAGGCTTCCTATCTTCAATGTATTTGACCAAATAGAACACCTTCACTCCTTTCATATTGCATGTCTTGACTATGCTAATGACCTTACCATATTGGCAAAATTGTTACCTATGAACTTCAGTGACTATGTTATGTGATGGTACTATGATCTACCTGTCCATTTGGTAACTTCCATTTTACACTTTACCACTGATGCTTATTCCCTTGCTCATATTTCATATGAAATCACTACACTATCCTATATAACTGTAAAATACTAATGGACATATCCTAGTCCTAAATTACACAAGGATCTAATGAATATCTTGCATACTATGTCTTCCGGTATAAAAATAACCTTACCAAAATGATAATGTTCTAGCTGATTGTATAATTACAAGATGAAATCATTGCAAATCCTTTTGCCTCCACTTCAAGAGTAGAATAATCATATTTCGAGACACCTCCTTCTTTTGATCAATTGAGTATCAACTCAGCAATCCCCACCTGCCTCTAAAACAAACTGATTATTTATGGGAAAACTTGAAGTATTACTGATACCTCTTCCACTTCCATCTTCCAACAAGTTTACCCTCCAACACCGCATTCAAACCATCCACTATGCTACCGACTCTACTCATACTGTCAACACTTTTCCACCAGCCAATCTTTCAATTACAATCCACTTGAGGCACACTTTTACTAACTATTTAGAGCACCTTGGCTCCTATTACACTCATTGAAATTAACACTTGATTACTCTGCCTCTGCCTCAATCTAGATCCTTCTCACCATGTGGACGTAATTATGATGAAAACTCACACTGTTGCTTATCACCAATGCAATGGACATTCTACTGATCATGGTTTTCCTAGCAGTACACCCTCAAACATGTCATTCAAGATCTTATTGACAACAATGGATTGACTATTCAGATGGTATCACCCTACGAAATCCCAATCATACTAATATTACCTTTTAAATGCCTTTAATGACCTGCATTACCAAATCATGACAATGCTACTCCTTTCCTATATCCAATCACACATATCATCACGGATAAACTTCCTCCCTCATCCACAACTTGATTTTCTTATTGCTACTTGTTGATATGCCATAACTAATGTTATTATATTCTCAGATCATGATACCATGCTATATTTTCACCCCCGATTCACAAACATATTGATGCTCCAATTGGTTTTCATTGAAGTCAATTAATACTATGGTCCATCCTTTGATGCCTTTCCAATGATTCTCTCTACCCCCACACACTTATGGGGCTATCAACTTTCCAATCTCTCACTAATCACATTTCCAGTAAATTTTTCTTATGGACATCATGTCCTTCCCATTATTCATGGTCCCTTATTTACCAAGCATTATCTTGTTACATATATGTACACATACATTGTGACTTCATGGAATCTAGGCCTCCTACACCTCTCGGGATTGGATACACCTTTCTCTACACCTATGCTATCCACATTCGTCTTAAGTTGCATACATACATGACTTCTGTCATCCTCGTTAGTCCAGGTATTCCACCCTGTTTTCCATTAGTCCCCTACCTAGGTATCCCATTCCCATAGTGTTTCATCCACATCCATTCACATCACATCCTGCAGTCTCTCCTACACATCTCTGCACATATTTAATCTCCTACACCACAAGTCCTAGACCTCACATGCACTTCTCTTTCTTCATCCTGAATAAGGATCCATTCGCTCCACCCTTTCGTTGCCTAACTTTCCATACTGCACACTTGGGGGAATCCTATAATAATTCTCTACCCCTTTCACCACCATTTGTATCCCTCATCTGATCTATATACTCTCCTATTATCAGTGCTACACATGGTCACGGTCCGTGCCTCACGATAAATATTTCCTAGCATACAATATAAAAACATAGAATACTCCTCACTACTTCGATGACGCACATTGTTTTCTATCAGTTCATACTTGACTATTGAGGGCATACCAATTGCCCCCTAAATGATCACTCACTTTTCACTATCATCTGGATACTCTCTCTCTATCTCTTCATGCTCTGTACTTCATGACTAAATCTTCCCTATTACCATCATAATCTGGTATCACATACTTAATACCTTCATCACCCAATGACACACTCTTGTTCTATAGTTCATACTTGACTATTGAGGGAGAAAATTCTTATATGAACCTCACATCACACACACCTGCACTGGGCAGAAACGTGGCCCCTCCCATATGTACACCTAACATATCAAAACACACCATCACATTCACATGACATCTACCTATCTTGGTTCTATTTATATCTTGTTCACTTATACTACTTAACATGTTGCACTTTGTTTCCTATGCTGGTTGGATACTTAGTATGTCATAATCTATTTCTATACACACATGCACATTCACATGGTATTTTGAGGTGAATGCAGGAATTTTACATATTCCTATACAATAATGCATGATGCTTGACACTGCTCTTTACCAGTCAACTGCTGAGGCTCTTAGGGGAATCTACCTTTGCTACTATTTATATTGCACACTCACAGGTCCTATTGCTATAATATTTACTACTTCTTGTCACTTACATTTTGTAGCTATATATACATGCTTTGATATATTGCTTATCTTTCTAACATGGCTAATGGGTGCTTCATGTATAAAATTTTCCTTGCAAGGATACTATACAACCATGGTTATCTGATACTTTCTTGTTTACTATTATTTTCCATTGTTTGTGGGCTATGCCCTACCGTATTGCTTGATCAATATATTTGATCTATGGATGCTTTGACAAATAAAAGTTGATATTCTACATAGAAGAAATATGTACAAAACAAGAGACATGAAAATCAACACCAGATTTAACGTGGTTCACCCAGTCTTGTACGTCCACCAAGAAACAAGCCACTATTATCCAAATCTTTGACAAGATATACAATGAAGATTTACAATCTTCCACACCTCTCAGATGTACAGTACTTTCTTTATCCTCAAGCCTTTGCTTCATCACCAAGAACATCTCCCTCACCAAATTTTTGCAAGTTCTTTCTAATTCTTGTTAATCATCTTTTTTCTTACTTCTAAACCCTAGCTTTTATGCTTATATAGGTCCTTTATAGACTTAGGGCACTTAGCCATGCATTACAATCATATAGAAATACTTTAATGCTAAAAATACATCTAATTCCTGAGAGTCACATAATTAAAACATCCTCGCAAAGGTAACCGACTGTTGACTAGAAACATAGAGCCTAACCAAGATCAGACATGTTGGTTCCTTGCCTGACTAATGCCGGTCATACCTGAACGATGCTACTGGTCCTGGGTGACCGATGTCGGTTCCCCCTTAACCGATTTCCAGTTACTGTAATTTTCCACCTACAAGTTTAGACATTGCATTTAGCTAAAAATTCAAGTAATTGAGCTCCACAACTCAACAATCTCCCACTTACAAGATTAATTACTACACCATACCTGGCTACAACGTCATTCTTGGATAATTCTTAGCTTTGTTTCTTCCTCTTCAAGTCTCAAATATCGAAGACCAACAGAAGTGGAGTGTAGTGGCAACTTATCCTTTGCTAATGGCTTCATTAGCATATCCTCAGGGTTCTTACTCGTATGAATCTTTTCTAGATTCAACTATCCATCCTCAAAATACCTCATCATATGAAGTGATATCTCTCAAAAAAATGTGTTGGCGTTCTCGAATGAAACCTGAGTTCTTGGCCAAATGAATTGCACTCTGACTGTCACTGAACAGTTTAGGAATCAATTTTCTATCTTTCCCAACTCTTCCATGATACCTACTCATCATATTAAATCTCCTTGCTAAAAAACAACAAACTGAAACTGAAACTGAAACTGAAACTACCTCTGATAGTAGACAAAACCACAACCTGAAAACTGCAATCTTGAAATCTGAAACTAAGCTCTCGTACCACCTAAGTGTGAAAATATATCCAGTAGTGCTCCTTCTACCATCCAGAATCTCTAACCATATCTTCGAAATCACCATAACAACTCATGTATAATATCTGAACAACATCGAATGTATCATCACATTCGTAGATATCCCTTTCAAATAAACTGAAGTATCTTCAATAATGGATTAATTTATGATCTCTCGTTTACAGTAGATCAAAACATGTACTGTATTGAACATTTCAGACTTACAGGATGCAATCTTCAAATCTTTAGTACACACTCATAACAAACATGAGACTTCCAATTGCTGAAGCATATGGGACTAAGTGTCATGTATTTGACCTCCTCATGTGATGAAGGAGATTGATCTTTTCTTAATTTGAAGTGTCCTAGCCATAGGTGTCACTAACCGGTTTATGCATTCTGGAAACCGGGACAAATGGAAACGGGGAAACCGGGGTCAAAAGAAGCCGGTAGAGATAATCCTCACTGACCGACACACGACACAAGTGATTGTACAACCCATCTCACGGGATTTGCAATTATTAAAGGATTCTTTTTGGAGCCCTACCACGCACTGACAAAAGAAAATGATAAGATCGAATCTTATCAACACGGTAACAGGTCTACCGTGATGGCCTGACAAGGTAAGCAATCACGCACTACAAAAAGCATAATTTTCGCACTAAACTTTATGGACTGTCATAACATGACAGATGGACCCGGAGCATAAGTTCATCTGAAGAGGTGGTGCTGTCATGTCGTTCTGGCGCTTTCTCAAGATTCCATTTCGTGCATCTTTTCAAGCCACACTCTGGACATTTCGTGGCTGTACCATCATTGTTTTGGTTTGAGATGATGGCGTGTCGGGAATAAATAGTGATCCTTTAACCAAATCTTGGCCATGAAGGACCGGATTTCTTCACATCTGTCCTGATCTAGAAGAATACGTCTACGGAGGTCGTACAAGTAGAATACGTCACCATAGAGTATTTGGACGTTCTACCAAGTTCCTGACATTGTTAGTTTTTACCATAGTAGTGTACCTTGACAAATCCAAGGTATTTTGCATTGTATTAATACATTTCTAGCTACGTCAGGATGTACATTCCAAACTCTTCCGGAGAATCAGAAAGCTTGGATGGCAAATATACTTACCTGTAAAAAGAATTTGAAATGAGAGGATAGATACTTCTTGTCTCCGATTGATTGGGACTCTGTTCCACTATCAAGTCAAAATGGAGCGGATGCTCCTCTGTCCAAAGCCTGGAGTATTCAAATGGTTCCAGATAGTATCCAATTTCTGGGTATCAGTTGTCTTAGATCAGAAGGCCTTCGACATGGTAAATGATCTGGAGGCAGACTTACCCTTCATGACCTTCTCATTGCCAATTTGGGGTCATCAAATAACACTTTATTTGGATTCTGGACATTTCATATCCAAACTGTCAATTCCTGGATTTCAATCAACTCTAACCTGACTACTGGTTCTGTACATATTGGATGCAATGTAAGGCAACAGATCATTGGATATGTATGGAATCTCCTATAACTCTGTATCAGACAAAGCATACTCCTGTGTTGATATGTAATCTTGGACAACAGAAAAGTCTGGGCTTCCATGGAATTGTCAGTTGGCTACAGGTCTAGACTTCTATCAATCTGTAAGACTTATACTGTTTCTGTAATCCCATACAGTTCCTTGCTGTTCATGACCATAATTTGGGTGACCCATCAAATTTGATCACCTTGATGAAATTCAGTTCACGGCTAGCGAAATCAGCTAGGGCATTGGCTTTTCCAGCAATGTGTTCGACAGTGAAGTCGAAATTATCAAACCAAAAAGCCAATGCCCTAGCTGATTTTGCTAGCCGTGAACTGAATTTCATCAAGGTGATCAATGTCACCCAAATTATTCATGAACAACAAGGAACTGTATGGGATTACAGAAACAGTAAAGTCCAGATTGATACTCTGCTAGCCAACGACAATGTCTATGTCTACCAAGAAGCCCAGCCAATCTGTTGTCCAGAGATTGACAATATCATACACATGGAGATATGCTATCTCTCCATACCTCTCAGAAGCCCAGACTTTTCTGTGTCCAGAGATTACATTTATGCTATGTCTGATACAAGTGCAGGTTTATTGACCCTGAAATTCTAGGAAGACAGTTCCATACACTCCAGGATCCAATGATAAAGTGTTGCCTACATTGGCAATGGAGGTCTGCATATACAGTTGAACAACCAGATCATCTACCAGTCGAAGGCCTTCGTCTAAGATAGCTGCATACCCAGAAAAGATACTATCTGGAGATTTGAATACTCCAGGCTTTGGACAGAGGAGCATCCGCTCCATTTTGACTTGTGGAACAGAGTCCCAACAATTGGAGACAGGAAGTATCTATCCTCTCATTTCAAATTCTTTTTACAGAAATATTTTCCATCCAAGCTTTCTGATTCTCCGCTTTTGAATGTACATCCTGACGTAGCTAGAAATGTATTAATACAATGCAAAATACCTTGGTTTGTCAAGGTACACTACTATGTAAAAACTAACAATGTCAGGAACTTGGTAGAACGTCCAAATGCTACTCTATGGCGATGTATTCTTCTCCATCACACAATGGTTGTACGACCTCCAGTCCCAGGCCAAGATTTGAAAATCTTGGATCACTATTTATTCCCGACACGCCATCATCTCAAACCAAACAATGATGGTACAGCCACGATGTCCAGAGTGTGGCTTAAAAAGCACGAAAGGAATCTTGAGCCAGCGCCAGAACGACATGACAGCACCACCTCTTCAGATGAAGATGCTCTGGGTCCATCTGTCATGTATGACAGTCCATAAAGTTTAGTGCGGTTGCTTTTTGTAGTGCGTTTGCTTTTGTCGGCCATCACGGTAGGCCTGTTACCCGTGTTGATAAGATTCGATCTTATCTTTTCTTTTGTCAGTGCGTGTGTGGGTCCATGCTCTTTAATAATTGCACTCCTGTGAGTGGGTTGTACTCACTTGTGTTGTGTGTGTCGGTCAGTGGGAATCTTACCGGCTTCTTTTGACCCCGGTTTCCCGCCGTTTCCAGTTGTCCCGGGTTTCCAGTGAAAAGCTATGGAAAAGTCTATAAATACGACTTCTTCCATTTCACTCACTACACTTGGAATCGGCAGACATTGGAGACACTTAGAAGAATTGAAGCTAAGGAATAAAGAAGAGTCCAGTTTCAGAGTGTGTCTAAAGATTTGAAGATTGCATCCTGTAAGTCTGAAATGTTCAATACAGTACATGTTTTGATTACTGTAAACGGAGATCATAAATTAATTATTATTGAAGATTTTCAGTTTTTTGAAGAATATTACGAATGTGATGATACATTCGATGTTGTTGGTGAGTATTATACATGAGTTGTTTGGTGATGAAGATATTGTAATTCTATTCATGTTCACTCTGTAAATTGTTTGCATACTTATTGGTAGCAGAGCTTTCAGTTTCAGTTTCAGTTTCAGTTTGTTGTTACTTTTATACACTCTTATAT
Organism: Taxus chinensis; assembly: GCA_019776745.2. Taxonomy (NCBI): domain Eukaryota; kingdom Viridiplantae; phylum Streptophyta; class Pinopsida; order Cupressales; family Taxaceae; genus Taxus; species Taxus chinensis. Next base: position 729,736,989 of record CM034148.1, read on the forward strand.
ATGTTACTTTGATCTTCACATACGGGAATTTGACAACTATTTTCCTCTTCTTTTACACGTCCGTACTTACAAGTAATAAGAAGCAACTCACATCAATAAGCCCAAGCTCCAACAACATGCTACTATGAATATGCTTCACCCCTACGGTTTACCTCCCTTTCCTAGTTGACCCACAGCTTCACATTACGATCACTTCATGCTTCACATGACTACTTGTCCGCCTCGACATGCTATCAACTACACTCTTTAGCAGATCACAAGGTAAACATATTATATCTAATTTATGCTATCGATTATTCACTCAACAACATAAAGTGGGAGACAATGCAGACAAACAATCTATGCATTTGGGTACATTTCTAGGTCCTAAAACATACTAATGTATAAATTATTCCTAAGAAAGAAAACTAGTGGTTGACAAGTTTCCTTTTAGCTCTTTTGATTACTTTATGTCTTACGTGCTTTATTGGAATTACAAATCTTACAACTTCTGCCGAGCACTTGACTGATTTATATTTTGATGGCCTCAGACACTGATGCCTATGTTAGGATAGAAACACCTAGGCACTCTTGTCCCTCATGTGCCGCTCTCTTGTCCCTCTCTTTCCTTCTTCTTACTCTTTTGGGTTTTTCACTTCTTGGTCACCTTTTAACACTTTGGGTCAGCCTTTCAGTCATCAATTAAAAAATTCAAATAAGGGAATCATATATATACTTAGTGACTTCTCTATAAATAAAGGGGACAAACACTATAAACATGATCTATCATCACCTAAGCTTGCACAAAGGCACAAGAGCACTACAAGGCATAAATATAGCACATTTATATAAGGGACAAGGGCTACATTGATATACATGCACTGTATAGGAGGGGAGTTCATTCTATTCCATCACACACATTTTGCATATTTGGGACAATATAGATTTAACCCATTATCATTGTGTAATTTGCACAAGGGCAACCTAGGGCACATGACACCGATACACACACACACACATAGAACTACATGGATTCTGAAATGTAGTACAACACTCAGTTGTAAGTCCACTCTTTGGGTGACATTCCAGGGTTAGTTTGACTCCACATTCTACATCTCTTTTATTAGATTTGATGTGATTTGTGGGCATGTGCAGGTAGTCATTTGTTTTTCAGGTTGCAGGTGCGATCAACAACCTAACAGTGAAACCAGAGTGACAAAGAGTAAGTAACAATGAAGATCTTCTGACCTATAAACGGTCAGGTTTCTGAGCATTTTAGTAGACATAGGCACCCAGATCAGGCATTAGTGCTTGCGGCGTCTTCTATCCTCCTGTGGGTACTTCTGTCCTGTACATTCCCGGGGTTCTGAACCCTCATCATCAAGCCTTTGTAGCATTGTTTCCAACCCATTCCAACAAATACATGAACACGATCACTCTTGGTTTGCACAAGATCTAGCTAAGTCATCATCCCTCTCACATTTGCTTAGGGTTTTACATTGTTGAGTGTGTAGTGCTTGCATATTACTGTATTTAGTCATCCAAATATCATTCGTTACAATAAGTTACTTTGAAATAAGACTTAATTCAAATTATATTAAATCACAAAGATAAAAGGTTAAGGGTTTGGCATCCCACTTTCTCTTGCATTTAACTCTTTTAAACCACATTTAGATCTTTCTGTATTATATATAATATATATATATAGATATATATATATATATATATATATATATATATATATATATATATATATATATATATATATATATATATATATAAAGAGAGAACCGGGTTACATTTTTCCATGAATATAAAAAACAAAAAAATAAAAGCCAGAGTGGGTAAACCCTAGCTGCCCCCATTCCTCCTTTTGGGCATTGCCCACCTCTTCTGATATCCTGTAAGCAACATTTGCATAAAATAAAATGGAGGATTGAAACCAATCCAATAAAATAAAATTTTGGTGGAGAAGCTCCTTAAAATTCTTTGGCCTCCATTCTTACTTCTTCTCCTTCCTGCAACAAAAAAAACTTGTACACATAAAAACAAAATAATAAAAAATGAAAGATAATATGAAATAGTGGAGGATTAGAGCTCCATTTGCAAAACCTAAGATCTAGGGATAAGATTAAACCAATCCAATGATTGTTATTCTATCCTCATAACTTAAAAGTGTTGGGAGTTATTATAATGTTTGGGGGAATAAAATTAATTTAAATAGGCATGGTTTCTTTTTAAATGTAAATATTGTTTTAAGAATAATAATTTGGTCTCATAGTTAACTTGGATGGGATTCATTCGGATGGCCCAAATGGAATCCCATGTCCATATCACACACAGGAATTATTAGTGTAGTATTACGATTAATAAATTAAATAAAAACCTAGTAAAACTTGTTTTAGTGTAAAAATGACTCACAATCATTATATTAAGTGGTGTCGCGATTCATAACATAGCAATATAAAGAATGATGGAAAAAGAACTTGGATAGATATAAGTTATCGTAAGAGAATTAATGACTTAATTTTTGTATGCCACCTTCGGTTCGCCATTTTGGGGCATAGTAATACCTTGATTAAATTTAAAATGTAATAGTATCATTTAATATATTATCAAAATGGATTAGCGATGAACATAAAAATAATTAAATTGGTTTAACGACGCATGTTAATAAACCAAAAAAAATATATGCTTCCGTGATAGGTTTTATTTTGGGGTGCTTAATAATATTTTTATTGGCTAAATTTTTGGGGCATGACAGTAGGTATTAGAGCTCAGGTTTCAACATTGGACGCTCTAGGATGTTTTAATTAAATTGTATTAATTAATAATGGCCTTTAATATTTTCTTTTTGTGCCAAAACCTTGAAACTAAGATATAATGCTACCTACCCCCTCTACGATTGCAAGATGATAGGATGTGACATGTAACGTCGATCCACAAGGGTTCAAGGACGTCGATCACCTATTCTGGAGCCTCGAGCCACGGATTTTTGGACCACAGACACTGGAGGCATTGCAACATATGATGGGAGTGTCATAAGACTGCCTCCCCACCCAGTGAGACCCGGTTAAGAGGGTCATTTTGTAGACACAAAATCACACACTTTGGGTAATTATCTAGTCTTGATTGCATACTACTATTCATATGATTCATAAGTAAGAAAAAGTACTAATCAACCCATGCCCTTGGCCATCTTTTCTTTCTTTATGTTGTAACTTTTGGTTTTACACTCTTTCTAGCCCAGTTTGTATTTTCACACCTTGGCATTACTAATCCTGAACACCAAAGCCCAACCAGGATGCCAACGCCAACCGCCCCCGTCCCTTATGGGCACCTATGACCTCTTTGTACTTTGTTCACATCTTTTGGGTCCTTTCTAGCCATTTTAAGCATCTTATATTTTTTGTAGTCATCTTTTTTTAGGGTTAATTACGAAATTCAAGCATGGGAATCATATAAATATAAATTTATGTGATCACAATAAAGGAACAAGCACTAAGCATTGGCTATCACCACCTAAGGTTGAATCTAAAGGCTATTCAATAGCATTCAAGGGCAAGGGAATGCATTCCTCTATATACACTTCATAAGAGGGGAAGTTCATTCTATTACATACATACTTCTACTTGCATCTTCTACATCTAGCTATTTGCTCGACTATTAAGCATCGACATGCACAAGAGCCACCTAGGGCACAATTTCATGCGCGAGCGCGCGCACACACACACACACACACCCCTAGAACTACATTGGGTCTAAAATGTAGTGCAACGCTCAGTAGTAAGTTCACTCATTTGACAACTTAGGAAATTCTAACCCATCATTTGCCTTATTTTCTTTTTGGGATTTGATGCAATCTTGAGGGTTTTACAGGTCAATCTTTCATTCTAGGTTATAAGCTACATCGGTGATCATTGTGTGACATACTAGTGATAAGAAGCAAAGGAAAACAAACATCTCGTGAACTTGTGAAGGAGGTTTCCTAAGGGTTTGAGTAGTCATAGGTGCCTATAGAAAGTTTGTGGCACCCGTAAGCACCCCTAACCCATTCCAGGCACCCTAGTCTAAGAAGATATTTAGCTCACACAATTTTCTGAGGTTATGTGCGACACTTCTCCCTCTCTGTTCATTAGGTCAACACTTTGGCACAGTTCAAATTTGATTGCGAAACAAATAAATCTTCTTATCCTTTCTTTGTAACTAGGGTTTCATACTCTTCTAGCTTAATTTGCTTGGGTCAGATTTATGCTTATTGCACATTCATTTTACTGCTACATTGCATTAGATTTAGGCATCTATAAATCTTATATTTGCTTAATCATTTTGGTGAACCTTGTTGGTGTATATGACTAGGCCTTTCATCATTCGACATCTTGTCCACCTAGTTCGTTAAATCTACCATGGGGGTGAGTTTTCCATTTTCAGTTTCCCATTTTTTAGCATGTTTTTTTTTCTACGACTCATTGATGTTAAATCTATGTTTTGCTAAGCTTCGGGTCATTTTTTTTTCATAAAAGAACTATTTTGATTGTGTTTAGCGTCTCAGACCTGCATCTTATACGTTCTCCCATGCATCTCCCAAGCTTTGTTTATTGTGTAATGGCTCAACCTTTGCTTAGTCATTCTAGATGACCTGCATGCTGACCTGGTCTACACTTCATCCTTCCATTTGAGCTCTTCTCGTGCTGGTACATCGATCCTGATTTACTGGGCCTCGTTTACCATTTCTCGTGCTCTGCATTTTTATACATATATCATGTCATTGATTTTGGAGCCTGTGTCACTCTCCTTCCTAATCGGTTTTCAACTCACCTTTTGATTGCTTCTCCTGCCTCCAATCTGTATCCATTTTTTGACCTTTTTAAAATCAAAACATTGTTTTTTATATAAGGTTTACCTTTAATAATTTTGGGTTTATATTGTGGGGAAGATTTAATTAAAAAAGTGGTCAGTATGTTTTATGTGGAGCCTTATTTGGGGGTTATTTTATTAAGGGTGGGTTTGAACATTTTTTTAATTATAAGGAAGTTTTTTTACACTGAAGGCATTGTATAAGTTGGATTGAACCTTTCCCTCTCAAACATCTCCATGTAGTCAGCATAATATTTTTTTAATAGTTGTGAACACACAAATTTCTACACATCAATGTGGCTCCTTTCTTCAACTCATCGCCTATTCAGAAAGAGTACTTTGTTGGTTGGACTATTACACTCCATGCCATAGGATTGCGTTCATCTAGTGTTGCAGAGGTTATAGTGTAGGTAGTGCAGGTTCTTAGAAGCAAAAGAAACAAAATCAATACAACTAGACATTACATCTGAGTTAAGCACATCCTAATCCTCAATCTTCTTCTTCTTCTACATATACCAAAGAAAACAATGACAACTCGAGTGAGCTCCTGCACGAGAAGAGAAGCATGTTGGATTGGGAAATCAGGTACAAAATAGTGTTAGGGGTCATTGAGGGGTTGGTTTATCTTCATCACGACTGTCGATTGCCCATACTTCACCGTGACGTCAAGGCCAACAACATATTGTTGGGAAGCTAATACAAGCCTTATCTTGTAGACTTTAGCCCAGCTAAACTCATCGAATCTTATGATTTTGCTCACTCTTTGACTACCATAGCCACTTAATATGGTTACATTGCTCCAGGTTACTCACTATTTCATTAAAAATTTAATATTTTGGCTATAAATTTTTTATTTTCATTGTTAAAATTTTGGTGCAATGCATTCGTATAATCATATTTTATACAGATAGTGCTAATATACAGGAAAAAAAAGGCACATCATGGCCTTCGTCATCTGCCCTTGAAGTACAATAAGATAATCCATGTAATAAATAAATATTTTTTATTTTTTTATTTTCATCTCAAAGACAATTGAACCTGCTTCAAATATAGATACCAGATTGATCAATTTGTATATACTAAAATGAGGAGATATTAGGATTATAGATTTATCTCTGTGTGCATGACTGATTTAACCCATAATGTTGTTGATTTTAGGACAACTATTAGAAAGAGTTCCGTTTAGCACTCACTCTCAAATAAAGTGCTTATATTATTATGCAAGGAAAATGACAAGTTTGAAAGGTCATTTAGGATGTGTCGCTCTCCATGTTCTACTTTGGGTGACTTTGAAGAACACTTAACCTAGTTAGTGGGTTTGTTTGACATGTGTCTATTTTTCCCGTTCATCTTTTATTTTGCTGATAAATACATGGAGAAACTAACAACAAATACGATACTTTTGAAGCTATATGATTCATATCACATCTTTTCAACCTCAACCTTATCAATCTAGGGAATATATATATTGAATGCCCTTAAAAACAAATCTAAAATGTGTCCTAACTCTGCAAACACTAAATTTCCTACATTAAACTTGTCCTATTAAGAAAATATGGATAATGGTGTACAAGATGAGAATAAATATAAAATATCTATAACCTGTAAACCCTAAAATTTCATTGTTATGCTTGTCATATCAAGGAAATATTGGTAAAAAGGCATACAAGGTGTGGGTGAGGTTTAATTGTTGCGAAAGCTCTCAACACCAATATAATGTGTGCAAGTAAGTTGCCTTACTTACCAGTGATAATATGCTAATTGTATTTCTATTATTGGAAATGAGAGAGTACTCTATTTGTATATATGCTTGATAGTCGGATGGGATATTCATACATGTTTTAATATGTAGTAACCGAGAGGTGTAGATACATAAAGATTTTATTATAAAATGATATGTAGGTAAACGACAAGTAGATCAAAGATTGGCAAAAGAGGACACATTTCATATGTAGTATAAGAGTATTTATTAAGCAATATTCCACCTACCATGTAACAATTAGATCAACAATACATATGAAAGCCATGAGGGGGAGTATTTTTTGGTTTGCTTTTTCTTTTAGGCAGCGAGCCTTTGTATGTTTTTGTTGCATTTATGTTGCGATTTTTCTACAGTTTTGTTGTGGTATTATTGTGTTTCCACTGCTCTTTTCTGGAGCTACTCTATTTTGTCTCATGGGTGTCTTGTATTGTTCTTACTCACCATTGAATAAGTGACCCCTATGTGTGTCCCCATTAAGATTGGGTTTCAAACCTGCATCCTCTTAGAATTTCCCCATTAAAAATTTGACCCCTTTAACAACAAATTCCACTCATGTGAATAATGCAAGTGGCATAGAGATGATAATTTGGAGCAAAAATAATTCGATAGCTTGATAGTCATTTTAATATCTATAACTTACTTTCTAACATATCTCCATAATATGTTGTCTTGTTTCCTTCCACGCCACACTCCTCTCCTTGTAACGATTTGCAAAAAAAACACGTGGTTATCGTCATTAAAAAAGAGTTTAGCATTGTTTCCCCTACCCTGTTCTCATGACCTACACTTCCTCCTCCCTCTAACACTTCTTGATTGACCTTGTTCCTTTGTCTTTGTTTCTTTCTGCAGTGTCACTTTTCCAACATATTGCCTTCGGTGTTTCCATCGTACACATTGCGTATGATTGCTAGTTATAAAATTTGTGCTTTTAATATATGGTTGGAAAGTGTCGTCCCTTTTATAATTAAAAGTGGCCAAGTAATTCTTTTTAAAAAAAATATACGTGAGCTTTTAAATTAAGTAAGGGTGGTTTTTTAAAAAGGTAGGCCTTTAATATAAGTTAGTTTTTTAAAGATCTAATTTATATATTCAAAAAGGTAAATTAATTAATTCTATTTAAAAGGAGCTTTATAAAACAATAATAATTTAGGCATCAAAATTAATTAAAAATTTATCCTTTTTAATTTTACATTAGTTAAATTAAATAGTTGCATTTAACGTTTATTGGATCCTTTTTAGTCCATATTTTTCTCTGAAACTAGCCGAATTGGATGTTCCTAAAGGTCGTTTTCTTAGTGTTATTGGTTGTTTTTTTCTCTAACCATTTGCTAGAGTGTGTAGCACACCTTCGTAGTCATTTTTTTCCTTCCAAGAGCTTTTTCGGCGTCCCGGAGGTCCCTAGGACTCATCTTGAGCCCATTTTGTGTGTTGTAATAACCCTTTTTATTACTTGCAAACTAGTGAGCGTGTCCACCACAATCTTACAGCAAGGGGGTTTCTACTATGACTTGAGACAATTTTTTCTGACAACATGACTTGATTTCACCCCTTTTCTTGTTTTTAGCTTGTTATGTTTGTTTACAATGTCGATTTGTTGTGTTCCACAAAACTTGATTATGGTATCCTCTCTTGTGTGTTATTACGTTGATTGCAAGGTGAGTGGCCAATTGTTTCACGATGCACACTCACACCAGATTGTGTCCAATGGACTAAACTATAAAGTTTGAAAAGTAGGGGTTATAATATTGTACTGGGTAATTGCATTATTTATTTGGGCATGTACTTTTCACACTAAGTTATAGTGTCATCTGGGATATTTTTGGGAGTTTATCTGCATTATGGAGTTTCACCATTTTGTTGTTATGCTCGATTCTGAGAAATATTCAACATAGAAGGAAGGCATCATCAGACACTACACTACACATAGTTTGCTACCCTACCTCCATGGTCTCATTCCTGATCCTCTCAAGCCTTTGCAAAAGGATAAGTGGTTTAACCACAATGATGAGATCTATGGCCTTGTCGAACAAAGTATGTTGAAGTATAGGGGGACCTAGAGTTTTTCAAGGGTGCTTGGCAGTGGCATCCTTACACTGCACTGGTGTTTAGGATGATAAATTTAGGGCAAAAGGAAGACTTGACCATCTAAGGTGGTGATGAAAATGACCCTAGGGAAGAAACTCATGTAGATCACCATAGATGTACTTGTCTTTTCACATCCAATTCCACTATTGAGTGTTCCTCTATTGATGTGACTTCATGTGACTACCCTTGTTGACCATCCACATCATGGACCTCCTTTTGAGAATAATGACACTAACTTAGTCCAATACTAGAGCTCAAAATTATTGAAAATGTGTAAGGAAAGTCATGTAAAATCTTGACAAAAGTGAACCATTGAGACCCTGATCCTGATGAGATAAAGGGTGTACCAAAGATCTTGATGATACCTTGTAGAAGAATTGCTTTTTTGGACGAAACTCTCCCTAAACTAGTTGCTTTCGGTGAGTGCCATGTTGCTTCACCTTAGGCCTTCGATCGACTCTACCATAGTAGTCATCTCCTCCCAAGTATAGTGTTGCATTGCAAGACCCATGTTAGCCAACACACACCTTTAGGACTGCTATCCTCTAATGTTAGGAATGCTTCCACTGAACGACACTGTGTCAATTCAACCAATTCAAACAATTCTATCCAATGAGTAAAAAGTGGTGCGTAGTTGTAGACACAAAATCACCACTTCTAATGGTATTACTTAGTCCTTGTCTCATCTCTACATACATTCATCATGGTATCACTTTGAGTGAAGAAAGTAGTACTCTTAACCCCCACCTATGTTGGCCATTTTAGTTTTTAGATTTTCATCAGACTTCCGACCTCCCGCTCATGCATGCTTCAGTCTATTTGTTGGGTTGACATTTTGCATCATTTTCTAGCCATGACTAAGGGTACCCAACAGTATTTAATGTACCCTGGATTCCCATTCAGTCGTGGTGTGAAGGACCTGATAATTTTCACTCTTCTTTACTTCATACCTAATTTGGGCACTCTCTTAGTCAAACCCTTCACTGAAGCTTTCTATCTTTTCTTATAGCTTGACATCTTCAGGGTGAGGTCCACTGAAATTGCTTCCACACATCTACTTCGAGAACCTGCTCTTATCTTCAAGATTATGATTCCATAATTCTTTATTCACCATTGTTAGTCATTACATCATCGCTTCGTGGAGTAGTTGGCATCCATCCAAGGCTCACATATTGAGTATCATTCCTTAGATATAGATCCACACCTTGTCACTTCTAGATCATCTGCATCTTCACTTGATAGGAGGGTGTTTATTCGACACGCTCTTCATCATTAGGAGGCTGGATAGCATTCTTCATCTAACTTATCTTCTTCTAGAAATATTCTAGATTATAACTCGAGTACCTTCACAAAGTGTGACTGACATAAGAGTTGCTGATGACACAACTTTGACACATCTTTCCTAGAACTTGTATAGGGAGTTTGAAATATAGTGCAACATAATAAGTCCACCATTGTGGCCACTTAAGGGATAGTCTGAACCTTCATCATTTGAGATCTTTATTTTTTTTAAGGTTTTGATGCTTAACTTGGGGTTTTGCAGGTCTTCTCTTTATTAGGAAATAATTGATAAAATATGCAGAACAATCCCTCATAGAATCGCAATAGTAGAAACTAATATGCAGAAAATATTACAGATCTCAAATAAAAGTGCAGAAATAAAATAACACAACACAAAGAGACAGTATTTAACATGGTTCACCCAATTTGGGCTACGTCCACCAAGAATCACTTGCTCAGATTTTATTACAAGCCACCACTCTCTCAATACAATACCTAGATCTGTTTGGAGCTATGCTCAACAAACTCTACAGAATTCACACCTCGAATTCAAAGCACATCTACAATGTTTTTCATACAATCTATCATATGCATAAAACCATATAAATTAGACAACTGCTTAAGCAGTTTTACAAAACTGTGGGTATCAAAACCATGGGCAAAAACCGTCCCATAAACCTATGGATCAAAATCAATGCCCATATGAGAAAATCACATTTCCGATATATCAGGCACGTTTTAAGGCCCAATTTTTTTTTTGGGGGGGGGGGGGGTTGCCACCCCAGAACCCCTGCGCTTGAGAGGGGCCTGCCCTCAGCCTCAGGGCCCAGCCGAACCCCGGCGAGGATACATGAAAAGTGTATAGTACTCTTAGTGTACAGTCTTCAACACTTTCACACATGAAAACAAGCTCCACAACCTAACAATCTCCCACTTAGAGACTAGTTTTCCTCTGAGCAAGCTTCTATAACCCTTCACTAGCTTCCATGAAGACCAACCAAAGCTGAACACAACTTCATTTTTTCCCTTGTGACCACCTTGGTCATCATGTCTATAAGGATTCTGACTGGTATGGATCTTCTCCAGCTTCAACTTCTCTTCCTCCAAAGTTATCCTGATGAAATGGTACCTTAACTGTATATGCTTCATCCTAGAGTGGAAAGCAGAGTTCTTAGCTAGGTGTATAGCACTCTAACTATCACTATGTAGCTTTCCTTCCTCCTGATTATGCCCCAAATCCTCAAGTAATTGTTGTAACCAAATCATTTCTTTTCTTGCCTCTGTGGAAGCAACATACTCAACCTCTGTGGTTGACAAAGCCACCAGCTTCTGTAGTCATGAAATCCAGCTCACTGCTGTCCCACCTATAGTGTAAATATAACCTGTCATGCTCCTCCGCTGTCTACATCTCCAGCCATATCTGAATCTACATAACCACACAAAGTGGTGTCTGATCCACTGTAGCACAAAACTGTCCCCATGGTCCCTCTCAAATATCAAAGGATCCACTTTACTGCCTGACCAGTGATCTCTACCTAGATCACTCATAAATATACTCACCACTCCCACTGCATGGGCAAATATCAGGCCTGGTACACACCATGGCATACATCAAACTATCAACTGCTGATGAGTAAGGTACCTTAGACATTTGGTTTCTCTCATGCTCTATCTTGGGACACTGCTCCTTTGATAACTTGAAATGGCCTGCCAAAGGAGTCCCAACCGGTTTAGCATCCTGCATATTAAACCTCTCCAAGACTTTCTTAATGTACTCTTCCTGAGATAAATTCAGCTTCCGTTCCTTCCTATCCCGAGATATCCTCATACCAAGGATTTGTTTGGCTGCCCCCAAATCCTTCATAGCAAAGGATTCACTTAGCTTCTTCTTGATTACTTTTATTTCATGCATGTTTTTACCTACAACCAACATGTCATCCACATACAGACACATGATAATATAACTGCCATCCTCAAATTTCTTTATATACACGCAATGGTCAGAATGACATCTAATATAACCTTGCTCCATCATAAAGCTATCAAATTTATTATACCATTGACGTGGAGCTTGTTTCAAGCCATACAAGCTCTTCTTCAGTTTGCACACCATCTCCTCTTTACCTTTGACCTCATAGCCCTCTAGTTGCTACATATATAGTTCCTCCTCCAAATCACCATAGAGAAATGCAATCTTTACATCAAGCTATTCTAAGTGCAAGTCTTCTGCTGCAACTATTCCTAGAACAGTTCTAATAGAAGTCATTTTTACTACAGGAGAAAAAATTTCATCAAAATCTATACCCTTTTTCTGTGCAAACCCCTTGACCACCAACCGGGCCTTGTATCTTTTCTTTCCTCCTTCTTCCTCTTTGACTCTGAACACCCACTTGTTCTATAATGCTCTTTTGCCTTTGGGTAGCTTCACCAAATCCCATGTCTGGTTCTCCATGAGAGCCTGATGCTCCTCATCCATGGCTTGCTCCCACTTCTTCCTGGCATCTACCTGCATTGCTTCATCAAAGCTCTCTGGCTCTCCACTATCAGTGAGTAATAAATAATAAAGAGAAGGAGAAAAATGTTTAGGTTCTCTTCTTACCCTAGAAGACCTCCTCAATATAGGAGTTTGGGGTTCCTATTGAGGAGGTTCCTGAACTGATTCATGTGTCACTTTTCCATCCAGAAGATCCTCTACCGCTGCATATTCTTTCTTGGATTCTTCCCTATTTTCCTGCAACTACTGCTTATACATGACTTTCTCATTAAAGACCACATCCCTAGATCGAATGATTTTCTTTTCCTTAATACTCCAACATTTATATCCAAATTCATCACCACCATAACCAATGAAAGTACATTTTTCTGATTTAGCCTCTAGCTTGGTCCTATCATCCTTGTCTATATGAACAAACACCTCACATCCAAAGACTCTAAGAAATGAATAATCAACTTTCTTACCATACCAAGCCTCCTCAGGTATGCCTCCATCCAAGGCACTTGAGGGTCCTCTGTTTATCAAGTACACAGTTGTGCTCACTGCTTCTACCCAAAAAGAAAGAGGCAGTCCTGCATGTAACCTCATGCTCCTAGCACGTTCCATTATTGTTCTGTTCATCCTTTCTGATACCCCATTCTACTGTGGAGTTCCTGGAACCTATCTTTTCTTATGGATTCCATTCTTAGAACAGTAATCATCAAATTCATTGCTACAATACTCCCCTCCATTATCTGACCTGAGACATTTTAGCTTAAGACCTGTTTCATTCTCTACCAAGGCTTTCCATTTAACAAAAGTGTCAAATACATCAGATTTGTTTCTAATACAATAAACCCAAACTTTCCTTGTTGCATCATCAATAAAAGTAACATAATAACTTGAACCCCCAAGAGATGATACCTGAGCTGGCCCCCACACATCAGAATGCACCAACTCTAACTTACTCTCTTTCTTTGTAGGTCCAACCTTGAGAAACCTTACTCGCTTTTGTTTCCCATATATGCAGTCCTCACAGAACTCCAAACATGTTTCTGTATATCCAGGAAAATCCTTCTTTATGATCTCCATGCCCTTATGGCTCATATGACTGAGCCTATAGTGCCACAATGTTGTATCTACTTCTGAAGCCACAAGATTACAAACATTAGTGCTATAAGTGGTTAAATACAAGGTTCCAACCTTCTTACCTCTTGCCACCACAAGAGCACCTTGGTAACCTTCCAAGAGTCTACTGTAAATATCACAGTACAACCATCACTTCCCAACTGCCCTGCCGATATCAAATTTCATCTTAATGTAGGCACATGTCTGACATCCTTCAATAGCCAAGTATTCCCATTCTGCATCTTAACCTGAACAGAACCTTTTCCAACTATGCTACAAGGCTCATCATCACCAAGAAAAACATGCCCAAAATCTCCTTGAACATAATCAACAAAATAATGCCTATGTGGAGAAGCATGGAAAGAAGCCCCCGAATCTAAAACCCAAGATTCAGTAATATTGTGCAAAGAAAGAATCAAAGCATCCTAACATACATTACTCATTGCCAAATTTGCCTCCTTGTTTTCTTCCTGTTGTTTCTTCTTGTCCCAAAGCTCCCAACAGTCCTTCTTTGCATGCCCAGACTTTCCACAGTGCCAACATACTATCTTGCTTTTTGATTTTGACCTTACCCGATCCTTTGATTTTCCATAGTTTCCTCTATTCTTCTGTCTCCCTCTAGTTTCCACTATCAAAGCATTCCCTGAAGTAGAAGATTCACCAGAGATTTTTCTTCGCATTTCCTCACTTAGAATCACCCCTACAACATCCTCAAACTTCAACTTTGAGTTAGCAGGAACCGAGTTACTTACCGCCATTACCAGGCTATTCCAACTCTCAGGTAAAGAGCACAGAACTAATAAAGCCCTAACTTCTTCATCAAATTCTATTGTAACCAAAGCTAGCATATTTACAACCATATTAAAATCATTTAGATGATCTGCTACTGAACCATTCTCAGACATCTTCATATTAAACAACTTTTTCATTAAAAATATCTTATTAGAGGCAAAGGGTTTTTCATATAACTTCCCTAATTATCCATTAGTTCTTTTGTAGTCTTTTCCTTTGAAACATTAAATAATATAAGATAGAAGACACATACTAAGATAGATGATCCCAAGCCTTCCTATCCAGCAAATCCCATTATCGTCAACTGAGGGTTTGTTCACCTTTCCCAATATACAAGTTGTAAAGATCCTTTCTGATAAAGGTAATCTTCCATGGATGCATCTTCCAAAGACTATAAATGAGAAATACCCAAAATTGAATTTATCAACCCTAGATCTTCCATCATCTTGTCATAGCTCCCACTCAAGATAAAACTTTCCCTCTTGATTCAATGAAAAACTTTATCTTACAAACCAAACCAGGCTCTGATACCAATTGTTAGGAAATAAGGGATAAAATATGTGAAAATACAGTCCCTCACAGAATCGCAACAGTAGAGACTAATATGCAGAAAATATTAAAGATCTCAAATAAAAGTTAGAATAAAATAACACAACATAAAGAGAAAATATTTAATGTGGTTCACCCAATTTGGGCTACGTCCACTAAGAATCACTTGCTCAGATTTTATTAGAAGCCACCACTCTCTCAATACAATACCCAAATCTGTTTGTAAGCTATGCTCAACAAACTCTACAGAATTCACACCCGAATTCAAGGACACATCTTTAATGTTTTCGCCATACATTACCTATCATATGCATAAAACCATGTAAATAGACAACTGCTTAAGGTAGTTTTACAAAACCGTGGGTATCAAAACCATGGGCAAAAACCGTCCCATAAACCTATGGGTCAAAATGAAGGCCCATATGAGAAAATCAACGTTTCCTGATATATCAGGCATGTTTTAAGGCCCAAATTTTGGGGGTTCAACCCTGAACCCTCCGCCACAAGGAATTTTCTTGCCCCCGTCCGGACCCCAACTCGGGGCTCCTAAGCTCAAAGCATTAACTTCATGCCTATTTTACAATTCCTTTAAAGTTCCCACCCAAGACTTGTTTTCGACCTCCAGGTCACCTATATCAGTCTTATCCCCTTTACCTAAATCTCTACTCCATCCATGGGTACCTTATATCCTCGTTAGAAATGAAGGACCCTGACACATAGAAGACAAGTGTTTAGGATTTGGGAAGGGAGTTCATCTTGTTCATATCTGACTTTCCACCGCTCCCTCCGCTAGCATGAAGGGGGGTCCAGCACCTTCTATGACGCAGACTTATTGTCATTCATCCTTGTCACGCTCCTGGTTGAGTCATTCAGACTTAGTGAGAATATGTCAAGTGGGAACACCTAGAGATATGTCTAAATGCATTGACAGATTTCCCACTCCTATTCTATGAAGAATCCTCCATTTGATTTATGATCAGTTATCCCGCATAGTCATCTCAACCGAGCAGCACATCCTTCCTATTCATATCGAACCTGTATGCACTTGCTACATTAGTGAGGAACATTTGACATCACCATTAAGAATTGTTATGCCCTCTTTGATATACAAGATTGTTCTAGGTATTTTGAGCCCACCGAGATATTGTTTATCCAATTATCCGCAGCAAACAATTTACCTTCTCATGATACAAAATCTTGATCAACTGTTTCACAGAGGAAGCTTGGGTCAGAGGTTATACCCATTATTGAGAAGATAAAAATTTGGGTAGATAAGATAAAAGAATTTGATTATCTACATTGCTTTTAAATGATATTCATGAGGAGGCATGAATCTGCACCAAATAAGCTCATTAATGCTTAGAGAAATTTGCTATAATTCCTCAACTGCAAATGCATTATCGTCAGCTGGAAAATGGGCATCACCATTTTGAATCTATATATTGAGACTTTTTTCAGCTTACATGACATGCTATAGAAGATTGAGAGATCATTTCGACAAATGAAATTAAATGCTTCCCTTGTAGTCTTCATATTTGTCAATGATTAGTTTTATATATGTTCCTATCCATTTGGTAACATCCTTTACACATATTATGAATTATTCCTAAATCACCAAATCTTCAAAGTAGGAATCAACAGTGGCAAAATTTAGTTATGCTCAAATTATTTCCCTCTTCAGACTTAGAACAATACACCTTGAACATCTAGCGGAAATTGTGTATTGAAAAATAAAAAATTTAAAAAGATCCAAGTGATCCAAAAAGAATTCAAAATTCAAACCTATTTATTCAAATATATTGTCCCCTCTAAGGAGGTTGCACTGTTGAGACATCTCCATTCATTCATTAACTATGTCATACTCTTAACTCACAGTTATTTTAAATCAAAACTCTTATTATGTTCCTTAACTCCCAAATGCATTGTCGTTATAATATCAGCTTTCAAAGTAAATCACACCCATTTTTCAAGAAAGCTATCCATGCACTCAAAAATTTTCATCCAGCTAAAGTCATTCCAATGTTGTATTCAATATTGGATTTCAGCATGACCTTAACCAAAGCGATCTTTACACAAATATTTCAGATTCACTCCACATATTTACTATTCATTAGATCTTGTACGAAAGCAATCTTATACACTTCCTCCTCTGCTCAATTGTAGAGGGGTCCTCTCAACTTAAAGGTCTATTTATGATGAAAATTTAACACATGTGTATATCGCCGCTTGTAGAAATGTCTTGTAAAATCATTGCAATTTTCAAACTTCGTAATCTCATTTAAATTTGATCAAATAGTTAATGCATATTGATTTATGTAGAAACTATGCATTTTGTGTATCAATGAAAGTCATTTAAATATTTAATGCCTTTTATCCCTTAAAAGGGTTAAAAATTATAAGGTAGGTCCCCTAACCGCAAAAAGTGAATATATATTTATCACATATAGTGCATTCATGCAAAAATCTTATTTTCTCAGTTGCCCATTTTTCAATGACAATAACTCATGATTGTCCCTTTTATCTTTGATTATGGACCATAGTGTAAGCTAACATTTTGAGTGATCACTTACACATTAGTGCTTTATTGGATCCACTTATATTAACTAACACATACCCCCATATGGGAGAAGGTGATCCAAATCATGCATCAATGTGTCCATTCAATCACACTCCTTGTTGACTTTGAGCTATCCACTCAAAATTTCTAATATACAGTTTCTATCCAGGAGACAATGGGATTACACAAAATTTCAATCATTCAATGGATCCTTCATGCTTGTGCCTTTTTTGGTAGGAAGTCAAAAAAAATGTATTGAGTGACCATGAATTAGGTCTATTGGATTCATGCATTCAAATTTATCTTCTCGCTTGAACACTTGTGTCTACCCCAAATTCATTCATTTATTATGAGTTTTTTATTAATGGCTAGTTATGTACCATATTACACCATGGTTCCCAACCTTTTTGGATTTCCAAAACATTAGCTAGAACATCTAGGTCCCACATTTGCCTATATAGAATTAAAGAAAAAAACTCATATGGTAATCATGTTCGCACATGCCTTAGATTTTATAGATCGGTTATAGTATCACATTAGTCTAGGGCCATTGGATTGGACATCATGTCCTGAAATACACAAGGTATGCATCACTAAGTTAGTTTTTACTTCACATAGGTGTCCATCCCTAAATCAAATTCTATTTCAATTTTAGGTGTTCATTATCCATGTTCTACCCTTCAAATGGCAGGTTCATCCATCATCTCTAAATTTCTATTTGATTGTGTGTGGTTTGTTGGTGCTCAATTTAATTCACCCTGTTTGTTCAAAAGTCTCAGTCTGCATGGTTTGAAAGTTTTTCTCTGTCTCCCTGTATTGATGCATGAAAGCTTTTTCCTTCATTTGGTTGTCATGGTCAGTCCTTTCCTTTGGTCGAAGGATCACATTGAGTCCAGATATTGTTTTTTGTTTCTCTGTCCATGAGAAAGAATTTGTAATTTGGGTCATGAATTCGGGGTTTCCCCTTCCTTCTATTTTTCCACAGTCATGTTTTCCCTATCAATTTTTGTCCCAACATCCATGGAAACATGGTCCTTTCTAATTGGATGTGGCCCGGTGGGTCTTTTTGGTGAAACTTGTCACTTTTGTCACATTTGTAAAAAATACCAAATTGGCCCCGCGGTATGATAGTATCTAATTGGTTATTCAACAAATATGAAGCGGCAGGGAAAAATTCTTACTTTGACCCCGAAGAAGGACACGTGGCAGTTTTTCAAGTTACAAGTGCAAAGAGGCGGGAAGGCGGAGCCTTTTGTATATTTTTGCCTTTTTGTTGAGGGAGAAAAGTTATGAAATAATCCACAACTCCGTTCGGGCCCACATCAAAAGTTAGAAGTGGAGAGGTGGGTCGCCGGGGCATTTTGAGACTCTCAGGCCTGCTTCAACTCAAAGCTTGTCCACGTGGAGGGCCTGCACTGATTTGAAAATTTTCCTGAAGAGGTGGCCTTTGGAGTTGAATGCTAATGAGAATCAAATGGAGGTTTCCACTGGTATGCTCATGAGTCCATACTTAGACTTTGTTTCTTCACATTTAACACTAGTCCAGTATAATTTTTTTGTCAGACTTTCATTAGACCACATGGAGGGCCATGTGCTAATTTGAGGATCCTGCCTTTGGGTCTTACCTTTACAGTTGCGCCCAATGAGACACATGGAGGCTTCTGGTGGCTCCTCTCTATACTTAATCCCAACTTCTCAAGCAACTGATTCTAAGGCCTTGGACACATGGAGGGCCTGTGCTTGTTTGGGAATCTGCCCCTGAATTTTACTTTTTGAAAGAGTGCCAAGGGAC
Organism: Taxus chinensis; assembly: GCA_019776745.2. Taxonomy (NCBI): domain Eukaryota; kingdom Viridiplantae; phylum Streptophyta; class Pinopsida; order Cupressales; family Taxaceae; genus Taxus; species Taxus chinensis. Next base: position 729,756,244 of record CM034148.1, read on the forward strand.
ACGTGGAAGTTTCCGCTAGATCCTTCCCATACTTTGAATTTTCAAGCAGGTGAGGAAACTTTCTCAGACCCTAGAGCACGTGGCACCTTCCGCTAGTCCTTAAACTCTTTCAAATAACTTTTTCGGGCTGAGACACGTGGTGAGCCCGCACTTGTTTGGGGTCTCCAACTTTTGGGCACCATATCAAAAGTGTAGCTTAATGAGACACGTGGAGGCTTCCGCTAGCTCCTCTTTATATTGGGACTTTTTCAAAGGCCGAAGGCAACTTTCTTGGGGCCCAAGGGAACACGTGGAAAACCTACGCTCATTTAAGGTCCCACCTCTAGACTTCATCTTTGAAGTTGCGCTAAATAGACACGTGGAAGCTTCCATTGGACCTTCTCCATACTCTAAATTTTTAGCAACTTGTGCAACTCTCTAGGGTTCTAAGCGAACATGTGGAGGGCCCGTGCTCGTTTGGGAACTTGCCTCTATGACTTCACCTTTGTAGTTGCGCCAAGGAAGCACATGGAGGCTTCCACTGACTCCTCTTTGCACTTGGCCGACTCAGACTCATAGCGCATAAATGCAGGCATCCATGTGAGGGCACTCATTTCTCAAGGTGTATTCTCGAGGGTGAAAAGGATTGCTTATCAGATCCAGCCATATGGAGCCACCTGAAAATGATTAAAAAGGGGATTTCTCACATGACAAAATGAAAATAATGATTAAGAATACTGTCAAAAATTATGATATGGCATCCCAGTCATAGTTGAGGGTCTGAGAAATGTGATCAGTTCATGATTTATCCACCTAGCAGCTTTGGGTGTAAATTTGTTAAACATCACTTTCTAAGACAAATTTGTAACAAGCAAAGGATTCCTCGAATATTCTTCTTTTTGGGGGGAAAATTTGGGATGAGTGAGCGAGTGAATTGTATAAATGCAATGAGAATACTCTTGCAAATGGTCGGGGTTTAATTTTTATGAGAAAATTTGAGAAAGCCCATCTTCCTGAGAGACCATCTGAGAAACCTGTTAATTTCTTGTGTTTTAGATTTCAATCATGTCAAGATGGTTGCAAGTGTACAACCATTGACAAGCTCTGAGATTGTTCAAGAAACTTTCCCCTGCTGATGAATCTGATAAATCTCAAATTAATCTGTGTTGATCTTGGGCAAAATTGTGTCTACTTTTATTTCAGAATGTCTTTCAAATAGTTTTTCTTGTTCCTGTTGCAATCTTATATTAAAATCTCTCTGAATCACACAAGATCTCGTCCATGTGTTAGTATTTTGGCATTTGCAATTTCATTATGAGAAGAGATTTCATCTGGTAATGAAATAAACAATTTAAAATCATTTTACTTCCACTATGTTGATAAAGATTGTTTGTAAGCCTATGAGTGTATCTTAGGCGTGATGAACCAGGGGTTGTTAATGTTTAATTGAGTCTTTAGCTTGAGCCTTCGTGTTGAATTCTTAAAGATTGTGTGAAACCGTGTAGATCTGGGCCTCCATTGATGCACACCTTTTAGTTGAAGGAATATTTTGGCTATTCTGAAGCATTCTATCTGTTAGTTTTCCAATTGTTGTAAAGGTTCACAAAGATCTGGTGAAATCAACTTCATCTTGCTTAATTCCCCACCAAAAATTTCAAATAACCATGAATCCTACCTGAAGTACCCCTATTTGTGTTGTGTATCCACAAATGAACAAATTCTACTACCAAAATATACAAAAGCAAGCGGGTTTTAAGTGTCTTTAGTAACCCGAACCTTGTTCAGAAAATATCTCCATTCTTTAGAAGTGACAACTCGTGAGAGTTAAATTGTGGTGTATTGATCATATTTTTCTCAAGGTTTTCTTAAAAAATCATGCAAAGAAGGATCTCTTGATGTCATTCACCAACAAAGGTTACAAAACGGGTCCTCTCACCTTGGTTGAAAGGCATGACCTAAAGTAGTGAGGATAGATCAAATCCTTTATATGGTGCTATCCATTTCTCCAACACCCGAGTGACAAAGAGCCAGTTGAATCCCTTCCTGAGCTACAAAATGACTTATACCATGATTTTTCTGTCTCTAAGTATCTTGTTAAATGTGTGATGTTGTTTGGCTTCCAAGGGAGAATCAATTTGGATACCAACAATAGGTATTCATAACTTCCACATTCTGCTTCATATAGGTATCCATCAGCTCCATGCATTTTGTTACACAAAGGTTTCCATCATCTCCACATTCTGTTACACAAAGGTGTCCATCACCTCCATGTTATGTTACAAAAATATGTCCACTGCTTTTGTAGTATACTCATCAGTTGTATGCATATAGGATTCATTCACCTACACAACAATCCATCTCATATACCACCTACTTTTAGAGCATGATCACACGTCTTTATCTCTAAAAGCATTGGGTGGATGACCCTTGTCTTTCACTTTTATCAGATAGCACATTCATCACACATGGGGGGAATCACACTATTCTTTCTCCCCCCCTTTCTAGCATCAACACCTATCTTATAAAATTTTCATTTCACATCTACATCTCTACACACTACAATCACTACACATCTTGATACACACTCGTATCATCATTACCCGATAATGAACTCTCATGTTATGGTTCTCACTTACACTATTAAGGGCATCCTACTACACACTGCACACTGCACACTGCACACTACACAACCCTGCACACTGCACACTGCACATTACACCACACTGCACACTGCACACTACACACATACGCGTGCTTATCACATCTCTTTCTTGCAACATCTACTCTATGCATTCACAAAATATATTTCTGACATCTACTCTTACACGTTGCAGTCATTACCCTATGACACACTCCAGTTCCATGATCCATACTTGACTGTTAAGGGTCTACATCTCAAATGGACCTCACCACACTTCACTCAACCCACTTACACCATATGCTTAGCACTTTGATGATAACATCTTTTTTAGTACACACAATTCAAACCATTTCTTGATGATGCACTCTTGTTCTATGGTTCATTCTTGATACTGAGGGGGCATGTATAAATGAACCTCATCTCATACCTACACATCAAATCGGGGGGCACATGTATCTCCTATCATTCACTCTGTATTCCATTCCATCTCATCCACTAATATATTGCATATCTTGGTTGTAGTTAGTATTTCTTACATTTACTTGTTACATGTAGAATTTATTACACATGCTAGATAAATATCTTGTACGTCAATATATCTTTCCATACACACATGTTCGTTCACTTTGCTTTATAGTTGTGATCACAGATTCTACAGATCTATACATACAACATGGATGCTTGGCACAGTACCTATTACCAGTCCCACATCGGCTCCTAGGGTCATCCACTTTCGTACACTAGAGGTGTTATTGTTTAATTTTTCATAGCACATTATTTTATCATGATTATACATGCCTTGACATACTCTTTATCTTTCTAACATGCTAATGGGTGCTTCATGTGTAGCATTTGTATTACAGGTCTATTTTCTTCCATAGTTATATGTTACATTGCTTGCATTTCTTGTCATTATTTGCCACTATTTGTGGGATTTGCCATTTGTCTTATGTGCACACTTGTATGCTTTTTGTCCTAGTTATCCTTGATTTTCTTTCAACATCATGAACGATGTCCCAGGTTTGAAACCTACTTTTTGCTATCTACATTTTCTTCTGGCGTATTTTTTTCTTGTGTCTTAGATTACACATTGTCTGTTTGTTTCCTAGCTTAAATTTTCCATGTGTGTTTTTCTTTGCTTATACTCACACTTTTTCTCCTAGCCACTTTGTTTGTGTGTGCATTGGTTTCTACCAAGCACACTCCTCCCCTTGCATGACATAGTTTCAGCACTACATGCGGTCCTCCTTTGGGTTGCATACTCCTCAGTGACATCACACACACCCTAAATGAGGGGGCATAATTTGGGTGAATCATTCACCCCACACATCCATCTACATTCATCACACAACACAATTCAGTACCAGTACAACACAGTTATCAGTCATCAGACATGGCTTATAATCTAACTTGGGTCCTTACTTCAGCATAGACACCAACACCAAGACCAAGACATTAGTGTTTGGGTGCTCCTGACCCTTCCTAGACACCTGTGACCAAAAGACAAGTTACACATCATTCTTTCAGTGCAGCACAGTCTACAAAACTTCACACAGTGACTTTTAAAGGGCATACAGTTCTTAGCACTTTCACATTGGATCGGAATTGGTCGAATCAGATCAGATATTTTACACACCATCTACAATGGTGTTCTATACATTCAGAAGCGGTTAAAGGTTGGAGGATGACACCATAATTTTCTCCCTACACTTCTTCCAGTTTTTCTGTATGATATCACCTAAAAAAATTGAATTTTACATAGCTAGCATGAGATCACCCAAAAAAATTGTTCTTCTACATCATCTTCGAGATCCTTTCTACACCCTTTTCTCATCACGTATCAAGTGCACATTTTCCTTTTTCACATTTTACATGCTTTCTTACATACTTTTTACTCTTATACACGCGTATTTGTCTACTTGATCATTCTTCTCTTTTGTAGTTATGTCCTTATGGGAAGCGGTAGTCATCACATACATCACAAACATCAATCACATCAACATTGACATCAAAAATAGGCACATTGGTAACATCTACACATGCATTTTCACCCTAAGGTCATCATCATCATCACTTTTTCACTTTATTCTCTCTAGTTTCCATACTCTACTTTTTTATCACTCCATGTTTTTCCTTGTCTCTTGGAATTCTTTTGCCATCAATCTACATAGTTATCAAGTACACCTCTCTTATCTACTTTATGTTATCAAGCATTCACTTAACAACATAAAGTGGGGGCAAATGTAGACACAAAATCACACACTTTAGGCAATTATCTATTCTTGGTTGCATACTACTATTCATATAATTCCTAAGTAAGAAAATTACTAATTAATCCATGTCTTTGGCCATCTTTTCTTTCTTTCTGTTTCCATTTTTGGTCTTACACTCTTTCTAGTTCAATCTGTCTTTTCACACCTTGGCATTTCTCATCCTAGACACCAATGCCCAACCAGGATGCCAGTTTCAGGTACCCCCATCCCCTCTCATTGTCCTTGACCTCTTTGAACTTTTTTCACATATTTTGGGTCCTTTCTAACCATTTGAGCATCTTATCTTTTTGGTAGTTGGTTTTTCAGGTTAATTATGAAATTCAAGCAAAGGAATCATATAAATATAAAGTTATGTAACCATAATGAGAGACCAAGCACTAAGCATTATCTATCACCACCTAAGGTTGCATCCAAAGGCTATTCAAGAGAATTTAAACATCCATTCAAGGGAAATGGATTGCATTCTTATTCATACACTTTAGAGGAGGGGAAGTTCATTATATTCCATACACACATATACTTACAAATTTTATAGCTAGCTATTTTCTCACTATCAAGTGCAACACGCAGAAGAGCCACCTAGGGCATGATTCTACACATACACACCTATAACTACATTGGTTTTGGAATGTAGTGGAGTGCTCATTTGTAATTTCACTCATTTGACAACTGAGGATAGTACGAACCCTTATTTACATTCTTTTCTTTTTGGGATTTGATGCACTCGTTATGGTTTTGTGGGTCAATATTTCCTTATAGGTTATCAGTGACATCGGTGATCATTGTGTGATATAATAGTGACAAGAAACGAAGGAAAACAAAAATCTCATGACCCTACAAAGGATGTTTCCTAAGGGTTTGAGAATTCATAGGGGCCTAAATTAGGTCTATGGCACCTGCAATATCCCCTGACCCATTACAGGCACCCATTTCCAAGAAGATCTTCATCTCACACATTATTTTGAGGCTTTGTGTGACACTTATCCCTCTATGGTCATCTGGTTACCACTTCTCCACAGTTCATATTTTGTTGTGAATCAACTAAGTCTTCTTATCCCTTCTTTGTAACTAGGGTTTATTATTTACTAGCTTAATTTTCTTGGGCCGATTTTTTATTTCATTTCTTTATTATTTACTGCTACATTGCATTAGATTTAGGCATCTATAAATCTTATATTTTCTCAATCACATTTAGCTAGAGGATGTCACACACCTAGTCGAGGATGCACACTCGACGACACATCAATAAGACACGCAGAGATGGGTTGTAATGCCCGCATTTTAATGCCATGTCACTCCACACCAAACCACAACACATAACTATAAAATTGTGACCATTTTTTTTGATTGATTAAACACATCAAACCAATATTAAATACATTAATCAAGATTAAAAACATGTTTACTCATTTATCTAATACATCTCCTTCTGAAATAATTTCATTTATTTAATCTGGGACTATTATTTTATTGCCCGAAGCATTTCAGCTTAATTACTTCCCTAATTTAATTTAATTAATTAATTAATCCCTAAATAATTTCCATTTAATTTTTCCTTTCTTAGGTTATTAATAATTTAATCCAATTTTTAATTAGAATATTTCCTAACTCCACTAGTTAATTTCACCCACTAAGATTTATTTAAATTAATTTACGATATCTCCTAAGTTAACTTTAATTTCCTAGCATAACATTAATCCCATGTCACCCCTTTTATTTAATTACCCATACACATTTACCCTTTAATCTTCTAATTTCCCATAGTATAAAATATAACATCCCCATGCACAACTATTAAATAAAAACCTATAATTAAAATATCCCCAAAATGATTTAACTTCCCACACCCGTGAACAAAATTCCTGGGGATTTATTAGTTTAATTTACTCAAACTTTATTAAATTTTATCCACCCATCACTTAAAGGATGAGGATTAAATCAGAGTCGTAGGATTGATTTAATCCTCACCCTTAGAATTTAGGTTTCCTTTTTGTGCCCTAACTTTCCTTATGATCTCTTTTATTCTCATTATAACCCTAATGTGCCTCCATTTGCACAGGTAGAGTTGCAGGGAAGGCAAGAATGGAGGCAAGAAATCTTGGGAAGAAACTATGGTGGATATGGTAGCTATGGGACCACAATGGGAGGATTTTCTCTCCCATATCTCATGATCATTCTTTTTTTAAAATCTCTCATAGTTTTAATGGTCTATATTTTATTTTCCTGGGTATTTGCATCTACCCAGATGATATGTATATTTTCCTTTTTCCAAATCAAGATGTGGATATATATGTATATATATACACAAATGTGTGTATATATACACATATATATTTACATATTAATATATATTTTTTGTGTGCATTGAGCAATGTATTCGGGCCCAAAAAGGTTGTGTGTGGTTATGTTCATGGCAGCCTGACCATGGTAATTTTGAGGTTTATGGGGTGGGCAGCATGGCCGACCCACCCCCCTTTTAGTAAGAGTGGGGTGGATTGGCCATGCCGCCCACCCATGTTCATAGATTTTAGGGTGGACGACATGGCCGACCCACCCCCTTTTGCAAAGGGTGGGGTGGGTCGGCCATGCCGTCTGTTAGCATATGGATTTGCACGCATGCAAATGACATGCAACAGTGTGGGAACGAAGTCCCTCCTCAATGAAGGTGAGGCTTCCTTTATTGAAAACCAAAACTGTATTTACATCTGTACATTCAAAATTGTATGTGGGGGGTGTTTTGGAACATCAATGGAAGAAAAGTGAATGAAGGAAATAGAATAGAAAGAAGGAAAGGAGTGGAATGGAATGAATTGAAAGAACATGCAAGAGTTAGGTAAAAACAAAGCCTAATATTGCATGAAGAGGAAAGTTGAATAACCAACACAAATAAAACGGAGTTTGAGTTAGCCAAACAAGAACATGCAAAAGGGAACACACATGAGCAAGTAGATAGTCAGAGCTTGATCACTGTGAACTAGAACAACTGATTACTAATGTTGACAATAAGATCAAAGATAATATTTGCATGCAAGATTCAAACACCTAACATCTAATGAACATAAGAACACCAAATGTTACAAGAGACAATGAATGAGACACAAAGTTCTTATTCTATTAACTCCAAAATGTTTTTCACAAAGAACACAAATTTTCTTCTTGAAACAAAGCTTGCACAAAAGTATTTTCTTCTCCTCTCTCAAATTCACCCTTACAAATGAGCCCCTCACTTCCTTTTATAACCCAAAAGTTGGTTACAAAGTAGTTAGGGTTTTAAATGCACATTAAATAGGGCACTTAAGTGACTTTGACTTTTTCAACCAACTTTTAAAAAGTGACTAAAAATAGAAACCACTTAAGTTAAAGGGCCATTTAAGGAAAAATACATAAATAAAAGAAATAGGTACATGTGGACCCCACTTAAATGATTTGTATGCACACGTAGACATCCTAGTCAGCAATGTGCCACCCAGATTAAGACACCTAGGATCAGTGCCTTATCCATTGGGCCAAGAGTCTGCCTATCCCGATCGTACGGGAATGAACTCATTAACTGTGCTCTGCAATCCACCAAATGATAAGAGTGCTGAGCTTGAAACTTGAGCAATTCATCCACCCCTCTATCTGAGCAATATCTTGGTGTGAGAAAATTTGTCTTCATTCGCATTCACATTCACAATTCTCCACATGCTCCGAGTACCTTTCCATGGTGAATTATTCATTTGTCACGAGACCGTAGTCGTTACGCCACCTTGGTTTATTAGAATCCAACTTCTGGTCTTTCGCCATTGAGAAGATCTCTAAGAGCCAAAATTGCAATTCACTGCCTGGAGTTATGTCCTTTGTCTTTGTCACCATCCCAAAGTGTTGATCTCTCGAGCAGAATTCGTGAGACTTCAGAGTCTTGGAAATCCATCTCCTTTGCCCCATTGTGAATGAGTGGTGTTGAAAAATCATCGAAGTGATTTATGAATTCGTTGACACACACCTTAGCGTAGTATTTGGTCTTTTTTGGAGTGATGGATTCTAACATTTACGCAATCGCTTCCAAGTTTATCACTATTGGCTTGATGACCCTCTTTCAATTCTTCAGGGTATCATGTAGCCAGGTGGGAACCTCTCCAAGTACCTCATTGTACATGGTTCTCGTGTTCGTTGGGAATTGATCTTCATCACGCTGAAGGGGATCACCTTCGGGTGTTGCTGAAATTGGATCTTCTTGTTGTGAGAAAGATGTTGTCGCCATTTTCTCCATTTGTGATGATTCTTCAAATGTAGGTGGGGAAAGAACCAGATCATCAACTTTTGGTTAAGAAGTTGTGACTACTTCCACAAGTTGGGTTGGTATATTTTGAGGTACTTCATCAACGAGTTCCACCTCTAGAAATTGTGTGATATAGATTACAGGTGCTCGCGCATGAACCAATGCTCTAAATTATAGTGTTGAGTTGTTGATTAGGCCTAAAGAATTAGGGCAATCATGCAAAGATGAATGATGACCGGAATGAGAAATTCTCGAGATTTGCTCCTTATTCACTTAGGTGTTTAGACGACTCAACTCACGAATGAGCCCTCAATCGTATCGCTCCTAGCTTGATTGTGAGCTCATGCATTTTCAAATTGAATTCGAACTCCCATGGCGATCCATGCCCTTCGTGTCATCTTACCTTCTTTCCAGAGCCGAACTCCCTGAGTTCTTCTCTGGCTCAACTCACTTGAATACCGAGCTTAACCCAACATTTTTGAAAAGAATGGTTTTACCACAATGCTCATGGTACTTCCTTATTATATAACACTTGTAGTAAGAATGTTTTGGCTTTGCCATAATAAGCACAATTGTACCTTCCAAACGATGAGAAAATACCTTTACTGATAAAGACCTAATGCTGCCATGATTATGACCCGTTGAAGATGCTCATATAATTGCAAAGAAAATTGTGGTTCATGAATATTCTGATATGAAATAGATCCACCTCTATGAGATTCCCTTCCATGAGTTACATCGTAAAACAAGTAAGGTCTCAACAGAGAATATTTGTAATAAATTTCATCAGGTTTCCTGGTAACACTCTCACTGTCACTTAATTCATTTTGATAAAAATATCTTGAAGGAAAATCCTGAATTTGAGGATGCATTCGATTCTGAGCAGATAACAACATAGTTGGATGACCTGCTTGTTGGAAGCGCTAAAAAAGGCTTCTACTATACTGCAACATGTCTACTGCTTGGCTAATTACTGTTGCAGGCAGTTGCTGTGGATACCCGACAAGAACACACCTGGCAGCACCCAACGAAAGTGGAGGTAACACGCCTACTTCACTAGCTCGTAGCTTCATCTATAACCACCATATCAAACCCATGGGCTAGGCGCTGGAATAACCTCCACTACAGCTGCAAGATTTTGCAACAACTAATCATGATTGTGGTCGTGTTTTATTTGCGTGGCCTTTCTTTGGAGTGGAAATTTTAATTCTCTCGTTTTAAATACTATTGTCTTTTCTTTCTTATTTTCTTTGCTTAAAAACTTTTCTTTCTGACCAATGCGTGGTCTTTACCCTCTTGGTTGGGTGTGGGAGCTAGTTTTCACCTCCATCGTGGTCTTTTAGACAAAAATAGAAGCTTTTATTTGTCTTTTCCCTGGTTGTGCGTGGCCTATGTGGACAGGTGTGTGGAAGACTGTTCTCTTCCTCCCACGTGGTATCTTTAATGTTGGGTGGCTGGACAACTGTTCCTTTCCTTTTTTTATATTAAAAACTACTCTTTATCCTCCATGCATGGAAATGAATTCTGGTTTGCTGGAGATCTGTCCTCCTTCCCCGTTGGCGTGGGCTTTTGCTTTGATCTACTCCAAATGCGTATGGACTGTTTGAAAAGTTTTGGAGTTTCCTCTTTGACTGGGCGTGGTGGAGTTGTTGGTGCGTGGGCTCCCAATGCGTAGCTAAAAACAAAGCTCCCTTTTATTAAAAACTATCCTTATATATCAGGCGCCCCCTAAAAAAAAAACGTTTGGACTGTATCCACCCTTAGGCACATGGGAAAGAATTCTGGTTTGCTGTGTTTTGCTAAAAAACTGGCTTCTTTCCTCTTGCTTGGAAAGCCTCTAAATGAAGACAAAATAGCACTTTCAAACTCCTGCATGCTTTACCTAGCTCGTGGTCTGTCTCCCTTCTCCCTGCGTGGGAGATTGCTGTCCTCTTTTCTTTACTGTTATTTCTTTTTCACAATGCAATGCGTGGAGCTGTTGGAAACAAAACCAAAACTTTGTTGTATTTCTTCTTCACAATGGCATTAGTTTCCCTTGCATAAGGCTGACAAAATATTATGTCTTCTTGAAGAAAGAAGCAATTGAAAGCTTCGCACGAATTTTTCAACGGGTTTAATGGAGGAAGTTATTGAAATTAATCTAACTTCCTCTCTTCCCGGGTAGTGGCTTAAGTACCAGGGGGAAATGGGAAAAGCAACGGAATTGCCAACGGGAATGGCAAAATGGGTTGGCAATCCCCGTCCAATTTCCCCATGTGGGAAATTGGGGAATTTTATGCCCGTTTGCCAATCAATGATTTGGCAATTGGTAGAGGAAAACCCACGTGCGGGAAATTTGAAGGAAATTTCCAGGAAAGTGGAAATTCGGGTTCAGGAAGCCAACACGGCAGTTGGAAACAAAAGCTTACTTCTCCGGCACTAAAACTTGTCGAATGAACTTTAATTTATATTTATTTAATTAAATACTCCTTAAGTGATTTTTTTTTAAAATTAATTTTATCAAACAAGGAGCAATTAATTAATTAAATATTAATTAATTAATTTAATGTGTTTTAACACGTTTTAAAGCCTGGCGGGTCGAGTTCTCACCCGAAAATCACGAAATGAAGACCAAAACGATCACAAAAATAAGATGATCGCAAAGAGTCCAATTAACCATGCAAAGTAACACTTTTCAAAATTTTCTAATTTTTAATTTTTTTTTATCATTTATCTAATACATCTCCTTCTGAAATAATTTCATTTATTTAATCTGGGACTATTATTTTATTGCCCGAAGCATTTCGACTTAATTACTTCCCTAATTTAATTTAATTAATTAATTAATCCCTAAATAATTTCCATTTAATTTTTCCTTTCTTAGGTTATTAATAATTTAATCCAATTTTTAATTAGAATATTTCCTAACTCCACTAGTTAATTTCACCCACTAAGATTTATTTAAATTAATTTACGATATCTCCTAAGTTAACTTTAATTTCCTAGCATAACATTAATCCCATGTCACCCCTTTTATTTAATTACCCATACACATTTACCCTTTAATCTTCTAATTTCCCATAGTATAAAATATAACATCCCCATGCACAACTATTAAATAAAAACCTATAATTAAAATATCCCCAAAATGATTTAACTTCCCACACCCGTGAACAAAATTCCTGGGGATTTATTAGTTTAATTTACTCAAACTTTATTAAATTTTATCCACCCATCACTTAAAGGATGAGGATTAAATCAGAGTCGTAGGATTGATTTAATCCTCACCCTTAGAATTTAGGTTTCCTTTTTGTGCCCTAACTTTCCTTATGATCTCTTTTATTCTCATTATAACCCTAATGTGCCTCCATTTGCACAGGTAGAGTTGCAGGGAAGGCAAGAATGGAGGCAAGAAATCTTGGGAAGAAACTATGGTGGATATGGTAGCTATGGGACCACAATGGGAGGATTTTCTCTCCCATATCTCATGATCATTCTTTTTTTAAAATCTCTCATAGTTTTAATGGTCTATATTTTATTTTCCTGGGTATTTGCATCTACCCAGATGATATGTATATTTTCCTTTTTCCAAATCAAGATGTGGATATATATGTATATATATACACAAATGTGTGTATATATACACATATATATTTACATATTAATATATATTTTTTGTGTGCATTGAGCAATGTATTCGGGCCCAAAAAGGTTGTGTGTGGTTATGTTCATGGCAGCCTGACCATGGTAATTTTGAGGTTTATGGGGTGGGCAGCATGGCCGACCCACCCCCCTTTTAGTAAGAGTGGGGTGGATTGGCCATGCCGCCCACCCATGTTCATAGATTTTAGGGTGGACGACATGGCCGACCCACCCCCTTTTGCAAAGGGTGGGGTGGGTCGGCCATGCCGTCTGTTAGCATATGGATTTGCACGCATGCAAATGACATGCAACAGTGTGGGAACGAAGTCCCTCCTCAATGAAGGTGAGGCTTCCTTTATTGAAAACCAAAACTGTATTTACATCTGTACATTCAAAATTGTATGTGGGGGGTGTTTTGGAACATCAATGGAAGAAAAGTGAATGAAGGAAATGGAATAGAAAGAAGGAAAGGAGTGGAATGGAATGAATTGAAAGAACATGCAAGAGTTAGGTAAAAACAAAGCCTAATATTGCATGAAGAGGAAAGTTGAATAACCAACACAAATAAAACGGAGTTTGAGTTAGCCAAACAAGAACATGCAAAAGGGAACACACATGAGCAAGTAGATAGTCAGAGCTTGATCACTGTGAACTAGAACAACTGATTACTAATGTTGACAATAAGATCAAAGATAATATTTGCATGCAAGATTCAAACACATAACATCTAATGAACATAAGAACACCAAATGTTACAAGAGACAATGAATGAGACACAAAGTTCTTATTCTATTAACTCCAAAATGTTTTTCACAAAGAACACAAAGTTTCTTCTTGAAACAAAGCTTGCACAAAAGTATTTTCTTCTCCTCTCTCAAAGTCACCCTTACAAATGAGCCCCTCACTTCCTTTTATAACCCAAAAGTTGGTTACAAAGTAGTTAGGGTTTTAAATGCACATTAAATAGGGCACTTAAGTGACTTTGACTTTTTCAACCAACTTTTAAAAAGTGACTAAAAATAGAAACCACTTAAGTTAAAGGGCCATTTAAGGAAAAATACATAAATAAAAGAAATAGGTACATGTGGACCCCACTTAAATGACTTGTATGCACACGTAGACATCCTAGTCAGCAATGTGCCCCCCAAATTAAGATGCCTAGGATCAGTGCCTTATCCATTGGGGCAAGAGTCCGCCTATCCCGATCGTACGAGAATGAACTCATTGACTGTGCTCTGCAATCCACCAAATGACAAGAGTGCTGAGCTTGAAACTTGAGCAATTCATCCACCCCTCTATCTGAGCAATATCCTGGTGTGAGAAAATTTGTCTTCATTCGTATTCACATTCACAATTCTCCACATGCTCCGAGTACCTTTCCATGGTGAATTATTCATTTGTCACGAGACCGTAGTCGTTACACCACCTTGGTTTATCAGAATCCAACTTCTGGTCTTTCGCCATTGAGAAGATCTCCAAGAGCCAAAATTGTAATTCACTGCCTGGAGTTATGTCCTTTGTCTTTGTCACCATCCCAAAGTGTTGATCTCTCAAGCAGAATTCGTGATACTTCAGAGTCTTGGAAATCCATCTCCTTTGTCCCATTGTGAACGAGTGGTGTTGAAAAATCATTGAAGTGATTTATGAATTCGTTGACACACACCTTAGCGTAGTATTTGGTCTTTTTTGGAGTGATGGATTCTAACATTTATGCAATCACTTCCAAGTTTATCATTATTGGATTGATGACCCTCTTTCAATTCTTCAGGGTATCATGTAGCCAGGTGGGAACCTCTCCAAGTACCTCATTGTACATGGTTCTCGTGTTCGTTGGGAATTGATCTTCATCACGCTGAAGGGGATCACCTTCAGGTGTTGCTGAAATTGGATCTTCTTGTTGTGAGAAAGATGTTGTCGCCATTTTCTCCATTTGTGATGATTCTTCAAATGTAGGCGGGGAAAGAACCGGATCATCAACTTTTGGTTGAGAAGTTGTGACTACTTCCACAAGTTGGGCTGGTATATTTTGAGGTACTTCATCAATGAGTTCCACCTCTAGAAATTGTGTGATATAGATTACAGGTGCTCGCGCATGAACCAATGCTCTAAATTATAGTGTTGAGTTGTTGATTAGGCCTAAAGAATTAGGGCAATCATGCAAAGACGAATGATGACTGGAATGAGAAATTCTCGAGATGTGCTCCTTATTCACTTAGGTGTTTAGACGACTCAACTCACAAATGATCCCTCAATTGTATCGCTCCTAGCTTGATTGTGAGCTCATGCATTTTCAACTTGAATTCGAATTCCCATGGCGATCCATGCCCTTCGTGTCGTCTTACCTTCTTTCCAGAACCGAACTCCCTGAGTTCTTCTCTGGCTCAACTCACTTGAATACCGAGCTTAACCCAACATTTTCTCTGGGACCACAATGGGAGGATTTTCTCTCCCATATCTCATGATCATTCTTTTTTTTAAATCTCTCATAGTTTTAATGGTATATATTTTATTTTCCTGGGTATTTGCATCTACCTGGATGATATGTATATTTTCCTTTTTCTAGATCAATATGTGGATATATATGTATATATATACACAAATGTGTGTATATATACACACATATATTTACCTATTAATATATATTTTTTGTGTTCATTGAGCAATGTATTCAGGCCCAAAAGGGTCGTGTGTGGTTATGTTCATGGCAGCCTGACCATGGTAATTTTGAGGTTTATGGGGTGGGCAGCATGGCCGACCCACCCCCTTTTAGTAAGAGTGGGGTGGATTGGCCATGCCGCCCACCCATGTTCATAGATTTTAGGGTGGAAGACATGGCTGACCCACCCCCTTTTGCAAAGGGTGGGGTGGGTCGGCCATGCCGTCCACCCCTCAATTTTATTTATTTAAAAGTTTCTCTATAAACCTAAATCAATTTCACATTTCAATAATACACACACACACACACACACACACACACACACACACACACACTTCTATAATACTTCTTATTTGATCAAATATCATGTTATATCAGCCTGCATATATATTTATAAATTATATACATGCATATATATTTAAATTTGATTTCCATAACCAAATTTGTTGGGAAAACATATTTTATTAAGAAAGGACATTAGCATTTTTTGGTTTGTTTTTTCACAGGGATCTATAGGTAATAAGAGATTTATAATCAACGTTTGTACATACATATATGCTGATTTGATTTTATAGAGAAGAATACATGAAGTAAAGGGCAGATCCTTTTGATCTTGAACATGAAATAATGAATGGAAACCCATGATACTATATTGATCAAAACATAGATACTAATCCTTCAATTTACCAACTTATACATCATGCAATGATATAAATTCCATAACTTGTTCTAGAAATTACAAGACATACATATAATATTTTATTTTAACAACACTGCAACCTCTAGTACCCTTCCAAATTTAAGGATGATAGAATTCAGACTCAAGCCAACAATAATGCAGACTTCAATGATTTACAAAATTTCCCAATAAATTACAGACTGCAAATTTAAATGTTTTACAAAGTTTCCAAATAAATTACAGACTTGCCTTATAAGGCAGATTTTACAATAACACAAAAGAATACAGTCCTTTCAATATTTAGACTATAAAGTACATACAAACTTATTTCAATTCCCATTACAAGAATTAAAATTGAAGTATTATAAGCCCTCCACCCAAAATGGTGGAGATAACATGCCCAATTTTCACTTAATTCATGTAGCTCTTATTTCTTCATATAAAATTGTAACTCTCCCCCTTCCATCTTCAACACACAAACAAGGGTAGGGAGCTAGGCAACACTCTCCTCCTAGCCTAACTCCAATGAGGAGGTGAAGCCAACCCACTCATTGGACCCCGAGATCCAACCAAACAACAATGTAACATGTTCACAACTAAGACAACTACAACAATGGCTTCCACACAACAACATATATTCAAGACTACAACACATACCTAAACAAGAACAAAAATATATAGCTTTTCAAACAAAAACATAAGCTCAAACTAGACCTAAAGGAGAGAATAAATATGGGCACCCCCTTATACCTCCCAAGTGGGTTAAAGGTCCACCTAGAAACCTCCAAATGCTCCATCCACATACACAAATCTCTTATCCCTCCCTCAAAACTCTTATCACCCCCTCATGTAAAATATATAAATATCAAGCAAGAAATTTCCCTTATACCTCCATAAGGTGGAACACCCTACCCACACTCCCTCCATACACCTCACATACTCCCTTATTCCTCCACCATGGCCCCCATTTTCTTTCTCCCTACACCTTCCTTAAGATCAACACTACCCAATCCAAAACAAATACTCACATACGTTCAAACAATTTGACATTCCATACACAACAAGAGCAAGAAAGAAAATAGGTTAAGATCCTACCTCGCCATTGGTGGCACCTTCTCCTTTCAAGTAATTCCACTTCAATTCCTCTCCACAAAGCAAGCACACCAACAATCTCCTCCTCATCCAAAATCCAAGTGATCAAGCAAGTAACCCCAAAACATAAAAAGGAAACATATAAATAGACTTGGTGGAGGAAGAGGTGATGTGGCTCAATGTAGGATGCCACCTCATCCCCCTCAAATCCACCTCACATACTCCCCACTCAAAACAAAGTCTCATAAAGAGGTAGGTGAGGATATGACACTACTAATCTTGCACACAATCTCCCTTTTGCACAATTCAAAATTGAATTTAGAGGATCAAGGATATGAGGGCAATAATTGCCTCTTTTCCATCAATTTTTCATAATTAGAGGCTTGATATGACCCCTTAAGTCATAGGTTAGGTTGGGAGGGGAGTTTAAAGAGTGTGGGACAAGTAAAACTTGTCCCACAAGCCTTCAAAATTGGGCTCAAAGCCCAAAATCCGAGATTTGAGCTAAGGGGATGGCACATAAACCAATGCCACCTAAAAATTCAATAAACCATAGTAAAGGACTAAGGTATAACCACATACACATTGCCCCCCATTCACCACATTAATACACTAGCTCATACTAACAAATTACATAGTTAATTAGGGCACATTGACAACATAGGAACATAATGGTACAAGGGTACATTAGAACCTTAAATAAAATCACAACATCCACAATTAAATACAAAACACAACCATAATTACACCCATGGTCACATTGTGAGGTGCTCCCCCATGGAGACCCCCTAGCAGACGATATGCAACATGATGACACACACATACATACACGCAACTGCCAAGGTGACCATGTTGTGAACACACAACATTCCTTCATGGTTGGCCTTCCTATTCCCTCCTTGTTTTGTGTGATTTCATTTCCTGTAACCAAAAAATAATACCACCTTCAGCCTCAAGGCCACATCAATACGTCAAGGAAATCAAAATATATATAAATCATCATCATACATCTTAGTTATATCATTGTCAAGGTTACACAATTCTAACATAAATCAATCATTTACAATTACCAATAATCACCATTCCTATTTTATGAAAACCATGAAATTCACATACTCGCTGAACACCCAATATTATCATAAAATTAATAAACCATAATATCAAAGTACACATCGTTAGACGGTGCATCTAAACATAGTCGCAACTGCTATGAATCCAAGATGCTAGTATATAAGTAAGCAACGCTAAATCAACATGTGCTACAATATCTAATAGTGTCAACTAGGCATCCATACAGCCCATGATGAGGGTCAAATCACAATAATCATCAAATGTGCATATAGTCTATCAATATGCTAACCATAATACTATATCAATATCCATGTCTCTAAGTAGCTAGTAAGCATGATCATAACAAAAATAAGTGTCGAAGAGGAGTGGGCACTACACGAGTGAGGTCCCGTAGTTTTTTAGTTTATTTTGAGAGAGTGGCCACTCTTCATCAGAACTTCTCTCATAGTATTGAGGGATCACTACTATCATGATGACCTTGTTCACTAGATAGGTAAATGGATGAGCACCGTTGGTATGGTCATGACATGGGAAATGTTATTAGAGATCTTCTTCGATTGTAGTCACCCACTTATGGAGGGACTAATTATGGGTTTGGAGCTGAATCATGAATCCCAAGTCTTGATAGTTACTTTGGGCTTCACCCATACTAGAGTAACATAAACGATATACTTATCATTCACCTCCTCCGAGACCCAATAGACATTTGGTGGAGGAATGAGGAGCGGAAGCTCCATCTGAATCAAGATATAGTGATTTGGGAGATGTTTGAGGAACATTTTAGAGCCCAATATATGTCTGAGAATTTTATCTAGAAGAGGATAGATGAGTTTCACAACCTTCACAAGGGATCAGACATTGTGGTGTAATATGAGTCATGCTTCTTAGACCATCTGCAGTATGTTGACTACCTTCAGGATGAGAAGCTGCATGTGAACAAGTTCATCAAGGGCATGAATGTGGATATAGCTGGTGTAGTCAGGGTGATGTCTCCTCTGACCTTGGAAAAGGTGGTGGAGAAGGCCAACCTGGTAGAGGAGAACAGGGGCAAGGCCCAAGAGTAACGAGACAGGGCCAGGAGTAGGATACAGGAGCAGGTGCAGTCATTCCATAAGAAGAGGAAATGGGTTGCATCTCCACCACCTAGTGGAGGGTTTAGTCCACCTCAAACAACTTTGATACCACCATTATACCCTCAGTAGCACTCTCGACACCATGCACACCAACAACAGAGGGATATACCTACATAGGATATGTAGAGAGGTTGAGGCTGAGGAGGATTTGGTTTTGCTAGGGGCAGGAGGCATGACAGTGAACATGTGCAACTAGCCCACACACAATAGTCCTCTAGGGTTGGGCCAATAGGTTCGGTACACCGTAGTATACGTGGGACTCCCAAAGAGAGAGAGAGAGAGAAAGTCACCAGGTTGTTATATTTATGGGGCCCATGATCGCTATGCTTTCCTTTATCCACACAAACCCTCCTTCATTGATAGATAGAAGAAACCTATTTTAGAGAAGACAGTAACATATGTGGGACACACTCATCGTGTCTATGTAGCAGTGGATGACCACCAAGCTAAATACTAGGCCACAATTATCAAGACTACATGTATTATTAGGGGTATTTCTATCTCTGTATTATTTCATGTTGTAGTATATTATTCTTTTATATCACCATCTATAGTGAATTGGTGTGGGCTAGTGGCATCTAGGAAGCCAAATAGTTGGAAATTTGAGTTGGCAACTAGGGCCAAATTCATAGTAGACACCTACATGGAGAGTTGCATACTTGATTTGGGTGTGTTCTCTGCTACCTTATACCTCTATGTTTTACCTTTAGGATCCTATGAGGTTGTTTTGGGCATGGATTGGCTTGATTCTCATCGGGCCAAAGTGGATTGTCAGAGTAAGATCATTGAGTGTCAAGATGACTTTGGGAGTTCAATTGTGATTACTGGTATGTAAAGGCCTATATCCTTGCGTATGATATCTGCTAAGTAACTCAAGTAGAGCATGTGCAAGGGTTATCATATGTTTTCGATCAGAGGATGCTCTAGGTTTTTCACCACTTGATGAATATTCTGTGTTGAGAGAGTTTGTGGATGTGTTTCCAAGTGAGCTTCTTGGTTTACCACCACGTAGAGAGGTGGATTTCACTATAGACTTAGTACCAGGGGCAACACTAGTTTCTCAAGAACCTTATCGGATGAAAAATCCAAAGCTCCATGAGCTCAAGATTTAGATAGAGTAGTTGTCAAAGAAGGATCTTGTCTACCCTAGTGTGTCTCCTTAGGGGGCATAAGTGATTTTTTTGATGAAGAAGGATGGATCCCTTTGATTGTGTGTTGATTTCAGACAACTTAATAAGGTAACGTTGAAGAAGCATTATCCTATTTCAAGGATGGATGATTTATTTGATCAGATGAGGGGAGACAAAGTGTTCTTCAAGATTGAGGGGAGACAACACATCTTTTCTTAGCCGAACCTCAATGCCTAACAATGGTATTGGATGGAGTTCTTGTGAAAGTACGACATGGATATTCAATATATTAAGGGGAAGGATAATGTTATCACAGACACCTTGAGTAGACGAAGACATGTGATTTTTGCCATGAGTCTACAATCAGATCTACGGGGTAGGATACTTCAGTATCTTCCAAGGGACATGTATTATGAGGGTGCTAGACGTATTTTTGAGTCTTATGGTTCTTTTGAGGGTAGGTATGCAGGATGCATCTTAGAGGTAGATGGCCTTCTACATTTTTAGAGGCGTATTTATGTGCCTAAGGTAGGAGATATTCACAGTTTGGAGGAAGAGAAGTTGAAGTTCGAGAAGATTCATACTAGTCAAAATCCTACAGACATGATGACCAAGGTGGTCACAAGGGAAAAATTGAAGTTGTGTTCAGCTTTGGTTGGTCTTCACAGAAACTAGTGAAGGGTTGAGAAGCTTGCTCAGAGGAAAACTAGCCTCCAAGTGGGAGATTGTTAGGTTGTGGAGCCTGTTTTCATGTGTGAAAATGTTGAAGATTGTACACTAAGAGTACTGTACACTTTTCATGTATCCTCGTCGGGGTTCGGGGCAGGCCGGTAGCCCCAATAGAAGGGGTTCAGGGCGCAGCCCCCGAATTTTTTTTTTTAGGCGTAAATTTTTTTGGCCTCGAAAAAATGCAACCAACATATCAGGAAACGTGCTCTTCTCATATGGGTGAAATTTTTGACCCATAAGTTTATGGGATGGGTTTTGCCCATGGTTTATGTAAAACTGCTTAAGCAGTTGTCTATTTATATGGGTTTTATGCATATGATAGATGTATGAAAAACATTGCAGATGTGTTTTGAATTCGGCTGTGAATTCTGTAGAGTTTGTTGAGCATAGCTTCAAACAGATCTGGGTATTATATTGAGAGAGTGGTGGCTTGTAATAAAATCTGAGCAAGTGATTCTTGGTGGACGTAGCCCAAATTGGGTGTAACCACGTTAAATATTATCTCCTTGTGTTGTGTTATTTTATTCTGCAAATTTTATTTCAGATCTGTAATAATTTCTGCATATTAGTTTCTACTGTTGTGATTATGTGAGGGATTATTCCGCATATTTTATCTTTTATTATTCCGCATTATTCTGTCAGAGGGTCAAGGCCAAACACTCTCATCCCACAGGAATTTTGTATCCCCACGAGATTCTCGAGTGAAAATGGGACATCATATCTATCGATTTCATTATTGGTCTTTCCATGTCATTGTATCATCATGACATCATCATGGTAATGGTGGAGAAGTTGACCAAAAGTTGCTCATTTTTCACCAACCAAGGTCACTTACAATGCAATCATCATTGCTAGAGTTTTTATTGAAGATATTGTGAGGCTATATGAGATTCTAAAAACTATCATTAATGATCGGGATACTATTTATACTTCAAATTTTATAGACTTCAATTTCAGGAAGCTCTGGGAACTCATATCGATTTCATTTAAGCTTACCACCCAGAAAAATATGGTTAGATTGAGAGAGATAACCAAGTATTATAGGATATGCTGAGGATGTATGTGATAGACCAACAGAAAAAGTGGGAGGACTATTTGTATCTCATTGAGTTTTCTTATAACAATAGTTATCACAACTCTATTGGTATGAATCCTTATCAGACCTTATATGAGAAAAATTACAGGCCACCTTTGATTTTGGATAGATTAGATGACATGGTTATTCTTAGGCCAACATTTCTTCAGGATATGGAGCATTAGGTCATTTTGATTAGACAACGCCTCGAGTAGGCACGAGCACACCATTAGGCCTATGCATATACTAAGAGGACCAAACATCACTTTGTAGTTGGTGATAATGTACTCCTGAGAGTACAACTGCATAAGAGCCTAATTCTATTAAGGAAAGGATTTTGTCGACACTAAAATTTTCCTCCGTAATTTCTATTTCATTAATGTATGTATTAGGAATAGGATGTTGTTAAGTATAATTAGTAGTAGCGTCTGATAGAAGATAACGATGTTGCCAGTACAATGCCACCAATAATGTATAGTAACGGTAACAGTCAAAGTACAATAGGAATGTTGTGGTAAAAAGTAAATATTTGTCGTAAAAAAAGTGGTTCGGTAATGTTAAAATGTCAAAGTTAGGGTAAGTAGAGAAGTAGGGTCTACATGATTAGGAATTAGAAATATTATATTTGGTAATAAGGACAAGGAGTGAGGTCATAAATATTTTGTATTATTTTATTTGTAAAAAGTCTAAAAATGTGGAATCCATTGTGAAATGATAAGGTTTATCTTATCTTAACAGATAAGCTTACATGTAAAGATAAGAGTTAAGGTATGGAATATAAGGCATCAGAGTAGATTTCTTATCCTATCTTAGAGATAAGGTGGATAAGCCTAAAAGTTCTATAAATAAAGAGGCCACCCCCTCATTTAGCATAGAAGGACGTAGTGAGAAATATTGTATGAGTAAGTGTGTGAAGGAAAGCCATCATTTAGAAAGTGTGTTAAAGAAGCCATTAAGAGGTGTAATTGTTAAGTTTATCCCATAGTTATTGTTGGAAGGCAAATGGAGTTGGTAACACTTGAAGTACTTCATGGGTGAGATTGTAATTGTGAAGTTTATCCCATAGTTATTGTTGGAAGGCAAATGGAGTTGGTAACACTTGAAGTACTTCATGGGTGAGATTGTAACAATTTCATGTTGATATTATAATTTACACTTATATTTCAGATTTGTCATCATTTCTTCGTATCATAGTCTATGGTATTCTTGTGTTATGTCTGTTGTTGTGTTTCCAGATTACATCCACCAAACTATAAGCCGTGCATTAGTAAATAATCATAGCACAAGGAGTTCCTGGTGGAGAATTATCATAGTGCCGGATTGGTGTTGATAGTTCTAAGATTTATCTTCACTTTGTAGGGCCATTTGAGATCTTGGAGGTCATTGCTCATGTTGCCTACCATTTAGCCTTGTCACCACACCTAGCTTGGGCCCATGATGTATTTCATGTTTCAATCTTGTGTAAGTATGTACTAGATGTTTCTCATGTGTTGGATTGGGTTAGCCTTATAGGTGGAGGAGTGAAGGATAGTGGAGACTAGAGCCTGTGTGTATCCTTAAGCACATGATATTATCCCTTTGGGGGTGAGAGGTGGACTAGGTTAGAGTCTAGTCAGACCGGTAAGATGAGACATCAACTACTTGGGTGGATGTGACTCCATTACGGGCCATATATCCCTACCTCTTTTGGTGATTTCTTGGAGGAAGCCTAATTCTAGGGGAGGGGGATGTAGTGCCCACCAGTTGTTTGGCTCATTTGATTAGTTTGATATTGCATATGAGACGTTTGATAATTTATTTTGTTATATTTTGATTAGTTATTGTTATGATTATCATCATATGGTATGTGACATTCTTATTTTGACATGACACTATTGAGACACTATTTGATATTCATGATTTTGGACATTTCATGTTGATTACAGATGATGACATTATGATGTTGAGATTGGATAGATTATGTTTCTATATGGAGTTTACTAATGATATTGATCATGATTTAGATATTGTTGATATATGATCATGTTTTTATGTATCATTGATAGATAGATGTGGTGAAATCTTATTAAGCTGATACAATATAATTGATTTTCATAATGAATAATATTGATATTTTATCATGTCGAGCAGATTTGAGGTTTGCCTTGAGTGTGCAGGATTGCAGGTTAAACCACTTGGCGAACATGGGACTTAGTGGTAGCACTACCAATGATGCCTAAGTTGTATTGTTCAAGCCCTTTTTCTCACCTTGTATTTTGGTCATTATTTGTATTTAGAGGATCTTGGTTGATCATTGTATTTAATTTGTATTAAATTATTTTATTACCCTCTTACCCTAAGCACCATGGTAAAATTAATTTTACTTTATTGCTCACTTAATCGAGATTGATTTGTGCTAATGTGATCATTTGTGATTATTTTATTTGTTGGGTGTTTTATTTGTCTTAAACATGTTTTGGGGTGTCTTGGGATTTATTAATCATTTTTGTGGGGACCATTTCTCACCTTTTTTATCCCAC